>JAMZEH010000005.1:13552500-13947500 GCA_024699665.1 Ostrea denselamellosa
ATATATATATATATATATATATATATATCTGTGTGTGTGTGTGTGTGTGTGTGAGAATGCATTACACCTTTTCCGACCAATGAAAACATTTTTGTACAAACAAATTGCGTAACATACACATGTACATATTTCGCATTTCATCATCCATCGATTATCATATAACACCGAATATAAATAGTAATATGATTGAATATGAATAATGTGATATGTAATGAAAGGGTTAAGATAACTGACAGTATTCAGACTCGCAATTCCTATAGAAAATACAAATCAGAGAGAAGGACAAACACGGACCCCTGGGCATACCAGAGGTAGGATCAAATGCCAAGGAGAAGTAAGCATCCCCTGTCGACCGGTTACACCCGCCGTGAGCCGTACATGCCGATCAGGTAAACGGAGCAATCCGCAATCAGAATCAATGTGCCAAGAACGGTCTAACAATTGGTATGAAACACGTCAGACAGCATTTGACCTAATGGAAAGTTGTACTGACAAACTAGATCGTTATAACGACCATAAAATTTGCGAAATGCTGACTCTAGACGAGACTGTACAAACCCCTATAACATCAACTTGTTTGTCAGTAGCCTGCTTCGATTTAAAAACTGATCATATGCAGAGCAAAGTCTTGCGTATAGGATCAGTTGAGAGATGTAAACACCATATGCAGGTGATGATGGAATATTGTCACATAGATAAGGAAAGTTGACGAAATGTTTTGTTGTTTTTGGTAGTCGGGTCTTCCAATAATCTGTGGGAATTCCCGAATTGTGTCCCTTTGCTAGCTGTTGACCTGTTTTTATATTTTTATGAGCAGAATTTATTCAAAATCTTCTCGAAAATATTAACTGCTGTGAAGGAGAAAATGCAAACGTACTGTACCACTAAATATGTGTGAATGGTGTAAATAAAATGTGGATTCTAAATAATTCTAAAAAAACTTAATAAATTTGAAATAGCAAAACTTTTCTCAAATCAACAACATTAAAACGTCTGACTTTACAGCACTTTACACGACCATACCTCACGAAATATTAAAGACTAGAATTTTGACATCAAAGACAGTTACTTCTTCAACAAAAATGGTAAGAAGAAATATTCATATCTAGTTATCAGTCATCCCAAAAAATATATATTGTTAAATACCATTATGACCCCACGCACAAATATTCTGAAGTTGATATTAAAAAGATGCTACAGTTCCTTATTGGCAATATCTTCGTAGTCTTTGGTGATCGGGTCTTCCAACAGTCTGGAATTCCCATAGGCATGAATTATGCTCATTTGTTAGCTGGCCTGTTTTTATATTCTGATGAAGCAGAATTCATTCAAAAGATTATACAGAAGAAAGAATCTCTTGCTGTGGCCTTCATTTCGACATTTAAATATATCGATGACGTTTTATCTATTAACAAATGATCATTTTCATTCACATGTCAATTCACCCCGTGAGGATCCGGGTGTTAGAATAGATCCCCAGCACCCTTGGCTTGTCGTAAGAGGCGACAAAATGGGGCGGTCCTTCGGATGAGACCGCAAAAACCGAGGTCCCGTGTCACAGCAGGTGTGGCACGTTAAAGATCCCCCCCCCCCCCCCCCTGCTCAAAGGCCATAAGAGTCGAGCATAGGCCTAAATTTTGCAGCCCTTCACCGGCAATGAGTGAAAAATTCTCGAGCGGGACGTAAAACAATATATAATCAATCATATGTCGATTCCATATTTATGTCTGACGTGTTTCATACCAACTGTTGGGTCTTTTTTTGGCACACTGATTCTGAATGCAGACTACTCCGTTTACCTGATAAGATATAGGACTTACGGCGGGTGGCAACTGTTGACAGGGGATGCTTACTTCTCCTAGGCGCTTGATCCCACCTCTGGTATGTCCAGGGGTCCGTGTTTGCCCATCAATCTGATTTGTAATTTCTATAGGAATTACGTGGGTTGATTGATATGTTGTGAGCCTCATATGTAAGGGTTTGAATTTTGGTGGACATATTGCATTATTTTTCAACATAATCCCCTTCAGTATCTATACACTTTTGCCACCGATGTTTAAGGATTCAATGGCACTTTTAAAGAAGTGTTTTTCTTGACCGTTCAGAAAGTCCTTCACTGCATGTATGACGTCATCACATGACTTCAGGTGGGTACTGGAAATGGATGAAAGTCTAATGGAACGAGATCATGCGAATAAAGCTTCGCGGATTATAAAGGGTAAACTGCACTAAGTTAGATTATATCGTATAACATAGGTCAAAATTAGCTTCACTTCTTAAGTTAATCGCAAGTTCTCGGGTCTTTCCGACACGCTCGGGAATTTTAATCGAGGTGTTCCGAGTTAAAACGACATCTTGCCGCCAAAAAATGTTGCTGTTTAAGCGTGTTCAGTGGTAAGCTATAATGTATATTTGCAAAGAATAGACATTTTTCGATATTTTTGCTTAAACGGAATGGTACACTAATGACTTAGTTGACGTCTGATGCAAGGGAGGTAATTTCCGGTAATGGAACATCAAGGCTAGTGACTATATTTAGCTATATACTTTATTAAGCAATATATAGCTGATTTAGCTATTTCAAATCTTTTATCAAATTCATTTCTAAAAGCATTAAAACCGAATTTCACTGAGAAATATTTCATCCTTGTACTCCATACAACACATTGTAAACAAAAAAGCTTCATGCTTGCACTACTTATTGCTTATTGGGGAAAATGCTTGATTAATAAGTTGTTAAGCAACTGACATCCATCCAGTCTTCGTCGTTGGATACCCACGGGTGATCTCGTCTTCTACTCGTCGAGTGGAAGACGGGATCACCCATGGGTGTCCGACGATGCCAGCTAATCTTCAGTGTATAATATGTCAATGAGGATCAAAACGAGAATGGAATGGCAATCAGATGGCACATTGTAAAAGTCATCATACTTATCTATGCTTCATCGCACATATTGCAAAAGACAATTAAAACCACAAAAAATTTTCATGACATTTTTTAAAAGGACATTGTATTGTTATGAACTCCATCCAGAACAGCAGTGTTGTGGTTAGTTAATAGTTCGAAGTATCAACACGTTAAAAAATTATGCAACTTTTGGCTATACCATTGCACTTAGGAAATTCAATCTAATTCAATTAAAACTAGCTTTATAAAGCTATAGAATGTGCTGTTCAAACATTATATATATATATAGTATATGGCCATAAGTGATAAGTCATCATTTAAATTTTTCACTGTTTTCAATAAAGTGCATTTATTAAAAATTTATCACAATGTTGTTTGTGACTCGTTTTATGGTTATAACATCATAAAATGTAGAATTGTATGCAGTTTCTTCACATAATTTCAAAATAATTTTCTTAGTAGGTGTTGCTGTGATATCACATGTCAAATTCAACTTTGAAATTTTACTGCACCTTTAGTTATTGGATTTGAAAATGTCATCTGTTGCATTTTTCTAATCCCAGGACCAACTTCTGTGCATGTGCATCAGTACTTCATACATGTGGTTTGATGTCTCTTTGGATAGGAAGTTTCAATTATAATCTTAGAAACAAAAGGAAGATAAACCTAACCTATTACTTTAACTAAGTGTGGTAGTGTTAGATACATGGCCTTCCTACTGGCTCAGGCTAGTGGGTTAACCCTTTAGCTCGATCGGTAGAGCACTGGACTGTCGTGCTAGAGGTCCCCGGTTTGATTCTCATCAGAGGCACAAACCAATCTGTTAAATTTGGTGCCCACGTTGGGATCCGGGTAATCTCTGGTTGGTGAAAGTGATTGTCCCCAGAACTTTGCCCCACAGACCCTGGCACTCTGGGAGGTTTGGGACACCTCTCTCTCTAGAGAGGGACAATGTGCTAGTGTTAGATACATGGCTTTCCTACTAGCTCAGGCTAGTGGGTTAACCCTTTAGCTCGATTGGTAGAGCACTGGACAGGCGTGCCAGAGGTTAGGGGTTTGATTCTCAGCAGAGGCACAAATCAGTCTCTGTTACATAAGTATCTAAGTAAGTTCTATTTGTGAATAAGCACAAGTATTTCTTTGTTAACAGCAACACCAGCTGCATTTTATTTATGAATAGTAATGTCAGCTGCATTTTTTACCTCAGTAAATTGTATCTGTGTATGAATTGTTCTGATGAAGGTTGAAACCGGTCATCATAATAAAAGTTAACATAGTATTCTCATGATGTGTTAGTGATCTGTTTTATTTCTTTAAATGTTTACTTTGGATGCAGACCCTATTGAATACCACATGGTATCCACTCATGAGAATCTGATGCAAATTCAACCTCAAGGTGTTGGCTTCCAGTAACTGACTCTGTCTCAATTTACATATATAGTATTAGGAATGCTAAGATCATTTTTCTTAATTCAATCCTCATTGCCAGGATGGCATCACATTGTGTTTTTGAAGTTTTACTTAGGTATATTTAGAACCACAAAGATACAATTTGTCAGATTATTATGTAAGCATCCTTATATAATGTAGATTCAAATTTGTTCATACTGTGGCATGTTCTCTTTAGAGAAGTGGACAGTACAGGATATAGGCTATGCCTGTCCACTTCTCTACTTCTTTAAAGTGAAGAACTGTTCATGGCTCTCTGGATATTCAGGATCAAAGATTTACTTGTATGAAGGAATGCATAGGAGTATTCTTTTATAATCTTAAATTAATACCTAATCATTTCATTTAGTGTGAATTGAAGTTCATGCAGCATCATGCAATAACCTCTAGGATCTTGCTGGGCTTAAAATTTTACATAGGTATGTATAGAAAATCTTTGGTACATCATAAGGAGTAGATGATCCCTGTTGATTTTGAAGTTGCATAGTCAAAGGTAAATAATCAATCTACTCTGGACAATATCTTGAGAACCCATTCCTTAACTGACATCAAAAGTGATACACTGGTGTATCATAAGGAGTAGATGATCTCTATGGATTTTGAGGTCACATAGCCAATGGTCAAGGGTCAGTCTATTCTATAAATTCCTGTAACAGTTAACAGAGGTTTGTGTTTGATTAAAGTGTGTACTTCTTTGATGTTTTAGGAAGATATTGTCTGCAAGATCAAAATCTTGAACACCCTTTTCGTGACAGACATCAAATTTGGTACACTAGTACATCATAAGAAGTAGATGAATACATTGTAAGAAGTACATGAACTATTGACTTTGGGTTCACATAGTCAAAGTTTAAGGGTCAAACTGGACATATTGCAGTAGTAATGTATTGTCTCCTCTATATTTTGAGAATCATTTGCTTGATTAACACCAAATATAGTACATGTATACTGACTGGTACGTCCTAAGAAGTAGATGACCCCTATTGATTTTGAGGCCACATGGTCACTGGTTAAGAGTCAATCCACTCTGGACATAGGAATTCCTGATATTGTCTGCTCAATATCTGGAATTGTTTTGGCACCACTATCAAATAAATGATACATGTATATGACCCTTTTCAATTTTGCAACATGGGGGACATACATGTTTCTGAAACATTTCTTGTTTAGGCCACAGAGCCCAAGTTCAAGGTCACCAAGTCACATATTGTGAAGAATGATTTCAGGATAATATTTCAAATACTATTTAAACTTTAGAAATGAATCATGACATGAAAACTCTATAACTAAACATGCTAAAGAATGACTGCAGTTGTTTTGTAGGTCAGAAAGTCCAAGACTACTGGGTCATACAGTATCTGCATTATATCATAAACCACCTTTGAGCCTTAACATTGAAACTTCACTTGAAGAGTTATAACTTCAGAATAACTGAAGAGATGGGCCCTTTTTATAGGTTAGGTCAAGGTGAATAGGTCACAAATGATAACTTGAAGAGATAGTTTCTCAATGTTTCAGATTTTATTTATGCTTTAGTAATAATGCTTCACATAAAGTGTCACAGGACATCAAGATAACCCTGATTGTCTTGGTTTGAAAATGAAACATCACTGATTAGGTCACCTGAGTCACTCAGGTGAGTTACTACAATATGGTAGTTGTCCGTCAGGCATTAATATTTGAAAATTCATCGTATCTTTTTAGCTCACCTGAGCTGAAAGCTCAAGTGAGCTTTTCTGATCGCCTGTTGTCCATCTGTTTGTCTGTCTGTTTGTCTGTAAACTTTCACATTTTGAACTTCTTCTCCAGAACCACTTTGCCAATTTCAACCAAACTTGGCAAAAAGTATTCTTAAGGGAAGGGGATTCAAATTTGTTTAAATGAAGGACAATGCCTTTTTCAAAGGGGAGATAATAGTGAAATAGCAAAAATACACTGAAATATTTTCAAAATCTTTTCTGGAACCACTGGGCCAATTTCAATAAAACTTGGTACATAACATCCTTGGGTAAAGAGAATTCAAGTTTGTTCAATTGAAGGGTCATGCCCCCATCAAAGGGGAGTTAATTACAAAAATGCAAAAAATATGGTGAGGTCATTTTAAAGTCTTCTTCTCAAGAACCACTGGACCAGAAAAGTTCCAATTTACATGGAAGCTTCCTGACATAGTGCAGATTCATTTTAGTTAAAATAATGGCCCCTTGGGGTAGGGTGGGGCCATATTAGGGGATCAAAGAGCTATATGTGAAAATATAGGAGAATATCTTCTCCAGAATGACAGGGCCAATTTCATTCAAACTTAGTACAAATCATCCTTGGGTGAAGGGGATTCAAATTTGTTCAAATGAAGGACCATGCCTCCTTCAAAGGGGAGATAATCACAAAAATAGGTCATAGGGGTAATTTAAAAAACTTCTTCTCAAGAACTACTTGGCAAGAAAAGTTCCAATTTACATGAAAGATTCCTGATATAGTGAACATTTAAGTTTGTTAAATTATGGCCCCTAGGGTTAGGGTGGGGTAACAATAGGGGATCAAAGTTTTATGTGCAAAAAATATAGAAAGAATTCTTTTAAAATCTTCTTCAGAACCCCAAAAGTCAGAAAAGTTAAAATTTGCATGACAGCTTTCTGACATAGTGCATTTTAAGTTTGTTAAAATCATGGCCCCAGGGGTAGGATGGGGCCACATTGGAAGTTTTACATGCTAATATATAGGGAAAACCTTTAATATGGATGAAGGTGACTCAGGTGAGCAATGTGGCCCATGGGCCTCTTGTTTAAGTACATGTCCTTGGTGGAAGGGGAACTAAATTTGTTAATTTTACTATCAAAGCACCCCTGGAGTTAAAAACAATATTCCTTTTATCCGGGACATTAAGCATGATGAGGAAGAATATCTCTTGCAAAATTGTGAATTTTTTAGCCTATAGGACAGATTCCCAGGTGTTATGGTTGGCTTTATGGTTCATATAGTGAAAATGATTCTCTTTTTAAAAAAGTTCTTAACTCCTGGATATCAAACAATGAAACAGAGTACATAGATATAAAAAAGAAGAGAAGCCTTTTTCAAACTTGTAGAATCTCTGGCCCCTGGGTCAGGGGTTGTGGCTAGGACAAGACTTTATAGCTTGCATAGTGAAAATATGTTCTATTCAAATTTTCTTGACTACTGGACACCAAACAACTAATATACATAATGATATTACTGAGGAAAACTGTCATAATTGTGAAATTCTTGGCCCCTGGGTGACAGAGAATCTGGTGCTTACAAAATGCCAATACTTTTAAAAATTATGCTATCTTTAACATATCCATCTTTACTCAGGGATATCTAACAACAGTGTAACTAAAATTAGCCCCAACATTTTTTTATTTGTATAAAAGATGTAGGGGTTAATTTTCTGACAAACTCCATACAGTCATGATGAGCAAGGATGCCTTTATGAGAAATGCAAAATTCATGGCTACTGGGTCAAAAGTTTTGGTGCTATTAGATGGGGCTTTATGACTCATGTAGTACAATTGCATTCTTTAAAAATCTTTACCCTTACACAGGTTAAAATTGTAATGCCCAGGGGTAGGGTTGGGGCCTCGATAGGGGATCAAAGTTTTACATATGAAAATACAGATAAATTAAAAATCTTTTCAAGAACCATTGAGTCAAATAAGGTCAAATTGACATGGTAGATTTCTTACATAGTGCAGATTCAAGTTTACTAACATCATGGTCCCAGGGTGTAATGTGGGGCCACAATAGGGGATCAAAGTTTTGCATATGAATATATAGGGGAAATCTTTAGATAAGGGCCAAAGTGATTCAGGTGAGTGATGTGGCCCATGGGCCTCTTGTTTTAGAGTTTGTAATGATAATACACTGTAACTTAATTATCCAACAGAGGCTATGGCATAAGTTAAGTAAAAAGTATAATGAAATCATGTCTGTTTTGTCCAGATTTTATCAAGACATTTTCTGAGTGCATGGATTTTCTTATTTGTTCGCTCCTTATTACACCATGATTATTAATAAATATGAAGGTCAAAGGAAATAAGTGCATTCTGTAATTTGTATTCAGGTGAAACAATAATATTGAAATTATTGTCTTTTGGGGGGGAAGGGGGGGGGGGGGTAATTGGTCCTGTTATGACATTTCTAGTAATGAAAAGAATTTCTTTTGTTTCAGATTTGGATTTGATCTGTACAAACAAATTTATCTGTCATCAAAATGGATCAAACTCATGGACACTTTCAAATGGGATTCTTTGAAATGTATGAAAATGTAGACCACCGTGGTGAATATTTTGAAATGAGAAATGATAGTGAAGAACTTCAAATGGACCAGTCAAGAAGTTTCTCTGAAACTAAATTTCCTTGTATAGATGGAGAAATTCAAGGTGCAAGAAAAAATGATTACAAATCACAAGAAATTTATGTTGGTATGAATAGCCACACTGCAACATTGCTACCATGGTGTTCACTGCACAAGCAAATGTTCACATTACACAGAAAATTAGTTAGGAATAGTACTAGCGGTGTATATCTAAGTAGTACAAAACATAGGAATGCTTCCATTCGAAATCATCCATCTGCTCCACCTGTTAAATATACTGGTCGTTTCCAAAATTGCAAGTGTCGCAATTTGCATAATCTGCATCTGCAGCAATCTCTACCAAAGAAACGATTTGGATGCACCCGTGTAAATACTTGCAGGAATATCAAACGTACTCGACACCAACCAAGAAGTAGTGTCAGTAACTGTATAGGTACTGCATCTAGAGGAGTATCTTTGAGGAATTTTCCTATTGCTCCTTCACCATACATAACTCAGCTGAAGCACAATGAAATGACCAGTCGATATATTGCAAACCTTGCAACGAAAACCAAAAATCTTCATGAAATCAAAACATCCAGCTGTGGTATTGAAGATGGATGTTCTTCTTTCATTCAGAGTATGGGAGGAGAGGTGGAATCTAACCATATTTTAAATGTGACATGTGATGATACTTCTCAGAATGAAGACTGCTGTACAACATCAAGTTTCAGTTCACCTGAATCACAGCACCACTTCATCACCTCATCCACAAAGCATGATACAGCACAATTTCTAAATTATAGGGACAGAAATACCTTTCAGAATATGTGTCCATTAACAGTAAATACTTCTAGAGTTGACAGTACAGAGAAAAAACAAGTGCAATCATGGCTGGCTGATGAATCAAACAGATGTTTGGAAAGGACAGTAGTATTCAATAATGTCTCACCACAAAGTGATAATCCGGAATTACCAAGATGTAGTGCAACATCTGAAACAAGAGATGTGGTCCATATCACTCCTGAGAAAATAACCAAAGACACATATAATGAACTAGAGACAACTTGTCATTCATTTAAGGGGGAGGAGAATACAGGTCTCAAGTTGGATGTGTCATTCAGTTTTATGGAGAAGGGTGGGTATCATCCAATTGCTTTACCTATAGGATGTCACATATTTGAAGATGAAAGTGATGGCAGTGAAAATGAAGAGAAGAGCACTTCTGTTCTGGAGAAGAGAATGGCCAAAATGGGAAGGGATGAATTCCATTTGAATGTTGATACTTCTTCATCATACATGCCATGGATTGTTATTCCATTAGATGATATTCCTCAAGTGAAATATGAATGTGTCAACTTTTACAATCCTGAAGATCCAAGATTAAGAAAATATCAAAATTCGCAGGAGTTGAGTTTAGTGGATATTGAAACAGCTTATTTATTTCGTGACACCTCCAATCAGGAAATTCAGATGGCAAATGAAAGAGATCAAATGCCAAATGAAGTGCAAACTGCTGACTTCAGTGTTGATAGTATGGGTACCAACAAAGAAAGGACATCTGTTGTACTTGAAAGTACACAGGAAAGTCAAAATGAGGTGCTTAATATTTTAGACCTGTCATTTAATGACTCATTTCTACAAATGAATGTTGATTCCTTTGAATTTCCTGACAAATTATTGGATGCTATCTCACAAGTAAAAGGGGATGCTAACATGGAGAAGGGGCTCCCACAATACCGAAGTAGTGAAGTCATGCAGACAAGTGCATTATGGGAAGAAAACTATCCTTGCTTCCTAGGAAATGAAATATCTACAACTTCTGATGAGAATGCTCTACAAGAATCCACAGCAATCTTTGAAAATGCTACTCTTGAATCCACAGAAACTTTTGATGATTTATCCACCAATAATAATGTCTGCAAGTTGAACAGCTATATTGATATCTCTTCATCAAGCAATGAGCAGTCTGTGGATGTTGAAACCTCATCAGTGAATGCAAAAGCTGACAGCAAGGCACATCAGCAGAAATGTGAGGCCTTGTTAAATGATGATGAGAAAGTAATGCCAAACATTGAAGATGCCTCCAATTCTACACAGACCATAAAACTACCTCCATCAACCATTCAGCTGTTAAAGGAGTCAGCTGCTTTTCTGAAAGATGATAATTTATCTACAAGACAGATTAGGAGATTGAGGAAAGTCTCAACATCACTGAGAGTAGCAGACTTTGCTTTGCCAAATTTTTTACAAGACCTTTACATGGAAAGTGAGTCATGCAATTATGCAGAAAGGTTGAAAAGTATCTCTTTTAATGGAGGTTCATGTGAAAGTGACAAATCCACTTCTGATAAAGGAATCTGTAATAAGAATGGTCTTTCTAATGACACCGATAGCATTAGAATAATGCCAAGGAGATCAAAAAGGACCACTGTTACAAAGACTTCAATTCAAGATGCCAATCTTAGCACAAAAGACTGCCATTTGAAAAAAACTGATGAAAAAAGATTCACAAGGGCATCTCAGAGAAACACACACAAAGACAAACAACCAAGTGAATATAAAGGTCACTCAGCAAAAGGTAGAAAACATAATGATGATCAAAAGCCTAAAAATAAACTGTTCCTTCTGAAGTACGAAGGCAGAAAGTACAAATGCATGAATGGAATTTTGACTCCAGTCAAGTGTGAAGATTCTACCAATATTGACCCATGTGCATTGCAGGGTGGAAATGATCATTTATTGAATGAAACTGACCATGATCAAAATGCTTCAAAAACTGGATACACTGTTAAAATGAAAAATGGAGTTGTTAAAAGAAAGCTGACAAATGAGAATCAGAACACTAGTTGTGAATTGTTAAACAATAAAAAATCAAGATTAAGCCAGTCTCCCAAAGTATTGGTCCATAACTGTTTTCAACAGATTGCAGTTTCTCAGACCAAGTGTTCAAAAATAATTACCACAACAAGTGCAAAAGTAGACATCATTCAGAAAACTGCAAAGGTGAGGAAAAAGCTTCTCCCTGTGAAAATTAAGAAAAGCCAAAATATGAGAGAAGATACCTTACAGCTGAAAACAAAAGGTGCCAAATCAATAGAGAAGAAACAAAGTATTGGAAAACAGAAACAGATGTCCACAAATGGAATTCAAAAGAAAACTGTAGAGAAAAAACATGCCTTAAGTACTGATGTGAAAGTTCCAAAATCCAAGGGAGATACTGCACACGTGAAAGATGTTTTAACAGATGGTAAACTACAGAATAAGTTGTCTGTTAAACCTATTATTAGGATTCACCAAGGACTTAAAAACACAAGTCGTAAAGAGTTCAAAGCTCATCAGTATAGCAAGGATTTTAGAGTGTTTAATATCAAAATGGGTCCTCCAAAAGCCTTTGCATGTTCACACTGTGAAAAGAGTTTCAAGAAAGCAGCACAAGTTGAGAAGCATATCAAAGATGATCACAAGTGTTCACACTGTGGGAAAGTATTTGACTTAAAGGTAAGAACAGGCTGATGTACACTGCATTAGAATGTTTTAAAATACTGGAAAAAAAATCTTTTTATATGACTTCAGTTTTTGTTGTTTTATTGCAATTGGTCAGCATCCATTGTCTGTCATACAATAGAAATTGAACACTATTAACTTCTTGATAACTAACCTTCCAATTCTTTTCAAATTTGGTATGAAGCATCTTTGGGACAAGAGGGCATAGATTATAAATAAAAGGCTCTTGCACCTCAGGGGCCTTAGGGGCTGGGTAAAAACTGCCAAAAATTGATTAATTTTCAAAAAGTATTTTCTCTACAACTGCACATCTGTAATTACAAACTATATGTATAATGATATAGGGCAGGAAAGCCTCTACCAAAATTGTTTTCATGATCCCTTGGGTGAAAGTTTTGACTTCAGGGCAGGGCCAAACTTTATCTCTAGTGTTTATCTTTAAAACATTTAAAAAAAACATCTTAGT
This sequence comes from Ostrea denselamellosa, assembly GCA_024699665.1. Classification (NCBI taxonomy): domain Eukaryota; kingdom Metazoa; phylum Mollusca; class Bivalvia; order Ostreida; family Ostreidae; genus Ostrea; species Ostrea denselamellosa. Next base: position 13,565,140 of record JAMZEH010000005.1, read on the forward strand.
TAAGTAAATATTTAGAAGGAGTAAGTAGTCCTTTACCAAAATTGTAAATTTCATGATCCAAGGGAGATTTGATTCCAGGATGGGGCCAATATTATTAAAGTGATTATTTTCTTTATCATTTAAAAGACTTCTTGAAGTTTGCTGATTTAGTATAAGAACTAAGTGCATATTTAGGAAAAGCAAAAGAATTTACCACATTTGTGAATTTCACAATCCCAGGATTTTAACTCTAGGACGGTTCCAAATTAGTCATATTGTGTTAATGTTAAATATAGTATAACATTTAAAATCTTTCATCAGTATAGGCACTTTCAGAGGAATTTAATTTTTAAGAATACATCTTGTTTTATACTGTTGCTGAATACTAAGAGTTAACTTAGATATGCAGAACAGGATTTTTTTAGATTTCATAGCACTTGGGATTGAAGTGATACCTTCAACTAATACTCAGGTGACCAGTAAGACCTGCATATGGCTGGCTCTCTCTCTCTCTCTCTCTCTCTCTCTCTCTCTCTCTCTCTCTCTCTCTCTCTCTCTCTCTCTCTCTCTCTCTCTCTCTCTCTCTCATGTATGTGTGTGTGTGTGTGTGTGTGTGTGTGTGTGTGTGTGTGTGTGTGTGTAATACTAAACTCTTCAACCAAAGATCATATCCATTACAGAAAATGCATATAATTTTCTAACCATAAGAATTTAATCCCACAAAGTGGTCTATTGTACATTGTGATATCTATATATATACATATAATTAAGGTGAGTAATATTTTACTGTGATTGTCAAGCATGTACTGGCTTTGGTTGCATTTGGTTTGAAGACTGCAATTATTAAAAAAAACCTGGTCATTGCTGAATATGTACCTTTTCAATGTATTTACCTTTGATATCTTTACAAATTGTAGTGATACCTATCTCCTTATGAATATAATGCACTTATAAACAATGCGAGTTTGAATCTTGATAAATGTATATTGCATTTATTTTAACAGCTGGGAATTCCAGCAGAAATGAAAGGTGAATGTAAGTGTAAGAAATAAATTTCATTTTTGAAAATACATGAGGGTATGAACTGCAGTGCTTCAAATGTTTTATAGAGTGCTATCATTAAAACTCGCTTCATGAATTATACAGTAAAGTGTTGCAGATCATACCCTTAAGTGAAATGAAATTTATTCCTTAATTATTTACATATCAATGATGTTGAAAAGATTAGGATGATAACAGAAATAGTGCATAGAAAATACACAAATAAGAATTCAAAAATAACTAATGATATGGCATTTGAAATCTCCTTGGGTATTCCTCAGGATTAAAGAATTAACAAGCTGTTGTTTTGCAAGGGCATACATGGATGTGCAAAACAAATTTTGATTAAGATTTTGAATGACTAATCTATCAACATCATTGTAGGGTTTGCAAAGTTTCTTGATGTTTTAAATTTATTTGCTGCACTTACTAAATCATTTATACTCGGCAATAATGGATTAAAAAGGTAAAGATAATGAACAGTGATCAATCTCTTAGATCCTCTTAATAGTACATAATCAAAACAGGGCAAACACAGATCCCCAGAAACACCAAAGGTGGGATCAAGTGCTTAGGAGGAGTAAGCATCCCCTGTTGTCCAGTCGCATTCACTACAAGTCATCTTCTTGATCAGGTAGACAGAGCAATCTGTAGTCAAAATCAGTGTGTGAAGAATGGCCTAACAATGGCGTTGGTGTCCTAGTGGTCAGGCTATTAGACTTTCAACTGAAAGGTTGTGGGTTCGAGTCCTGGCCGCAGCAGGACTGGCGTCGTGTCCTTGGGAAAGGCACTTTACATGACTTTCCTCACTCCACCCAAGTGTAAAAGGGGTACCTGGCTATAGACAGTGAAAGATATTGTTACAATGTTAGTGCTCCAGCACCTTAACAGCAACTTGCACTGAGAAAGCTCTGGAATGTTATAAGGTCTACTGGGGTAATAATGTATTGTGAAGTGCTTTGAGCAGCATTTGCTGGAAAAAGTGTTATGTAAAAACCAATCATTATCAATCATTAATTAGGATGCAACAAGGCAGATATCATTCAATCTAATGAAAAAATGTATTTGCAATAAAGATCATTATATAAGGCTATAGAATAAGATTTGTAAAATGCTGCTGACTTTAAATGAGACTGTTGAGATCCCAGTAGCATCAACCTTATTGTCAGTAACTAGCATCGGTTAGAAATTGATTATGCATAGAACATATTCTTGCATATCAAATCAGTTGGGAGACATAAATAACATATGCAGATGCTATTGGAATATTGCTATGGGAAACTGACAATGGAGAAGCTGAAACCATCTTGTTTGTCATAAATTTGATTTGTTAGTTTGCCATTAAAATCTATGTTCAATAAAACTTCCAAATATGAAGCAGATGTGGAAGACTCTGTGTGTCATTTATTGCATTATATATGAAATTGTTGACTTTTTTTCATGTAGAATTTTTTTGATAGATTTTGCATCATGAAAATAGGTCAGCTAATAAAGGAACACAATTTGTGCCTTTGGGTATTCCAACAGACTGTAGGAAGACCTGATCTCCAAAGACTACATAGATTATCAATGAGGAACTCCAGCATCTTTATAATATTACTTTTGGAGTACTTTTGTGTAAAATCAAAATGATTTCTGACAAAGTGATTTTTTGGATGATTTATCACAAGATTTATATATTTCCAAATTCTGTTTTTATTGTCATGAAGAGGTAGCTGTCTATTATGTGGAAAAGCCTTAGTCTTTAATTTATCATGAGGAATGATAGTGTAAAGAATTGAAAAGTCATATATTTTTATGTTGTTGATTTTGGAAAAGTTCTTAGGAATTTTGGAGAATCCACATTTGATCTATGCCATTTCTTGCATACTGTAGATTCGTAGATAATATAGCATCAAGAAGCACCACTCACAAATTAAAACTACCTGCTATTGCTTTTTTATTGCTGAAATATATTTAAAACCTTCAGTGGGTATACGGGTTAGAATAGGTCCTTAGTACTCCTTGCTTGTCGTAAAAGGCAACTAAATGTGGTGGTCCTTTGGATGAGACTGCAAAGTCTGAGGCTCTGTGCCACAGCAGGTGTGGCTTAATAAAATTACCTCTCTGCTCAAAGGCCATAAGCAATGAGCATAGGCCTAAATTTTGCAGCCCTTCATGGGCATTGGTGGCATCTCCATATGAGTGGAAAATTCTAGAGCAGCAAGTTAACACAATATACAATCAACCAATATTTAAAACCTTTTGATTAACAGTCCATTCATGAAATCATGTTATCACAGTTTGATGTCTGTGAGTCATTTCACAACATTTAATATTCGTGTAAAATAAGGAATCAACGAGTCATTTCATAATATATTATATTTGTGTAAAATAAGGAATCTACGAGTCATTTCATGATATTTAGTATTCGTGTGAAATGAGGAATCTACGAGTCATTTCATGATATATTTGTTTAAATTAAGATATCTGCAGTATGTTGTGGCACAGTATGCCTGAAATTTCTACTTCACAACAGTTGATATTTTCAATAGGAGTGTAAATAGGGATTCGTAGATCATTGACTGGATTCAGCAATGTATCTTTGTTTTTTTCTGTTTTGCTGTTAGATTGCCAAACAAAGACATTTCTACAGCTGCCATGCCACAGAAGTCCACAAATGCACTACATGCCTGAAGGAATATAGCTATCCCCATCTCCTAAGGAAACACTTTGAATCTCAATCACACACAGATCTCATCAAAAGTCTTCTAAAAGAAATGAAAAGGTTGCTCAAGGAAAGGTTATCAGACAAAAGGAAGCCATCATGTAAGTGATAGAAAAATGTGTAGAATGCGAAAGATTAATCTTTATGCCCCACCATAAGGTGACTGGGCGTGGGGCATAAAGTATTCTCTGTTTGTCCTTTGTTGAAGTTTGAGGGGGTGAGGATGCAAATATTGAGCTAATTTTAACATATATTGTTTGCATAGCTAATGATAAGTTTCAGCTTAGTAAGAGTTTCACCCTGAATTCAGTAAATACTTGCAGCTGCGTCACAGTACTTTCAGCAGTCAGTTACAGTTCATGAGAGTTTTCATAGAGTTCAGTTTTACAGAATTTTTTCCATTGTGCTTGCAGATATTGAGTTGATTTTTGGTTGTACAATGGACCAGTTACTGTATACTGATGAGTTACAGATCCAGTTTAATTTCAATTCAATTGAGTCAGATGTACATTCAGCAGAGTTGCAGCCCTTGAACTTCAAAAAATTTCATGCAGTTCAGTTTTCCAGACTATTGTGATTAAAATATCATATAACAGGAGGGGCCTCCATGGCCGAGTGGTTAGAGCATCACGCTCAAAACCACAAGGCCTCTCACCTCTAGTTGGTGCGGGTTCGAATCTCGCTTGCATCGATATATGTGAGAAAGTTTGCCAGTTTACTTTCGGAAGGTCGGTGGTCTCTTCCCAGGTACATTGTATCTGAGTTCTCTCCTCCACCAATAAAAACTGGACGCCACCAGATAACTGAAAAAATTGTTGAGTGTGGCGGAAAACAACAATCATATAACAGGTGCTTCCTGTGGTTGTCATTTTTTGTGGAATTTGTGAATATGAAATATCTGCAAAAATTGCAATCATAAAATATCCTAAACAGCAAAATTTAGATGTTATCTAATTACATTATTATAATGCAACTGCAGAAATTGAAAAAGCAGAATATAATTTGCTACCTTATAGGGACCAAGTTGCAAAAGTTTCCTACCACTTAAAATACCTGTTATTTGGTATATCCTTAATTTTAATACAAATGCATAAAATGTGGGCATATTATGCTATACCATTGTCACCCATCCGTCTGTCCCCTTTGTCTTCACAACTCTTCCTAAACTCTTTAGGGGATATTAATGAAACTTGGTACAAAGAAAGATCACAATGTGTAGATTGCATATTACAAGGGAAATGCTGTCACAACATTTTGAATGAGCTATGGCCCTTGGACTTCAATTTTTATGCAAAATACCCTGTCTTCGCAACTCCAATGAAATCCTTTTGTGGATTTTAACAAAACTTGAAATAGTCAAACAAATGGTAAACAGTGATGATTAAGCCTGTGACCATTCGTTTACTTGTCAAACATCTTTTACCTGTGGGCCAAGGAGTCTTCTTTTTGAGGACTGATTAACCATGAAGGAAAAACATGTTTAACCAATATTTGCCAATTTTTAAGTACTTATCAAATAGATTCACCAATAGCTTTATGCACAACATATGAAATCACAGAAATTTCTTTTATTCCCTTTTATTAATCAGATTTTCTGAATGTATAAATTGTTAGCTTTGTTTTAGGTATATGTTGTATTTTTCAGTGGTATACGCCAACATAAATCCAGCTATATGTAGAAATGAGGCTTCCAGTAAATGTCTTGCTATGTCTGACAAGTTTTTACAAGCAAGGTCAAACAGAAAATTGAAGTTCATGGAGATGGAAAGCAACTTTTTTGATAAAAATCCTGATCTGTTGGAACTAGTTCACAAAATAAAGTGTGTTGACAGTGAGCAAGGTATTGGTAAACATTTTATCTACAAAGATCCAGAACTTGCAGAAATGCAATCTTATCTGAAGGAAGAGTTTCATTCAAGATCTTCATGTTATGAGGAGATAGAAATTATTAATGAATATAGTATCACAAACCACTGTGAGAACTTTCTGGAGGATGCAAACAATGATTTTGCCTTTAATAACAGTTCAAGGTCATCTGAACAAAGATACAGTTCGACAAGTGTATCCAGCGAGTTTTCTGAAGAGGACCAAGGATGGAGCAGTTCTCATCATACTACTGATCCATACATGGACATTTCCTCAGACCCACCAACAAACAGCCATACAAATTGGGAGATCAGTTCAAGCCCAGTGGTGTCAGGCTGGTTTTCTGCAGCCATAGAATGCACTGAACAAAGGAATCTGGATGATGATCCCACATATTCTACGTATCTAGGATTGCTGAATGGTGATGCTGGGATGGAAGTTCCAAACCATCCAATTACTCTGGAAACACGAAGCAGGACAGTACAAGAAAATGCAACAAAAACTGCAGAGAGCTGCCAAGAATTGTGCCATATTTCATCTGAGGAACATACACCAGAAAATAGCATGGTTGAAGAGGTAGTGTGTCCTGAAGAGCAAAATGATCATCAGAGAGAGCAGAATCTTTGTCTCTGTACTTCCTATAAAAACACTTTAAACATGCAGGAGAAATCTTCTTTGCTACCTATTATACCAAATGCTGAAGAAGTCATAGTATATGAGCCAAAGTCAAGCATGAGAAAGGATATCTCATCATTGAAACTCAGAGAAAATGTATCTGAAACTAGTTCAAATTTTCCATGGAAATCCCCTGCTCAGGCAGAAAATGATACACTTGATGTTGCCTTAAGTTTAATTATGCTGTCGAACCCGGAACAAGACTTTTTACCTAAAGTGAATGAGCTTTCAAACTCCACTGGTGCAAGCAGAGATGAAATCAAAGTACAACAAGAGTATGAGTCAATATGTTTAGAAATTCAGAGAGATGTGCAGAATTATAAAGAATGATGTTTCTTTAACTGACAGCACAACCTGAAAAGAAGTTTGTTATTTTCTTTATTTTGCACTCCACAATTAGAGCAAAATCGTGTAGTACATTACAAATACTGACATGTATTTTGTATTGAAGTTTTACCTAGTTCATAATTCTAGCTTTAAATCCATGTTACTTTTTCATGTGTTGCAGCAATCTAATTTAGAACCATGTTTCTTATGATTCTTTTTTTTTTTTTTTTTAAATATTGCAAGTTTATTTCCTTAATTTGTCAGGCATAAATGCTATTTTAAGTTGAATTCTTATTCAGCAACTTGTTAAGTATAAACTTGAGCTTGTGCCCATGTTCTTTAATTTCAAATGACTGTGTGTGTGTGGCTACATATATGCTAGTTGTGAGTTTGTTACAACTTATCATTTTAAAGATGTATTTTAGGAAAGTATATGACACAGTTGTTTTCTTTTATGGCTGTTAAATTTGTTGTTTGGTCTGTATAGCACTCTTGTGTTTATTAGTAAAAAGGGGGGAAAAATGGGGAAATTATAAATGAAAAATGTACTTGATTAAGAGGAATTCAAGAAAAAAACTAGCTTCAATTTGGCCATTTAGAAATATTAGAAAAATTAATGAATATGCAAATGGTCCAATGCATAACCGTCAATTCTTCTTTAAAACTATAGTACGTGTATTATTTTATGTAGATCTCTCCAATTATAAAAAGCACAGCTGTTATCTTTGTCTTGGTGTTCCTTTGCATTTTTCATTTTTTTTTTTTGACAAAATTGAACACCCCCATTTAAGTGCTTCAAATCTTTCATAAAAGCACAAACGTTGTGTTATATATTGGACTCTGGATAAAAATGTGCAATGTATAAACTTTCTAAAACTATTTAATTTTATTTTTGTATTTATACAGTGTGCTGTAGGTTTTATTTTCTGTACTTCTGTAACAATTGTGATCTTCTACTAGTCATTTTACTTGTCATCTGGAAATGACAATTATTTCTTAATAAAGAATGTTTTGAGAAAGGAAATCTTAATATCCTTGATTTACAGTTAAAATACAACTCATTTTATTCACCAAATGATTGAAAATTTTATGATGCCATTTAGGAGGGATGCCATTTCAAGTGAAAAGTAAGAATAACATTTTAAACCTGTGAACCAATTACATATTTTCAAACATTTATCATTAACTGGAGCACATAATTTGGGACATTATCTGTCTGTTTACATTATTTTCCACTTGCATGCAGGCTCACTTGATATAAAATAGTGTATATATCCCGAAAAAGGTCAATACACCTTTTAGGGTAAACACAAACCACTCTTGTGTTAATTGTCTAGGGTTTCTATATTCCCCATTGAGATGGAAGGTCATCAACTGTATTTGGAGTTAGTGGATGATAAAAAGGTCATGGCAGGATCATTCCATAGCAAAATGTTACGGAGCACCAAATTAACATAAACTCGAATAATTGAAGATATCGTCAATTTGGTTGATGCACATAACAGCAGATTTCTTCAAATAATTACTGATGTCTTCAATTTTGAATTATTGTGTGCAATAATTGAATTATTGATGGCATTAACTATCCTGCCAAATTGATGTGCATTATAATTGTTGTTCCCTTTAAATAAGTTGTGCTCTACAGTTCAGTTAAAGAGAGCAATTTAGTTAATGTGCATAATAATTGATTATTACCCTCTTCAATTAAATTTTAGCACACATCAATTAATCTGTGCAATATTTGAATTACTGCTCATATCTGATGAATTTGGTATCATTATTTCAATTGATGCATACAATAATTCTTATTGAGAGAACAACTATTTGATTAGAGATACATGTACCTTCATTTCAACAGATTCACAATTGAATTAATGATCTCTAACTGAATTTTTGCCCTCCTTAAAATTGCATTAATTCCTTGTACAAACCTGTAGATCTCCCTCCTTCTGAGAATTTGCAGAAATAGCTATAAATTAGCATGATGTTATTGATAGTATTCATTGCTTGGATGTAAATAAAGCATGTGGTCAAAAAGAAGTTAGAAATGTTCAGTTGTTAATGGACAGCAACAGATGCTGACCAACTGCATACCGGTCGCGGTAGCTCAGTGGTTAAAGCGTTTGCTTCGTAACCGGGAGGTCGTGAGTTTGAGCCTAAGACAAAAAATACGTAGTGATTGTTCCTTTGCCAAATGCTCCACATTTAGAAGTGAGAATCACAGGTCTTTTGGGTATGATGTTAAAAACAGAGGTCCAGTGTCACAGTAGGCGTTGGCACATTAAAGAACCCTCACTGCTACGACCCTGAGTGCTAAGCATAGGTATAAATTTGTGGTACTTCACCTACAGCTGGTGACGTCTCAATATGAGTGAAAAATTCTCAACGGGACGTAAAACAAACAAGCAATAGGTCACCTGAGTTTACTCAGGTGACCTAACAATTATTTTGTTCAATAGTTGAATTTATGACATCTTCAAATAAATGAAGATATCTTCAATGTCATGATACTTCAGGTGATGAGATTTAAGACAAAGCATAGGACCATCTTTCAAATTAAACCTTGGACACATGTTACCATGAAGACAGAAAAACACCAGATATGTTACTGAAGCCATTAGGGCTCAACAAAAATCAACTGTCTAGCAAGAATCATCAGACTTAATATCCTCCATCCTCGTTTTGAATGTACTAGGGATATATGTTGTTTCAGATGAGGTTGGGGTGGGTTAAATTCTGTAGAACAACTGGTTCGGAGATGACATAAATTCAGTGATGCATGCAACTTCCATATGATCACTTCCAGGGGAAAAGATGGGTCAACAAAATTAACTAGAATGCAGTTTCGGAAAATATATGACGGCATCAGTTGGCTGTGCAGACTCAGTTTTGCTCATATCATGGTTACCAAGGCCAGGGTGAGACCTTGTTAGGGACATATAGTATTATACACATGCAACAAGATATGTCCATGAAATATGAATGCCCTGAGCAATGGTGCAGCCTATATGGTACTGGCAAATTCCTATTACATAAACTATAGGGAAAGCCATGCCATAAGGATTACATCTAGAATTGAATATCAAGATCCTCTTGTTGGGTCAGCTGAGTAAACTTTGGTGACCTAATGCAGTTGATCAGTGTCTGTTGTCAACCATTTACAACTGAACATATTTACTTCTTGATAACTGTCATTCCAATTCTTTTCAAATTTGGTATGAAGCATTTTTGGGACAAGGGGGACATAAATTTTAAATCTAGGGACTCCTGCACCCTGAGGCATAAGGGGCAGGGCAAAAAACTGCTACAAATTTACCAATTTTCAAAAATCTCTACAACCACACATTTGTAAGAAAAACGAAATGACAGTGATGTAGATCGCTACCAGAATTTCAAAATTCATGATTGCTGGGGTATAGGTTCTGACTTTAGGGTGGGACCAAGCTTGCTATATATAGTGTTTATGTGTAAAACATTTAAAATATTTTCTGTAATACTATTGAAACTAAATAGATATTTAGGAGTAGGTAGTCTTTTACCAAAATTGCAAATTTCATGATCCCAGAGAATAAGGGTTTGAGTTCCAGATTTAGGAAAATCAGAAAATGATGAACCAGAATTATGAATTTCACAACCCCAGGGTTTTGAATATAAGAACAGGTCTGAATAAGTCGTATCATTTTAATGTTGCATATATTATATAAAGTCTATCATTAGTATAGGCACTTTCAGGGGCATGTATGTGTTAAGAACACATCTTGTTTAATACTGTTGCTGAATGTTTGTATGCAGATGAGGAAATTTTTTTTTCTAGATTTTATAACCCTTGGGATTGTGATACTTTTAATTAATACTCAGGTGACCAATGAGGCCTGTAGTCCTCTCGTTTATAGTTCGAAAGTAAAGAATTCAGCAATGTTGAAATTTTTCAAGGAGTGAATCATAGGGTCATCAGATGTAGCACCATATTGGAAAGGGCAGTCCTCATTGGTCATATTGTGCTGTAGAGATGAAGTCTTGGCAAAGTGTGTTTGTTTGGTTTTTTGTTTGCAAGATTTCAGTTTAGTGTATGTAAATAGATTCTGTCACTGAAATTATGATGTACAAAGTCCTTTAAAGGTGTGAAAGTATATCTATATAGGATATATCATAAATTTGAAAATGTTGACTAATAATTTGAATTTTCAATAATCTACTTAAAAACTCCAAAGAATGATATATTCATCAAGTAGATCTAAGATTTTGAATTATAATGCTTTTTGAGATTTGATGTTGGCATTTGTAAATAGGAGTATATGCATGGGACTACATTGTTTTCATCATGTAGGCCCTGAAAGAATCATCAGAGTTTTTTCCCCTTGGGAATGAGTGAAAAATGAGATATAATTGTGTGTTTTTCAATTAAGGAACATTTTCTATCATAAACATAATTTGATGTCTACTACCATACTGAGACTGTTCAAAATTGTAGCAGCTAACCTAACTGCAAGACTGTTTGAACGCACTATATGAATTAATGCTTGTTTGTTCAATTTCATAGGACTATCTAGCACAACATAGTTGCTATGATCTTAAATGCAGCCCTGTTGTATACCTGTTAATAGAAATGAAAATGTGTGCTATTGTAGCCTTTATTTGGCATGATTCCAAGCTTGGTGAGATTAAATGTGGGCTTTATCTTGTCATAAATTTCCACAAGAGCTCAATTTGTCTCCCTTTCACAAAATTAGTTTTCTCATCAAAACAATGCAAATGATGTAAAACTTTGGTAAGGAAATGTGACATATTTATTGGTATAAACATATTCATATATTTTTCAAATACAAAACTTTAATACTGTAACAACTGTAGCACCATTTTTAATCATTAATCCCTGTTGCAAAATCCTTGATAATGTAAATATGAAAGACCTATAATTAATATTTAATTAGGTTTAAACTATTTATAAAAAAAAAACCTCATACATGTGCATTTAAAAAAAATATAAAAAATCACAAATTTAATCAAAATGAATTTCAAATGCAAATCACCTGACAATTAAAGCACCTAAAGAAAACATGTAAAATATTCATAGTAATATATATATATATATATATATGTGTGTGTGTGTACATCTGCATACATCTTTAATGAATCTGACTAGCATATACACTATAAGATAATAGCTATGTTACACCACATTCCATTAGGTTACATTCTATTCTCTATATTGTCGCTTAATTCCATAGAGGGGACTAGAGGAGGTCTGCGTATTTCTACTTCATTGGCGACCATGGAGTGGGAAGGAGAAGACGGCTTCTGGTGCAGTAAGAACCATCTATTCAAAATAGAAAACAAAGAAAACTGCACAAAAATATTTTCTGTAATGTGTGATGAAAACTGCAATGACTTTTTTTAAATTAATGCATAAGCTGCCTTTAAGTAGGACAATTTTTACTGGGTCATGTCTAAAAGAAGAGCTTTCTAAAATCTGCAGAGTATGAAGTATTATTTGATTTTAGGTCACCTGAATGACTGGTGCCCTATTGTTATTGGCTTTGCATGTCATCATTCGTTGTGTTATGGTCATAAACTTTTTAACATTTTAAGCTTCTTTGAAACAGCAGATAATTTCAACCAATTTTGGTGCATAACATCAATAACAAGGGAAATAAGATCTGTAAATTCCACATCTATAACAAGGGAAATAAGATCTGTAAATTCCACATCAATAACAAGGGAAATAAGATATGTAAATTCCACATCTATAACAAGGGAAATAAGATATGTAAATTCCACATCTATAACAAGGGAAATAAGATCTGTAAATTCCACATCTATAACAAGGGAAATAAGATCTGTAAATTCCACATCAATAACAAGGGAAATAAGATATGTAAATTCCACATCAATAACAAGGGAAATAAGATCTGTAAATTCCACATCTATAACAAGGGAAATAAGATATGTAAATTCCACATCTATAACAAGGGAAATAAGATATGTAAATTCCACATCTATAACAAGGGAAATAAGATATGTAAATTCCACATCTATAACAAGGGAAATAAGACCTGTAAATTCCACATTCCACACACTTGCCTTCCCAGGGAATGAAAGGTGTGGCCAAAACCATCAAAATTAATGTCATCTTCAAATATCTTCTTTTTACTTCTGACATGAAGGAGTGAAATTGTTAACATGGATATGAGCAATGAGCCCTTTACCAAAAGTTAGAAATTCATGACCTCAGGGTGGAAATACATTTAAGTTTGTCATATGTTTTAAATGCATTATATCTTAGAAAATCTTTACTTCTGAACATCAAGGAGTCACAAGATTGGCAGTTATAATGAACATTGAGCTCTATACCAAAACTGTGAAATATATGACTCCTGGGTTCAGGCCCAAGGGTGAAACTAAGTTGGTCATATATTGAAAATATATTATATTTTAGAAAATCTTTACTTCTGGACATCAAGGAGGCAAAATGTTTGCACGACTATAATGGGCACTGAGAACTAAGACCTTCCAAATTTGTGAAAGTCGTGACCCTAGGGTTCAAGTAACAGGATGGAGCTAGATTTCTCATGTACATTATGTATTGGAAATGCAGTAAAAAAAATCTTCTTTACTGCTGGAAAAACAAACTGTATGATTATAATGAGCAATGTGAAATTTAAAAACCCCTGGGTTCAGGTCTTGGGATGCTTAGTTTATCACATGTTGAAAATGCAATTTATTTTAGAAAATCTTTACTCCTAGACATCAAGCAGGCAAATTGTTTGCTTGATTACCTTTAATAAGCAATGAGCTCTCTTTGGAAACTGTAAAAATTCATTTGCCCTTTAAGAACTCAAATATGAATTTTAAATCGCATTTCACTATGTTGTGATAAAACTTCACCTAAAAACGAATTCTAAATCATCAATTGACAATGTGTATGATAATTATCTAGCACAAATTATAAAACTGAAGAAGTATAAAAATCACATAGGTAACACAGTAAAGAGTGAAAAATGTGCATACTTGGGTGACCATTATAGCCCATGGGCCTCTCATTTTACATCTCTGAAAAATTTTTCCGTCACAATGAAACATCACCAGCTATAGGTGAAATACCACAAATTTAAACCTATACTTTGTGCTTGAGGCTGTAGCAATGAGGGTTCTTTAATGTGCCAATGCCTGACTCTGTTTTTAAAGTCCTAACCGAAAGACCTGCTAGTCTCATTTCTTGGTGAGGAAGAAATTGCTGTCTATTTTAGGTCTGACATTGTCATGGCATGAGCAGAGTTTGAACTGATGACCTCCAGGTTATTAAGTGAATGTCCTGAACTTCAAAACAATGAACTTGAGAGGTGACTACATGGGGCTGTCCTTCAGACGGGACTGCAAAAAACAAGGCCCTATGTCACAGCAGGTGTGGCACAACAAAGATCCCTCCCTGTTCAAAGGCTGTAAGCACTGAGCATAGGCCTAAATTTTGCAGCCCTTCATCAGTAATGGTGATATCTCCTTGTGAGTGAAAAATTGTCAAGTGGGACATTAAACAATATACAACCAAACAACAACCATTTCTTCAGAGTAAGGTATACACAATTAAAAAAGCATTATGAAAACTCACAAGTTGCAGCAGCAGCATTGCTAGATATATCATCAATGGATTTGTGGTGCCACAGCTGGTATGCTACAACATATCAACACATTCAAACTTTATTACAACTTGGTTTTAACAAGAATCCTTTGTTTAAGAAACCTCATTTATAAAAATTGTGCACTACACAATTCTAGTTTGTAAATTCAAAGGAAAGAGTACACTTTCAGTGTTGCTTTGTACATACATGAGCTGAGAGATCCTATGATGGAATAGAAGGTTCCCAACAACTGAGCATCTCCCCGATTCACAGAAAGATCACTTAATGGTTTTTCAGTGCAGCACAGTTCATAGACACCTAAAAATTGAGGTTTAGTTATATACAAAATTTTTTATATTTTAAACTGAAACAACACAACCATTATGGATACCGTCAGTGAAAAAACAAAGATCATGTGCCTGTATTACTACAGATGAGGAAATTATTGCAAGAAAACATAATATTTTCACAAGATCTACATGAGATGAAATTTTGTAACATGATATAAATCATGCTAGATTGTATAATAAACATTACTTTTAAAATATTGTGAAAACTAAATTTTTGTGCATTATAATCTTGAAAATTCATATGAAATTCTCATTAATGAAAGTGGGCCTACAGTAAAGGTGGGGGGATGGACAACATAAAAGTGGGGAAGGGGAGGAAAGAATAGATTGGTATGTTGACTCTGGGTGAAAAGGTTAACATTTCAGAAACCATTGCATCTACAGACGTACAGAAGGGCAACCTGAATCCAGTATACCCTCCACAACTATGTTGCAGGGGATATAAAGAAATAGTGAGAAAAATAATAAAAATAATTCTCAAAATAGATCCATCTATATGTACCATTTTAAAAATATCTAAACACAACAATATCATTGATTAAATAAAACTTTTCTGTGTGAATACCTCCACTATTTGTCTGCACCAGATTATTTTTGCTTGCCAGTTTTAGCAGAACATTGTCTTGACGACTCATCATAGGCATTATCTTGCTGATGTACTGAGAAAGCCAATTGGGATCGTTTCCAAGTGCCTGTCTCACTTGAGCCCTGTGTTTCAGGCTATCTGTGAATGGAAAATTTTTTATGATGATATCAAATTAGATTACACATGCATATGTAATAATGATAAAGTAACTGAAATATATCCTGTCAATGTAAATTACATCCAAATAGCTACATTTCCCAATTTTTTTTTTTCAACTGCTGTTTCAATGTATTCTATTTCTTCATAAAGTGCTGACCTTTTCAACATAACATAACACATATGGGTTGTTTAAGTTATGGGGAATTTATAAACAATGGAAGTATGGGGTTAATTACAGCATAGTCATCAGTCCTGATTATATATAAATTACCTATGCTTCCACTGTGTATACACAGCTATAAGATGACAGATAACCCAGTAGACATTAATATGTCTGCACAAAGATGTCAGGCAAGCATATTTGAAATTTAGTGATAAAGTGTAAGGAAAAAATCAGGGGATGAAGTATGAATATTTTTTTAAAAAAAATGAATAAATCAATAGATGAAATATAAATTAGAAAAATATGGAAAGATTGACTGCTAATAATGGTGCTGTTATTGAAAATAAATAGTGGATAGAAGATATCAGAACTAAAAAAATTTTGGAACTCTCTAGAAAAAGAAGTTATGAAAAATATGCTTCACTTGGGCAGCTCTTCAATCTTGTTTAGACAAAATTACAAATTGGTGATCTAAAGATGATTCATTAATATCTGCCAAAAATTTGAAGATTATTTCTTAGAATGTTGAATTGAATTCATCTACTGAAGGACATCCCCCCCACCCTTCCATGATTTTGGGGTTTAGTGCTTTCTTAAACTATGAATATTCCAACAAATATGAAGGCACCTTTTTTTTTCATTTGTCCCCACCCTTCCACTTTCAAAAAATCATGCTACGTGTTTGAACTCGCTATAACTGATACGTTTAGGTAAAATGAAAAATTGCCCAACTTGATGCAAAAAATGAGATCTCATTGGACATACGGAATATTAAAATTGTGATGGAATTGGACACCAAAAAAATGGTTCCAATATTCGGTACTGAAAGTGTAAAACTGATGAAGCAACAGTTGATAATGACTTGGAGAAATAAGGCCATACTCATTCTGGTGACGTCATGGAGTTTGTTCAAGTCATTGGGGGCCATGCATCCAAAAGTTTTCCTTGCTATTCCTCTCGGTATCAGTCCTATTTTTCATTCCAATTCTATACTAGTAATTAAGCTTCACACCTCCAGGTATGCAATATTTATAATGGCCATCACTGGAACAAGTTAATGAATCGCTTGTGAGATTATATCGATTAGTTAACTAGTTCTTTGTGTTTGATTTCAATTCAGTCTTGATTCGCATTGAGAACAGACTCTTTTTTACTGCTCCAAGTAACACTTGATAATTTCAATATGTAGACATTCTGGGTTTTTTTTTTCTGTCTTTGTGCTCAGAGCTTGTTTATATTTGTTTTTATCTCATTTATTTTAAAGTTTTTGTTTCTATGTAAATATATGTCATATTAAAGAAGAGACAGGTCATCCCCAAAAATTTTACTATTTTATGTTGTTTGTATTGCGCACTCACATGCTTGCACAAACACGCATTACCATATTCCCATATGTGAACAACATCACCGATTCCTCCAATTTCACTAATCCAATATCCTATCAGTTTAGAATGGTTGGTTCGTAAGTGCATGCACTCTGTGGAGAGCTGTATGAAATCTTTGAAGTCTTTGGGGTGAATGTTGTAGGTCCTCAGTTCATAAACTGGTTCACTGTGCATACTACGGGTGTTAGATACTCCAGCAAAAGACCTTCCAAGAACCTGAAAGGTAAAAAATTATTTAATCTTTGTGTACAGTCAGAGAAAAATTGTTTGTAAATGTAACTCATTGGGGACCTATACTCTAATAAGTGCAAGAGGAATAAGCCAATGTTCTCTTGGACAGAACCAGCAGACGACAATTTGTCACTGATTTAATTGTTGTAAACAATAACGCCAGTTCAAATTTTACACCTTATCGTTTAATAGTTTAACTTTGCCCCAGACAGTCTGTGTTCAGAAGCTAGAGCCACTTCAAATTTCGTTTTCATCTCTTAAAAGCCAACATCTTTCTTGTCTAATCTTCCTTATAAGCTTAAAGTGACATATTTTAAGCAGGAACCAATTTACACAATTGTTCTATAATTATGGCAATTCATGTACATTAATCTTGCAGATATAGACCAAATGAAAGGTAGACTTCCTTCTCTTCAGACGTATGGGTAACCATGACACCATCAAACTGAAGGAAGATCTAGCAGTCCCCGAGAAGTAGGAGGGATACTGGTAAATAAATGAAGTGCACTGTAGTCCACACAGACAATGCACTGTAGTCCACACAGACAATGAAAAGAGCCTAATCTTTACACCCTATCTACAAAACTACAAATTTGAGAGAGAAATCAATACTTAGGTACCACCATCAGCTTTGACCTGAAGTAGAACACGCGTGCACACACACATTTGTAACATCACCACCTAGTCCAACAAAAATGAGGGTTCCATATATTGTAGCATAAGAGATTGCAAACTAAGAAGATGGCCTATAAAACTACGGTGAGACCAACCTTACCATATGCAGCACTTGTGTGGGATCTACACACAGCACATAATTCCATCAAGATGGTATAGAGGAGGGTTTCAGACTTATCTCCAACAACTACAGAGACTATACTCCTGAAACAGTGACCACCATCTACATTGAACCAGCTGAATTTGAAAACTCTGCAAGTTAGAGGATCTACGATAAGACTGATCATGATGTGCAATATCACCCACAAAGACATCGCTCTTCCTGCTAACAAGATTATGTATAAGTTCTCCTTCCCAAAACGGCTGTGGAACATGCTACTATCAGATGTTCCAGCAGCAAAAGGGTTAAGGTCTTTAACTTTTGCTGGGCATAAGTGCTAACAGACCACAGGCCCTGCAGCCTTACCATAATCTCCGGACCCCCCCCCCCCCCCCCCCCCTTTTTAGAGTGTAAACATTAAGATTTTAGCTACTACTGCCATGCACCTGGACATGATGTTTTATAAAGAACCAGGTCCAGTAATATACAGTAGGAGTTCTTTATGTACACAGCAGCAGTGTCAATAAATAAAACGAACATATAATCAGAGGTAATTGAATTTAAATACAAATTTCTGTGTGCAACACATTTGGGCAGGGTTCTCCACATAATGGTTTGCAGTTGTAATGGGGGTATTCCATATGGCCGGGGGGGGGGGGGGGGGGGGAGGGGAGTACCCCCCCCCCCAAAAAAAAAGCTCTGCCTAAACTAAATACTTTTTTTTTGGTGTTTTTTTGTTTGTTTGTTTTTGTTTTTTAGATGAATGAAGCCCTTGCCTAATGCCTTGCAAATATGCAAAATTTAAGGATGCATACCCTCCAGTTCTTCAGAATTATATTTACTGCCATTCTCGCTCGTCTAAATTCTCAAGTACTGAAGTAGGTCAAATTAGTAGGTCACAGTGCTCAATAATCGGAACTCTTCTAAGGTATTTACCGAGTCACGTCTTTAATAGGTAAACATCTAAAACGTTCCGATATACTCTTGCCAACTACCAGGCAGATTTTTCTTTTCTGTATGTTGATTGGTTTTTCAATTAGGATTTGACCAATCGGATAACTCGTAAGAAATTGCACTTTGTTAAAGGAATCAACATGGCGGTGAGATGTAAACATTCCAAAGAAACACAAAATATTTTGGTTTAGACCTATATTACGTTTAACTATGTAGTTACGAAACCAATGGATTTAACTGCCATTCATTGAACTCAATGCATTCCTCCGTGTGTGTAAAATTGCAATCTTTCATATCGGATTTAGAAGATACTGGCGGGTTAGCTTGACCATTAAAGTAATGAATTGCTTAATTGTCAGTTATTGAATAAAGTAATTACTGTGTGTTCTTATATGCGCAGGGCATAGGAGGGTCATTTAGGGTAGTTTTGCTTACATCTGAATATTATGACCCATTTAATCATTTGATTTCGTAAGGTTAATAACTTTAGAAAATGTAATGATGAAATGGGTCATAATGCGTAATGTATTTTAAAGGAATTATCCTTAGTTTAAACAGTATTTATTCTGATATATATATTTACAAGTATGTATAAGCAAACAAAATATATTAGAAATTGAGAAACAAGCCAAAAGGCGTATATTAATCTCGCTCTCATCATATATTGCTATTGAGAGGTGTAAGAAAATTCAATGCATAATATTGGTACAATTTTACATAACAAAAAACAAAAAAACAAAAAAAAAAAAAACAAAAAAAAAAAAACAAATATCAGAAGCTGGAATTGAGATTTGAAACAAGTGCAATACATCTGTAGTTATATGTCGATACAAACAATAGTGATGTAAGATTTGGATAATTTATATATTATAAGGAATTATCCTTAGAATTGCTATGGTGCGTTCCCGTCTTAGGTCCTGAATGAATATCACACTCTTCAAGATAGCCGTTTTTTTAAAGTCCTTGATAATTTTAAACAACGTTGTTATTATCTTTACATGATTTACCTTGAATATATTTGCAACTTCATTTAAACCTAAACATTATGTTATATAATAACTCTGGTCATATCTGAATATGGTCCATTTAAAGAAGAAAAATGTATTTCTGTGCATAGAGATTTTGATTTTTTTTCGTTTCCAGCATAAATCATAGCATTAATCATTAAGAATGGCTTGGAGAGGATTGGAAGGGGAAGATTTGAAAAATAACATCCGGCAACTGATTATTGATTTTGAACCACACATCAGAGAGTCTGGAAACTTTGAAATTGCAGAGGAAACATTGATCCACTTAGAAGAAAGTGATCAACATTTTCACAGGTTTGAAAATTTCATATTGGATGTCTTGAAAAGCCTTACAGATCTAATTAAATTCCTTGTTGTCAGTGCCTATCCACCAGCTTATATTTGATTATAAAGTATGATCAAAACTTTGAGCAATCAGGTTTGAGTCCTCAAGAGTCGGCTTCATTTGTAATATATACAAATAGCAAATATCTGTATTTAATAATTTTTGTAGGTTCGAGTTTGTAAAGCAACTGAAGAGAAAGATTGATGAAGCCTTGAGTCCTTTAATTGAAGATGAGATTGAAAAGTTTGCTATGGCTGGCCAAGTTGACACATCAGGTCAAGAGACCTTGGTCAGCAAGATCACACAGTCTGTGATCAATTCTAAACCGTATGTATATAATTTAAAAATGTGGATTTAATTTCATGTTAGCTTATTTAGCTTGCTGAAAGTTTTTAATTGAATATCAAAATGCATATACTCTAACATCAAGAAATAATAATTCAAAAAACATTTCATCCCTTGCATCCGAAATTCCTTGAAACAGTCAATATATGTGTAGATTTTTACATGTTGTCTCATAAGAAAATGTAATTCTAATTACTTATATATATGTTTCATTTCAGTTACAGTGACATGTCTAGGAAAATGAAAAGATATATAACAGAGGCTGTAGAAGAGTTGATAAAGAATTTTGATGCAGAATTTGGATCTGGAAAACACAAAGAAAACTCGGATCCTTTGATTTATCATCGACGTGGACATCATGTGGACAGTGATGAAGAAGAGTCTTCATGTGACAGTTCATTTAATCAGGTGTCAATTTCAGTTATAACAAGCTTATGAAGAAATACATTATCCTGCATCATCTTTCAAATATAAGTTATGAAGTGTTTTCATTTATAAATGTGGTCAAGTAGTACGTTCATGGGAGTTTATTGTGAAAGTAAATGACAAAATGGAAAATT
Source organism: Ostrea denselamellosa (assembly GCA_024699665.1). Lineage (NCBI taxonomy): Eukaryota > Metazoa > Mollusca > Bivalvia > Ostreida > Ostreidae > Ostrea > Ostrea denselamellosa. The sequence goes on from JAMZEH010000005.1 coordinate 13,586,212, forward strand.
TGATCAATTGTGAAATACTATTTTTTATAAGGGTATGCTGTTGTTGCCAAACAGCGAGGAGTTGCAGTCTGTGGCAGATAAGCTTCACAAAAATAGAGACATTCAGGTAGGATAAATAAATCATACACAACTTATAAATGGGTAATATTTTTATTTCCAAGGCTTTCTGCTTCAGAACAGAGTTCAGTATGGTGAGTGTATTTAATAATACAACATTGTTTATTTCTGTCTGCAGTCCAAGACTGAAACCATGCAAATTTTGAATCAAAACATGCCAGCTGACTTCATAAACAGTGACTTCTGGCCACAGATTCGTAGAAATCTGCTGGATGTCATGACTGAACCTGAGGATTCTCTCACAGTAAGCCACAAAGAGAAATAGAGATGTATGTTAATCATGCTTGATTTATTGAAAACTTTACACTATTTACTTAAAAACTTTTCTTCTATTCTTGCATAGCACATGTCTCTAAAGTTCATAACGAGAGCTTTTGTGACAACATCTCCACAAACAAGAGAAATTTACACACTTCTAGGTGAGAATTTTAAAATCTTGAGATTAAATTAGTCATTGGACTTGATTGTTTAAAGCCTTTATTGATATTTTTGATAATTTTTATGTCAAATAGAATCAAAATAAATTCTCTCGATGAAGAGTATTTTCTTTGATGTTAATCGTACCTCAATATTTAAAGTTATTTGTTACAGTATAGATTAAACTTAATTTAACTTTTTCAGCTGAGTATCTGATTGGGCAGTTTCAATCACGAAGAGGAACAATACCAAAGATAAAGAATGGCCTAGATATTACAAATTCTGCAATAGCTAAACTAGTCAAAGCAGTATGATTTTTTATTCATTTCTGATGTTTTTATTAGGATCGTTTGTCAGAATTTTAATTTCAGAGAATTTTAATCTTATTAAACTAACAATCCAGCCATGAAAAATAAAAAGTCATTATCAAATAAAATTATTGATGACATCATATCATTTATCCATTAAGTGATATACAGGTGACTCTCGATAACTCGAAGCTTAAGGGACTTTGATAGAACTTAGATTCAAGATTTTGAGAGATTGAAGGTTGAATTAAATCCAAAAATTAAAAGTTTGGCTGTTGTGGTTAAGATTTTATAGTTTTAAACCAGAAGTGTACTAGTGCATTTACAACATCTGGGTTGAGAATATCCATTGGCATTTCTATAAAAAAAAAATTCTCAAAATTACTGTCACTGTCGAGTCAAAACAAACTTTTTAAAATTATATGGCACCATACAGTTACCCTGTTGTTAAAATTGTAGAATTAAACGATGAATTATCTACCCTCTAAACAAAGCACAGGTCACAATAAGGTTAAAACTGACAATTTAACAATTATATTCTCTACCCCATAAAATGCACAAGTGTGTCACCAATGAAAATACCTAATTTGCACAGTCATGCTAGCCTTGGGCATTCACCATTATCCAGGTAATGTCCAAGCAGAAGCAACTAAATGCTTAATTGATGCCATCTATATGTATATACTACTACCACTTTGAGATATCAAGAGTGCAAAATAACGAAATATGTTTTACGGGACCCAAATTTCACTTTGAGAAATTGGAAGTCCAAGAGATCAAGAGAAAATTTGACGAGTTATATAGAGAAAAAAGTTGGGAGTGATTTCTCATCAAGAGATCAAAGTTGAGCCATCAAGAGTCACTTGTAATTTACACTGAACTTTCAACCCATAACTTGTTTATATTCTCTGTAAAAGATTTATGCAATTTGACAGTATTTGTTTATTTTCAGTTTCGCTTATTGAATGAATTCCAACAAGAAACAACAAATTATTGGATACGCTATCCAGACAGGTTTGTTCTCAGCATTACATACATCACAAATATAATCCATTGTATTGTGGTAAGGTGATGTGTTTTGTTCATGTTTTATCCATGTAGATTAATTTTTTACAGTAAAATAACACATGTTTTATACATGTAATTCTTAGCTCATCCACTTTATTTGTATATTTCATATTTGCTGGTAGAGCTTTTCGGTTGCTTTAACAGAAGAAATGTATGTAATTTCCAGGTACATTGAGGAAATTCTGGAGAGCACATTGAATCTGTTTTCCATTCATCAGATGGGTGGCCCAGTAGGAACATCTGCTCAATTGTCACCGATTCATTTCATTGCACTCATTGACCCCAAGGCACAGTGGTTCATCAAATGGATGGTCAGTTTTATGATATGAACGTCAAAAAAGACATGATGCTGTGTAGCACTGTTTTGACTTTGTGTATACAATTTTCTTAAGTTCAATAGTCATTCATATTTAAGATTCTTCCCTTGAAATCAATTAATTTAGATCTTAAACCCGAATTTTAAGGAATTTTTCAGAGTCTCCTCTTTTTCCTTTAGCATGGTAATTACAGTCGTCATAGATTGTTGAAGCTACTAGAAAAATATAGACCAATTGTGAGTATATCCCCCCATTTATCATTATAAATCAAAGGATATTGAAATTTAGATATATGTATTTGAATATATGGCAGATTTTATAATGAATCATTACCATATATGTAACCAAAAAAAAAAAGAAAGAATTTTCATGTTTATTAATTTTACAGGGTTTATTGTTTGCATGTAAAATTATGATAGTGATTTTGTTTACGTTTAATACTGTTTGCTAATGTTGTATGGTTCTTATGCTGTAAATGATTCATGCTTTTTGGTTTTGATACTGTAGTACTTAATGGTTTTTATGCTGTAGGTGATTAATACTGTATGGTTTTTATGTTGTAGGTGATTAATTCTGTATGGTTTTTAAACTATAGGTGGTGATTAATACTCAATTATTTTGATACTGTATGATCTTAATGTTGTATGGTTTTGATAATATAAGCAAATATTCTGTTATTATGTATGATTTTGATACTGTTGGTGATTTACACTGTATGATATTAATGCTGTATGTGACTGATGCTGTTTGGTTTTGATACTTTAGATTGTTCATGCTGTACAGTTTTTACTGTGTATGTGATTAATGCTGTTTAGATTCAATACTTTAGGTTGTTTGATTTCAATACTGTAGATGATTTATGCTGGGGTTTTTTTATTATTCTACAGGTAGTGAATGTTTAATTTTGATACTGGAGATTAATTATCAATTCTGTTTGACTTTCATATTGTAGGTTAATACTTTCTATACTGTAGGTTGTTAATGCTGTTCGTCATTGCCTGGATTTTTCTGCCAACCGTAAACTTCCTTTTGACCTGATGAGCGACTTCTCTGACACATATACCAAGATTACAGTTGGAGGTATTCATCTTTTCACATTTCAAGGATCCTCTGTATTGAAAATCACTAGTCTGTACTTGCATTTATTTTTTTTAGTTTATGTAGATGAAAGTATAGAGTCTAGAAATTCAAAACCAATTTTATAGAATCCCATTTTAAGTGATCTTGGGTATGAAAGAGTCCAGTAGGAAATTCTAAAATTCTAAAATTGCAAAATTAATTCTTGTTGACCATTTTAAAATATGAGTACACAAAGTATTGAAATTTAGAAGGTGAAGGTCATTAACCTTGACTCTGTTTTTGTAGGTGGAAGAAGAAGTTTTTATGCTGGAGCAGAGCTGGAGTATGCATACTTCATTCACTCCGTTCATTTACTAGGTCGTTTGTTATGTTTTACCAATGGACGTAAATTTTTTCCAATAAAGCTGAAAGATTCAGAGGGTATGTATCCATTAAAGGAATATAGAAGGTTGAAAATGAGTACAGAATAGTAAAAGCATGCAAATGTCATATTTTGACCTCCAATTCCTGAGAAATATGTTATTTGTAGTCAAATTTTTTGATATACTGACATTGTATGTTTTTGTTAACCAACAGATCCTGTCACCATTAAGAAGCTGCTAGTGTCTTTGGTTTTGGTAGTGGTGGATCCAAGTTCTTTTACAATACCGAGAGCTCATAGTAGTAAGTGAAATACATGTATATGAATAGAATTGAATCTTTGAAAGAAAAAAAAACCCTGAACCAAAGTAAAGAAAATTTCATTCTCAAGTGTCTTATTGGTTGTTGCTGAAATCTAACTACTCATGATACTTCACAGAAAATTGAATTTATTTCTGAACTCTTTAATTCATGCTTTATCAATTTTCCTGCAATACAAACACAACAAAAGAAATACACATGAATGGAAATAAAATCTTATTGTTGTGTTCTTTTGTTTTTGTGAATGATATTCTGAAGTGTATTCATGAGTCTTGTGATTGATTTGTTTAGTGTTGTATCAGCCTTGTTAATGATTTCTATAATGATACTGTATGAGTCTTGTGAGTGATGTATGTAGTGTAGTATCAGCCTTGTTAAGAATTTGTATAATACAGTATGAGCCTTGTGAGTGATTTGTGTAGTGTCGTATGAGTCTTATTATTCTCTCACAATGCATTCAAATTTAAACATAGTTTATTAGGTGCAATATAATAGGATTGGGCAGCAGACAGAGCCTATATAAGCCTTCTCCCAAGGTACAAGGTCACTTCCTGTACATATTATAAAATTCACAATTCATTGCAAGAGGGGATATACATCTTTGCTAGTCAAGGGTTTTCAGTCCACTCCACTCCTTACAACGGGGTGGACCAAAAACCCTTGGCTAGCAAAGATGGGAGATATAGTTATGGCCTCGTTGGTATGTGGGCGAGTGTGTGTGTGTGTAACACTGAAGTTGTGGATACTCTACAGGCCACATTTTTTGCCCCATTGATTTTATACTTCACATATAGTTTTGTCACCAAGAGAGGAAGGACCCTGGTGACTTGGGGTCCAAAGATCAATGTCAGTGCGAGACTTCATAGTAAAAGCTTATAGACACTCATTGTGAGAAGATATGCCCCGCCTTGCAGAAGGCTCTTGTTAATGATTTGTGTAGTGTTGTGTGAGCCTTTTTTATGATTGTGTATAATGTGTAATGTAGTATAAGCCTTGTTTTTGATTTGTGTAGTGTCATATGAACCTGCTACACTGGTGACAGACATTCTGAAGATCCTATGTAGCCATGAGCAGACTGCAGAAATATGTCTGTATAAAGATGAGATCACCACAGCTCTTCTCTCTCCAGTATCACAGTTCCTGGATGCACAGGTATACATTCTAATTATTTGAACAAAAACAAAAATCTACACACAAATGAAATTTTTTTTTGAAAGCTTTAATGCTTATTCTCAGGCATTTAGCTGATTCACTGGAAAGAAAATGAATGTATCTGTTCTGTTATTGTACTCTTATGAAATCAAAATTTCTTTTCAACACTTCTGACGTTTTCTGTAAATATTCATTTTACATATATATGTATTCATATTAAAATGTCAGTATTTCCACATGTCTCACAAATGTCATTTTCTCTATTTAACATGTTCAGTATTTCTGTATACAGCATATATCCATGTGAATTAATAACTCATTATATAGCTTTCACCTTCATTAAACTTCTGGGTATAAAAACAAAAAGTCTGATTTAGTTATTTTAATTCTACTTCCTTCTGTAAGGACTTTTAAATTTAAAGAAACTGAAAATTGGTACTGTAGACATACTTTTGTCCAATAAATCATAATTCCACATATTTTAATTTTCAAATAAGTCCATGTTTTCAATTCTCTGAATTCTGTATGTGATAAAAATAATTATTATAAATTGTTTAAACATACATACATCATATCACATTTACCTATACTACAACTAATGATTAGTTATTATGATTCAGTGTAAACTGCATATTTATACATATAAATGGACAATTTTAAATCTACCTGAATATAACTGGTTTTTTATTTTTTATTTTAGACATTTGAATTACTGTTGTACATTAAAATTACCAAGATCAAAGTAGTTAGTCATCATGTGTTGGGGCTATCTATCAGAGTGTATGATCATTCTTTGTGAATTGTTGACATTTGATGCAAATATAACATGTCTTAATCAGGGCATAATTATGTGGTGTAATGTGGTCAAGTGCATAAATTTTTAAAACACATCCTTTAAGGTGTTTGAAATATGACTAGATTCTGACTAATATTCTAATTCACATAAAACAATATGGATATGGATCATAATGCATTTATATATTCAATTATCACCATGATTGTTTTTGCAAAACCCCACTCAATTCAAAATAATGACTGAAGGTTGAAATTAAACCCTCTTGTACAAAAGTCTGCAGATTTTTTTAAGAACTGCAGGCATCATAAAAATCTGTACCTCATGGGGAAAAAATGTCTACAGTATGTTTAAGCATATTAAAATTCAAATTGAGCATTTCTTCATTATGTACCATAAAGCAGCATGTAGTCTTCATGTTTTTGTTTACAATCTTAATACATGTACATGAATGTGAAAATAATATGTGGAATATGTTATTAAAAGCCATAAAAGCTCTTTTTTGAAAAAAACCAAAAACAAACAACTCTGTGACCAGGTGTCATAGAAAAAAATGTGGTTCATCATTTACTAATGTGACAAAGTGATGTTCATCTAATGCTTGTCATTCTTCATCCAGCGTAACATAACCGAGTCTGAAGGAGAGGAAGTTGTAAGTGTGCATGTGTCCATTGTATTCAGTATACAGTGCATGTATTATATTTACTAGTATTCAGCTGGTTGGTGTATGGCTGCTGTAGAAGATAACAGTCTTATTAGCAGTTGGTGTTGAACACAGACATTTCATTTAGACTGAAAGAGGGAGCTAATTAGCTTTTGTAACCAACATTTTTTGTTGCATAAATTATTCAGAATTGGTATTTTTCTCCAAAGAAGATTGAAATGGAATTATATTTCCATGGAATGAACTTATACAAGAAAGTTTATGATACATGTAACTGCATTGCATGTGTATTTTACAATATGTCGATAATTCATAACATAGAATTTTTATACCATAACAATTCAGTTCATTGCTTTTAAAATGTAACAAATTGATCAAATGACTGTCATTTCTAACATTAGAAATGAATTGTTGGTGCTTTAAGGTGCTATACCACATTGTCACCATGGCTGACTTTCTAACATTAGAAATGAATTGTTGGTGCTTTAAGGTGCTATACCACATTGTCATAATGGCTGACTTTCTAACATTAGAAATGAATTGTTGGTGCTTTAAGGTGCTATACTACATTGTCACCATGGCTGACTTTCTTTTAAAATAAATGAAAATAAGTTAAATGTCAGCAATATTTGTGTATTCCCTCTAAATTGGATTGCCTACCTAGGTAGCTAAATCATGTAATGTGTCAATTATCAATCTGTAGATCATGGGTTAGAGTCCAGCAGGGGTTTTATTTATTTATTTTTTTTTTCCAGATTACTTTCTACTAAAACTGCATTTTTTGACAAAATAAAGTAAATTTGAAGATTTTCATTTTCAAATTATTATTGTACATCTATGTCAAATTTCTTTTCGAATTCCTACTCGAGTAGCTATCATGTTTATGTGTAGATTTTAAATAAATTAAAATACATGAAATCCAACTTCAGGATGAACTTAAAATTTTTGAAAGGACATTTAACAAGTTTGAAAATAAACAATTAAACTGTGGACATCGAAATTTTCTTACCCTTTAGCTTGGGCAACCAGAAGGCGATTATTCTTTTTTTGAGGTGAGACTGAAACAGAGTTTGTCATACCTCTATTGTGAAAGAGAGGGGATAGTTATTGACCTTTAAGTCCATCCTTCCATCCATCCATTCTATCTGTCTATCACACAATACAAACTGCAAAACAGAAATCACACAAACTTCTCCCAAACCACCAAACAGTTCCTTCTTTTGTACTAAGCTTTATCTGATTCAACTATTCATGTGTGTGACATGTTTTAGGTCCCTAGCATAATAATTTCCTGTTTACCAAATACACAGATGCTCTTTAAAGTAATGTGATATTAAAAAATATAAATATTTGTCACAAACTACATACAATGGCCACTGTGTATAATGAGATGCACAGGACATTATTAGTATCTCATTATAGCTTATACTTGAATCCAAAGTCAACATTTCAAAATCAGTATTTTTGATACACATGTAGGCTTATATGTGTATTCATAAATTTGAGCTCATTTGAAGTAATATTCATAAAATTATGAAAATTATTCAGTGTATCTATATAAACTTTTGTTTAAAACAAATGGAAAAAAATAAAAAAAATTATTTAAACCAAATTTATTCACAACTTACTTTACTAGTGGTTGGTTGTAAATTGTTAAATGTCCATACTTTACTAGTGTGTGTGAACATATAGTAGGACATGGAATAAACATTAGATACAATCAATCTCAAACACAGAGGAATTTTACTTCACCAAAAATATTTAGATAAAGAGCTGTTTTGATTACTTTTCTGGTGAATTTTCTGAATGATTAATATTTAAATTTTATAAGATACAGACATTGAAATCATCAGTGTCCAGTTTTTGTTTGCTTTTTTTTTTTTCATAAATGTTTTGTAATATCGGTACCATGTCTAACACTTCTTTGTAAAAAAAAATTTAACTCTCTAGAACATTGTCACAATCATTGTCTATTTCATGACAATAATCCATAGTCCCCTGCAATTTCTCTCTGTTTTTAATCCCTTTTCAACTTTGTTAACTATTTTTACTTATGTTTCTAAGCAATGACCTTTTTATATTATTAGAAGCTATGAATAAAGTGAGCATTGCTATAAAAACAATTCATTATTTCATAACAAATTTACTATACTGTCATCATGTTAAATGATATACATATGATAATTACCATTTTCTACCTGACAGTGGTTCAGGTATCTTGTTATATCCAGAAGGGTGTTCTACTAATCAGCACAGACTTTGATCTCATTATATGCAGAATCTTATAAGCATAACCAACTTTTTAATAAAGGAAATACTGAATAAATCATTTGAGACTATAAGAAATGTACCTCTTAATATCCAAGCTCGGTACTACCTGTCAGCCATTGTACTGGATCCTGATCTTCATAATCACATAGCATGGTACCTCTTTATAAACTCTACTGTGTGATACATTTTCATCTGCTGTACATTTGCCAAATAAATATCATTGTACATATAATGCACATACATGCGTATAGAATTTTTCTTAATAATTGTAAGTCGCATCTGCTTGATATTTGGTATAAATATTCTCTGGGTAAGTTTGACAATGTGACAATTCTCAGACTTTCCGCTTGCTCACTACACACACACACACACACACACACACACACACACACACACACACACACACACACACACACACACACACACATATGCCCTTTACATGTCATGAATATCTATAAAGTAAGAGCAGAGACATGTTTTAGAGAGAAGTACCTTATACCTTGTTTAATGAAAAGTTGTACTTCGGAGTAACTTGAAACTTACACCTATCCTTTTATTTGTACTAAGTAACTGACAGACAGTAACCATTAAGTTTGTTTCCATATTGCCCTGTTGCCATTCCAATAAGTTTCTGTTTTCAGATTTGTGTGATATCCATTCCAAATCTTATCTTCTCCTTTGAAGTTAATGTAGTCAGTGATTTCATTGAAGAAATTACTTTATTTCTGAAAACATTCACGTCATCCTAGAACACTTTTAGAATTCCAAGGATCGTTTTTCTGACAATGTATCGAAAGGAGAACTTTAATTTTGAATAAAATGAACTAAATACATGTTAGTTTCTGTATGCTAGTGAATACAGCTTTGAATATTATTTAGATATATGTTAATATGCTAGTATATCAAGCTACAATGTATGTCACAGACATATCATCATCTGATTCAATTGACATTTTATCACATGTATATGGAGCAAGGCTTTGGAACAGAAAAACCATTAAAAACATTGAATTGAAATTGCTTTTTGTAAAAGGATTTTCAATATCCACCTGTTTGATTATAGCAAAATATATGAGTTTAAACAGTTTTAATATTTCATAAACAACTGCTTCATTGAAATATGTGGAAAGAAGCTACTAAAATGGTTCCCCTCCAGTTGGGGGCACACAGTTTATTGTGATAAGGAAGTTTCGATGAAATACCAGCTTTCTTGATAATGACACAATATATAGACAGTAAGCAGAAATCAACTAGACTTAGTTTTTTTACTAACATATTTTTAGTATTCATCAGAGGAATAATGGAAAAATAAAATTGATGACATGATCCCAATAATATCTCTACTGATAGTACCTTCTAGTTCAGGAAATGTAGCTAATGATTTAACATATTTCACCATGTTTTTTTTATAGATATTGTTCACACATATGTGTGTACATGTATTTAAAGAAGACAAGTGAATGATTGAAAGGAATTATTGGGGTTTTGTCCTCTTGTCCTTGTCTAGCAGTATGCATTATGTTTAATACATATACCTCAAGCTTGGAATAATCACTTTCAAATCTCTAGCTAATGTCCCCCCCCCCCCCTTATTTTTGCCTGAAGTGAGTTATAAAATTGATATAGAAATTTACTACAGGGAACTTGCTTAAACTTTGAAAAAATAAGATAAATGGATAATAACAGACTGCTGATGTCAGAATGGTTTTAAACATTCAACACTAAATACTTGTACAAGTATACACTTTAAGTTTTCCTGGTAGATTGAAACTTGTTTAGCAGAAATCTATTTCAATCCAATCTTTTCAACAACTTTTCAGCTTTATTTGGGGTGTTCTACATACACACTCTGAATAGATGAAATGTTATTGGTCATGCTGAATCAACTGATGATTACATGATGCATGTTAGATGTCTGTGATGTATGCTGAGATTAGCTATTTGATATACAAGTGTCCTAACACTTCAGGTGTGGGCTGTAGATACTGACTACATTTATGAACTGTTCTGTACTTTGTACATATAACATTGACTGTAAATTGCATGTTTATTTCTTGTTAATTCAAAAAATTCATGTTAACTAGTTTACATTCATTCATATGGATTTTGTACTCACCCTCAGTTATCATTTAATTATTTTCACAATTGCATTCATTATTAAAATTTAAGGATAATTTAAAATTTATTTCATTTCTCCAAACATTGTTCAATGATTTTTAATGGAATTTGAATAGACGATTATTACAGATCTGTTGTTTTAATTGACAGGACCACAATAGCCCAGGGGAGAGCACTCTGCTATATGTAGCGGACATTGTATCTATGATAGCATCAAGTACCAAAGGCAGGCGTCACCTGATGTATGGAGAACGCAAAGACATGCTCACGCGCACAAAGTAACTAAATACATTTTAAGAGACATATATACATGAAAAATTGAAGTCATATGAAATGATCAATCAATTTTTAGAGAATCTATTTTTAACTCTGTATTTGATCTAATTATAAAAATGACAAAGCCAAAAAGAAAAACAAAGAATGAAATATGTGTTTGGTAATCTGCAAATGTGTCATTTGAATCTTTATTCAATAATGATAACATGTCTCTTCAGATCCTCAGCTGCACACATCATTGCCAAATTTACACGGAAGGCCCTTCTTGGAGAAATCCCTCGTGTTCCTTCAAAGAATGTGATTGGAGCATACCTGTACATCTGCCGACAGCTATACAACACATGTGAGGGCTTACTTGTCCTCTATCAGTATGACCTCCATAATGTTATTGTGGGTGTCTGGAAACAGGTCAGCATTTTAGTATTTGACATTAATTATCATTATCAGAAATTTCTTTTGGTTAGAAAATTATATCTCTAGGTCAGTCACATGAGTTTGAAATGATACCTTGAAAACATATCCTGCACACTATTGCTCACTGTAAATGGAAATGTAAATTTAGAGGGTGACAGATATTTGCAATGTAATATTAGGGTTTTAAAAATTTAGTATGTTGTGTTGTTGCTCATGGTTTGCCTTCTGCAAAATCTGTTGGCAAAAAAAAAAAAGAATTCCTAAAACATTTAGTGTATTTAGTATGACATTTGATAAATGTTTTAAAAAGAGATATGAGAGATTGATGTAGATATGAAATAAAACGTATTTTAAGGAACATAATTCCTGATATGTTCATAGTTGATATAATGTTTTCTGAAAAGTTTTAGAAAAAAAAAAAAGATAGAAAACAGAGAAAACAGATTTTAAGGGACATAACTCTTGACATTGTCTGAATGGTAATCATAGGCTTTCAAAGAAACAGAGAGAGCTGTGACTCCCACACCATCAGACAACAGCTCCAGTGATTCTGACTCCATTGTTACAACCAGACATGGCAATCTGGACATGTAAGTATACTAACTAATGACAGAGATGGTACATGGGCAGTCACGGTTGAGTGTTGTACATGAATTAATAGTTCAAGACTTGTGAAAAAAGAATAGAGTTAAGCAAGTATATGGTGAATGGAGGCTGTGGTTTTAATTACTCTCTCTTGTTTTTTTGTTTAGAACTGCCTGGGAAGATATATTGAGAGACAACCTGTTGAACTTTGCCAGTTCAGCTAAAGGTCTTCTCTTGCTGCAACAGACTGGAGCCATGAATGAGTGTGTATCCTATATGTATGCCAGATATGAGAAGAAACTTCAGGTAATCATATACAATATTCAGAAGAGTTTATCTTAATCAAACTTTGTTAAGATTCAATATATTGATTAGTGTTTCATGAAATATTACACAGCCAAGACCAGCATTATGGAGAAAATGTAGCAGAATATGGCTACTGTATATAGGAAAAGTTTTGATCTTTTTACTTTTGCTCATTTTGCCACAAAGGGAGATTTGAACACTAGGTGAAGTAAATTCATTCATTGCTTAAGAGTAGCAAGAAAAGACTGAAAGAGAATTAAACCCTTAGAATAATTATATTTTAATGTGTGTCATTGAATATAATGCAAAAATTGTTTAGTATATATCTTGTAAGAAACATACATACATAATTATGCAATGTGCATACATATTCCTAATGACAATGCATGTGTGTGTATATATATACTTTTGGGAAGTGTTTACAAAAAGCCATCAAGCTTTTAATGTAGTTTGGTGATGTCGATACTACAAAATTTATTTATTTTTTAGATGTACATAAATCATCTTTTGTTCTTACATGATTATGAAATAAGTACAATGAAAGGAAAATATCCAAGAGACTTTCTGAATAAATAGTTCATCTTTCATTCACCATTCACTTTGCATTCCATGTTCTGGGTTTGCTTACCATTCATCAAATTGCATTCGGCATTCACTCACCATTCACTGTGTGTTTTTTCACTGTGCATTCACCGGTCACTCATTATTCAAGTGGGAAAGTAGAACATTTCAGGGACTGTATACAGCCTATGGACCATATTCTGCAAAAATAGATCTGCTCAAAAAAATTTTGATTTACAGTACAAGGGAAACTTTGGTCCATTAAGCTGGACTATTTGACACTGTATTTAAATAATCTCCATTAAATCAGTAGCATGTTTATTGTAATAGTCTTGTTGTAACAAGAAATAGCTGTCTTTTAGTAAGTTATTTCAAAGATGAATGAAAACATTAAATGTATTTTAGGTAAGCAAGTGTGAGAAGTTTGGGTATGGTTACATGGTGACTCAAGTGGCTGCCACAGCACCAGGAATGATGGCTCTTCAGAAAACAGGTGAATGATGTAAAAAAAGAAATGTGAAATCAGTTATGTGTATTTTGTATCTGATAATGCACTATGATTGCATATTTTTTTTTTTTTTTTATCCATAAAGATTGATATGTTGATGCTGATATATATAGATATGTATATGCACAGATCCAGAAATTGGTTTTTTGGTTTTTTTTTGTCCAGAAGAGTGGGTTCCACCTCATGCAATTTTTTTTTCAGGGGGGGGGGGGGGGGGTGTCTAACTTATAGTAGAGGCTAACACTTAATATTTTACAGCTGGAGGTGCAAATAGATAGACAAGTATATTTATTTTCTACCAATCTCGGGGTGCACGGATTTGGACCCTAGTCCCTCTATATGTATATATACAATCCAGACATGGTCTGTACCAAAGGAATAAAGATGGGAGAAAAAGAAAAAAACCCAGAAAAAAACCCTTTGCAATGTAATGAAAATCACACAACAGGAATTAAAAAATCCTTAAGTCTCTCTTAAAAGCAAGATGATGATATCCTTAATTTTTATGTAATAATCCCATTTAACAAGGATTTATTTTTCATAGAGCAAATTAGAACAATATCATATTATGCAAAATCCTAGTCTTTAACACACTGATTAGATATTTCAGCATTTGCATATTGTAAATAAATGTAGATTCAAGCCCCCCCTCCCCCCCCCCCCCTCCACTCTTTTTATCTTCAACCTTTTCTTCATCAATAACATTACTTTGAGATCCATCCAAAAGCCTGAATGAGATCCATCCAAAATCCTGAATGAGATCCATCCAAAAGCCTGAATTTAATCAAGCTGACCGTGATTACTTGATGTCAAGATTACAGTTACATATTTTCAAAGACATAAATACTAGTAAGTAAAGTGGCATGATTGATTTTCACCTTGTGCATACATGCCATGCTAAACTATTCCTAAGGCAATAAGGAAAGGGGGAGATTGTCACTACGTTTCACATCACCCAGGTATACTAAAGAGTTGAAACAAGAATCTTGATGTGAGTAGTTGCTATTTTTAGATGTGAAAGAAAAAACCAGAAGTCTATTTTCTGTTACACAGAACACTGCATAATTTATATTATGACATTAAAACATAGACTGTGGCATTGCATCTATCATCTTGCCCTAGTAATAATTGATATACATTTTGTTATGCATTAGGCCTACTCATTCTTAATCAATGTTGTGCATTGCATTTTGCAGGGGATCACAAGACTTATCTATGTAACTTCATAATCTTAGGTCAAGGAGATGTTACTTTGCAAGGTTGTTAGGATTGTGGGAGTTTATTTTTTTTTCAACATTGAAAATCCATTGAATGTATGATATGTGTAGACTTGAATTTTCTCTGTCCTAATCTTTGGTGTGTGTTGCGCAATTGGCTGTGCTATCAATAAAAATAAATGTCAACATTGCTCTTATTTTGGTATGCATATCTGCAATTTTTATTGATCGAGAAATTTAAATATTTACAAGTTTAAATATGACTCTTTAAAGTTATATTCAAACAGGTTTTTGACTTCTACTAATTTTACAGGTTACATCAAGTCCCTGATAGCAGAGCTATGGTCTGTTTTAGAGTGTGGGGCCTCTGATACAACCCTCTTTACCCCAAAAACCTGGTCAGTGGATGCTATAGATAGATCTTCTCACAAGGTAAAAACAAGGATTTGTCAAAACTAAACTTTAGACTTGCACACTGTCAAAGTACAGCTGTGACTGTGTGATTGTTATGGCTGTATATTCGATTCTTGACGTTAAATTTCCTTATTCCTTATTCTGATTTTGCTGATATATATATATATATATATATATATATATATATATATATATATATATAATAAAAGTCAAGAAACACAAAACTTGAAATAATTACATTCCACTGTATGATGTAAGTGCTTTCGGCTTTAATGCCTCTTCAGACAGTTATAAAATCTATATATTTTTATAACTGTCTGAAGAGGCATTAAAGCTGAAAGTGCTTACAGTGAAATGTAATTAATTCTAGTTTTGTGTTTCTCGAGTTTTATTATTGGATATATTTGCTGTATTAAATGCTGGATTTTTTTTTTTACATATGTGTGTGTGTGTGTGTGTGTGTGTATACCATAACACAGGTACAGTAATATATACTGCGAGTTCTTACGCAGATCAGTTTGATTAAAATCAAACCTTCACAAACTAACTCTCTTTTGTCATGATTCATGATTATTGTATGAAGGACCTTCATGTGACAATCAAAATAAAAGATCTCTAGTGAAGATTTGATTTTAATCAGACTGAGCATGGATGTGTGTAAATTTGAATTCATATAAATTTCTCAGCAGGAATACAGTTGTTTACAATGAAACACAATGGGCATACAAAT
Source organism: Ostrea denselamellosa (assembly GCA_024699665.1). NCBI lineage: Eukaryota > Metazoa > Mollusca > Bivalvia > Ostreida > Ostreidae > Ostrea > Ostrea denselamellosa. The sequence goes on from JAMZEH010000005.1 coordinate 13,602,209, forward strand.
TGAATGGTGCTCATTACCACATAATGAAAGTTTGTATGCTTACCATAATGTCATAACAACATTGTGGTTTTTTTTCCAAATATAGTGATTCAGTACTTACTATTTTCATTAAAAATGACATTTATTTAATACTGTAACTTTTTAAAATTGTTTTGGACTTTGTACCTGTAGGCCAAAAGTTCAACACTGGTTATAACAGATTCCCCACACTTTTGTGTGTCATTCTGTTTAAGTCTGAAGTCACACTGTTTAACATCAAATGATGGATTAATTAGCAGAGTGCAATTTCCTATTTAGGAAACCTTAATTTGATTTCTTTGATCGTGATGAAAAGTTCAGTAAATTCCATTTGTTAAAGTACAGAAATGACAAGTCCCTACATAAAATCCCCTGTGCCATAATAGGCCAGTGGAAGCTTTCCATGTGAAGACAGACCTAATTAGGCCAGTTTTGGTGTTCAGTTTGAAGACAGACATAATTAGGTCACTGGTGGTGTTTGATGTGCAATGAAACATAATTGGTCAGTAGAGGTGTACCATACGTAGGTCATTGAAGTCTTCAATGTGACATTAGTGTACAGTGCTTTAAAGAGTAAAATCTTTTTGCAGCATTTGATTAGGCTATTGAATGTTCTGTCTGCTTTCCCTGCTGTGTTTGAAGTCCTTGCCAACAAGCCACTGCCATCCAAAGCTGAATATGGATTTAGGGAAATTCCTACAACAATAGTGGTATGCCTATTTTCTGTGTTAATGCAATATGTGTTTCACAATTTTTAAGTAATATACTTAAAATTACAGTTTTAGAATATTTCTATATTTTTTTCTTATTTTTAATGTAAAAAAAATAAGTATTCTGCAACAGCATTTTAGGAAAAATTTTATTGCTCTGCGAAACGAAAACTGATGCTGTTTGTTCTGTTTTTTTGCAGGATTTTGTGGATCGTTTAATCATGGTAGACTCTGAGGCAAAATTCCATTCCCTTTTCAATTTTGAGCAGAGTCATACTTTTGGATTAAGGTAAACCCTTTTTTTAAAAAAAAAAATTGTCATGCTCTGATATATACTAGGGTTGTTCAATATGTAGTGTGTATTGTGCGATATCTCAAAAGCAATCAACTCAAATAGTGAAATGAACATTACATCCCTTTGAAGTATTCTTCGCAGTTAGAAATACATAATTTCAGTCTCTGAATCCATTTCTGAAATGTGTCACGGTACGCTGATTTAGGTAGACCTCTGAGGCACTAACTGATGACTGAGCCAAGGTCTTGTTGGGACTTGTAATGATGACCAGATAAGCACTTTTTAAGCTGTAGAAAAAGGAAAAAGTTGCTTGGGCTAGATCTGGAGAGTGTGGTGGGTGTGGCAAGATGGTAACCTTCTCTGACTTGAAAAATTGCTTCACACGCTCAGGTGTATGTGATGGAGCATTATCATGAATTAGACAAACATGCCTAAATCCTGACACAGGGTGTTGTTTATGATAATATTTCTTGAACTTTTTTAGTAAAACATCTCGGTAATACCGATCTGTAACACTTTGCCCTTCAGCTCAGGAATCTGTACGGCTATACCATCACATGAGAAAAATATGCAATAAAGAACCTTCTTTGTGCTAATGGTTCTTTTGGCAACTACAGGCCTTTTACTGTGTTTAGTTAGCCATATTTTGTTTCCAATTTTCATACTGGTTTGAAATAGTGAACCCATGTTTCGTCACCAGTAACAATATTTGCAAATTGTCTTTGATTGAATTTGGGAAACATTTTGAGCCACTGCTTACCAGTTTGTACTTGTACCCATTTTCGGTCATCTGTCAATATATGCAGTATCCATCTGGTAGAAATCTTTTGTACCTTCAAAATGAAATGCACCCACAATAGCGATATGCCAACAGCTTTGGCAGTATCACGTATCATGTATCTTCAATCATTTCCTTGACTTTTGAGACATTTACCTTGCCTGTTACAGTCAGATCAACCAATTTTGCTGCATCTTTGACAGGCCCTGTGCCAGTCAGAAATTTCTTTCTTCACCTACGAACTGTCTCATAAGATACCTTATCAGACCCAAAAACTTCCTGCAATTCAGAAGAAATCTGCATTACTGAATGACTAAGTTTGTGTGAACTTTTATATAAGCTTTAATTCAATATTCTCAATCCGTTTCCCAAACCATTTTTACAACAATGGTCAGTAACTGACTCTATTGAAATGACTGTAAGTTTAAAACTATGTGGAACTGAAGGCTCATGTTTATACCATTAGAAAGGTATTAAATAGAGCTATTCAAGAGTATCATCATCCATGAAATCATGCAAAGCGTGATTATGCCGTGGTACAATATACATTACATATCAAACAGCCCTCGTATGTAATGACAACAAATCTTGTGTCAAAGAGGATGTGAATAAAATTACATGTAAGTAATTGACCTTGCAATCTAGTGCATTGTACTGAATTTTATTTACTAAGTAGGGTAAAGATGGTGATAATATGGATACTATTATGTGTGGCTTTGTTTGATTTTAGAGTGCTGAGTGTGATGATCTGTTGCCTGGATACCTTTCTATTGTTACAGTCCCAGTACAACTTCCAGGACATTTTACTGTCAGCCCAGGGGGACAACCATAATTTGAAGTAAGTCTGAGGGACAATCACAATCTAAAGTAAGTCTGAAATAGGGGAACAAACATCCTTAAAGTAAGTCTGAAATAGGGGAACAAACATCCTTAAAGTATGTCTGAAATAGGGGAACAAACATCCTTAAAGTAAGTCTGAAATAGGGGAACAAACATCCTTAAAGTATGTCTGAAATAGGAGAACAAACATCCCTAAAGTATGTCTGAAATAGGGGAACAAACATCCCTAAAGTAAGTCTGAAATAGGGGAACAAACATCCTTAAAGTAAGTCTGAAATAGGGGAACAAACATCCTTAAAGTATGTCTGAAATAGGGGAACAAACATCCTTAAAGTATGTCTGAAATAGGGGAACAAACATCCTTAAAGTATGTCTGAAATAGGGGAACAAATATCCCTAAAGTAAGTCTGAAATAGGAGAACAAACATCCCTAAAGTATGTCTGAGAAACAGTCATATCTCAAAGTAAGTGTTAGGAATAGTCATATCTCAAAGTAAGTGTTAGGAATAGTCATATCTCAAAGTAAGTGTTAGGAATAGTCATATCTCAAAGTAAGTGTTAGGAATAGTCATATCTCAAAGTAAGTCAGACTTAGAGGAACAATCATAACATAAAGTCTGAAATAGGAGGACAAACATACTCAAAATTAAGTTTGAGCTAGGAGGACAAACACACCCACAGTATGTCTGTACTAAGGTTACAAACATACCTTAAAGTTAGTCTGAGGGACAATCATAACGTAAGTCTGACTTAGGGGTAACAATCATACTATAAAGTAAGTCTGTACTAGGGGTCCCCTGAGCTTGGGACAACCATAACATAAATTAAGTCTAAACTGATACAAACATAGTCATACTTGCCCACAGAACAAATTAAGAGATACAAAAATTTGCCCCATGTGACTCTAAAGTATGTATATATACATTGTATCTTGATAGATTCAGTAAAGATGAATCATTCTTTAAACATCTTTTTAACACCATCAGACAAAACATACCACTACACAAATATTTGCTCTGACTTGTACAAGGAGTAGCCAAAGTTCAATAATTTTAATTCAAGCATGCCAGTAAATCTATACATTTAGGAACTCAAAGAAAATACATTTTGCAGAAATCTGAATTTCTCTGGATGAAAAATGATCAATGCCTAACATCTGCTGTAGCCTGTGTGAACTCTACAGACATGCAAAGTTATGTGTATTACCCTGGTTTTTATTTGATAGAGAGGACATAATCCTGGACATGTTGTCACTAGAGAGAAACCAGATCCTGGTCAGATCTTATCTTATTGGAGGGCCATCAGAGAGGATTCTGCCACCCAGAGCTATAGATGAGGTTGCTGTTAGCACACATTATGTGGTTTCTTTATTCTTCATGGTTTTATCAAATACAATGTAGCATGAGATGGTACATGATTTTATGGAACAGTTTTCCTCCTATAAAAAAAAAAATTCTGTTTTATATGTTTGGTATTCTTATATGTTATGGCATTTTATTATGATGTAAAGTACTTTTGAACGTGTTTTATACATGAAAAAAGTGCTCAAGAAATTTGGTACATAATAATAATAATAATGATAATATGAAATGAACTCTTGATTCTGTGCTTTGCATTCAACCATGTGAAAATAAAAAAGATATGTCTTTAATGAATAATGATGAAACCAGTGTTTCCTGGTCCAGTTACTGATTTGTTGTGGGTGTGTCCTCTCTAATAACACATCCAATCATTGACTATCACTAAAACCAGTACGATGTCTGTCAAATTTTATTTCAATATTTTAGAATAAGAAGACTGGGACTTTCTCATATCCTCTGTTTTCCTCTTATCCAGTACCAAGAGAATATGTCCCCAATTTAGTGGGGAGGTCAACCGTTAAACAAGGTAATAAATTATCCATAGCACACTGTGAAATATATATTGTAGCATATGTACAATATAGTATGCTTATGTTGTATACATTTTGCATATTTTTTTTACTGTGATAAAAAATGTATTTAATGGAGAGGTACTTTGTATAGTGCACTATACATGCATGAAAATGTTTGCATAATTTAATTATGCCCATTTAATGCTTGAACAATGTGTATTAAAAACACTTTTTGTACCCTATAATTTTTAACATATTATATACAGTATGTATTTCATATGAATACAAACTAGTTGCTTTGCTTTCATATACATATCATAAAGTTTTTCATAATAGGAATTTTTGTTTAATTTTATTAAAATGCTGAATGATGATCCGTACTAATGATGATGGTCAGGACAGAGAGAAATTTAAAAAAAAAAAAAAATAAGTGCACATGCACTGAAATACTTTGATATTTAATAATACACAGAGTCTGATGTGAAGAGAAAAGTTCTGGGTTTATTTACAAGTTCAGGTCAGCCAATAGATTTCTCATTTCTGTGTGAACTAATGTCCTCTGGTGGTGAACCCTGTGGTCAGGGGGAAATCACTCAATTCTTACTTATTCCAAAAATTAATCAAACAAATTGTTGTATTTATATGTACATGTAGGTGTTATTTCTCTTCAGTGCCGGTGATGGTTGAGTTTCTAAAACACATATATAGACATATTTGTACATTTCTCCTTCTTTAAAATGGTACTGGTATATGCTGAATAACATGTTAATACCTTAAAACTTAATAGGTAGAACTAATTACTATACATGGAAATCATGTACTAACAATGGCAAAACGTTTTAAAAAATTTATTCCCCATTGTATCATTCAGAAATTCTAATACTTTCAAATTTATCCCAAGTGTATTGATGTGTATTGCAAAAATCATCCCATTTAAGTAAGACATTGTCATCTTCATCATCATTATCATCTCATTACACCATCCCCATCAATGTCATGTCAAATTTGTTAAAACACAAACAGGAGATAAGTAATGTTTTGAATCACTGTTCAATACAATGTGACCTTGACATTGTAGCTTTTGTTCTGACATCAGAACAAGAAGAAGGTTTGTAGAATGGCACCACTAGTTTGCATGTGAACATGCACCCTATATCATTATTTGTCCAATGGTGCAGTGTTTTTCATTTGATATTTTGCAGCTGATATGTCAGATACAGAGCTGAAATCATAGCTATCACTCCTGTGATTTGTATAAATACTAATGGGGTCTGCATCCTTCACGTTATTGGCTGAACAAAAGCACACAGATGTAACTAAAACTTTATGAAAGAATTAACAATGCCATAAACTCATGAAAAGAGCAATTCTCAAGTATTTTGAACAAAAGGATTAAAGTAAATTCTATTGGATATGTCATTTGTGTTGCATATTGTAAACAGAGGTGATACTGGCATCAAAATTTATCAAAGACAGACAATGATTTGCAGAATAAGCCATTACATGCAATGTTATTTACAATTCAAGTTCTGTCAGAATTTACTACTGCAAGTTCCAAAGTGGCTGAGGATTTATTGTAAATATACATGGCAGCGCTTCTATATGAGAGAGAGAGAGAGAGAGAAAAAGAAAGAGAGAGAGAGAGAGAGAGAGAGAGAGAGAGAGAGAGAGAGAGAGAGAGAGAGAGAGAGAGAGAGAGAGAGGTGTTCAACTTCTGAGACATGGAAAATTTGTCTTAGACCTCAGAATGATCTCCAATTTTTCAGCATCTAATTTTTAAAAACAAAACACCCCAAAAACATTCCAGATCAAAAACAAAATTCCAATAATTAAAATCTGGACATTTGTCACCCACTACCTCTAACGACAGGTTTAGAATGAAATGTCAATGTTTGCAAGCAGGTTCATAGATATTTTATAGACAGGAACAAAATTTTTAGCACCCCAGTGTATATGAGACAATACCAAGTCCCTGAAAAATTCATGCAACACCAATGGACAGGTCAGTTACATGGCTGAGAATGCGACCATATATGGAATTTATTGCATAGCCATTTCATACTTGGTAGCTGTGCTCCCTTGTGACAAATAGTTAAGTGATATATTGCATGCATGGTCTTGTGTCATCATGTAACTATAACATACATATATGATTTACAGTGCAAGCATAAATTATTCAAGTTAAAAAATTCTGATAAAGTTGAATTCAAACTTCTAAATCCCATAAATATACACCATATCTACTTTACCTGTTATTACTATATAATTTTGAAATTAAAGCAAAGAGAAGATTGGACATTGGAATTTTTTAACTACTTAACTTTTGAACTTCAATGCCTGAGCTTCCTATTACATATTCTGTATAAATAATGCACACAAAACCTAAAGACACTAGCTGTCATTCCTGACTTCTCTTGAATAATTAATCATATCTTTTCTGCTTCATTCTCTGCTACAAAAAAGAAATTGGAGTTTTGATTTGAAGTGATTGGTATTATATAACTGGTTCATTTATTTGACCACTTTACTTGGTCTTTGAAGGCACATGTGTAATTTCACATAATGTTCATACTTGGCCATAAATATATCCAAAAAAATGTATTTTGCTTAACGTATGGTCACATTCTAAAGACTAAATAACATTTAACATTAAATAATTTCTTTTCTGACAGGACACTCAGGTAATATATTCTGTAATCATAACTTTCTATGCAGCTTAGTTTGAATGTATGCAAAATTAGTGCAAATTTAATTATGCAATTTTGAATTTAATAAATATTTGCATATTAGTGATATGTAAAGCATAGATTTATATGTATAATTAGTACAAGAGAAAAGCTGTGTTTATAGCTAAACTATGAATGGACATCACTTGACATTTGCTGATTGTTCGATTTATTTAATTTACAGACAATGACTTGGCCAAATTCCTTTCTGCGAAGAAACCAGAAAAAGGGCAAGCATGGTTGGACAAATGCAAGACTCTGTTTTCCAAAATGTTGATTGCTAAACCAGATATGCTGAAAGCAAACTGTGAGTAAACAGCAGACAAAATATTTACGGTCTTTTGATGTATGTTTTTGTACATTATATTTAGAAATAACTCTGAAAATTACCTACAGCATAACATAGGCAACAGTATGCTTATATGGGATGAAATTAAAATTACTCTTATCAATTTCTTGTACATAATACCTTCACTGTTTTGTGGCACATGAATCGAAATATAAGTTAAATGATATTGGTATTGTTTACTGTAGAATGATGATGTCATAATAATACTGGTATTGTGTACTGTAGAATGATGATGTCACAATATTATTGGTGCTGTGTACTGTAGAATGATGATTTCACATTAATGGCACACTCATACATGTCTGTGGTATAAATATTCACTTAAATGCTATATTAAAAGTGGAAAAATTGACAGATACTAGAGAGTTTAATTTTCTGTTTAGTGATGCAGCAGTTACTTGAGATTGGAGTTCCAATAATGGCCAAGCTTCAGGATGTGTTTCCATTGCTGGAGTACACAGGTGTGCTTAATATAGTGTCTGTTCTCTTTCTTACTATATGTATGTTATTTTAAATCGTTTACATCTGTTACAGTAAGTCTATTTCTGTCAAGTAATTAAATGTACATGATGTGATAGTGTAACATGTCTGTCTGATTATTTTGCCTTGTCACCTCCTGTTAATTTGTAGTAATGTCCCTTTGTTCCTAGAGCCTTGGTTTTATAGCCGTCGTTCACGCCCAAGCAGTGGCAAGAGTGGTAGGCTTACTCACCACTGCCACATTCTGATGTTGCACACATCATTCTCATACCCACCACAGCCACATTTTGATGCTTTACATTCCATTCTCATACTCACCACAGTCACATTCTGATGCATCACATGTCATACTCGTACTCACCATGACCACATTCTGATGCTGCACATGTCATTCTTATATCCACCACTGCCACATTCTGATGCTGCACGTCATTCTTATATCCACCACTGCCACATTCTGATGCTGCACATGTCATTCTTATATCCACCACTGCCACATTCTGATGCTGCACGTCATTCTTATATCCACCACTGCTACATTCTGATGCTGCACATATCATTGTGATACCCACCACAGCCATATTTTGATGCTGCACACTTCATTCTCATACTCATCACTGCCACATTATGATGCTGCACACATCATTCTCATACTCGTCACTGCCACTTTATGATGCTGCACACATCATTCTCATACTCATCACTGCCACATTCTGAAGCTGCACACATCTTTCTCATACTCATCACTACCACTTCCCGATGCTGCACATCTCATTCTCATACTCATCACTGCCACATTCTAATAGCAAGTGTCAAACTGAGACCCAAGACCCATAGCTGTTATATTATTATGTCATAGTAACATCCGGCATTAAGACAGCCACTGTTTAATGTCATAGTGTCACCCTTTATTACGCTTTCTGTTAATTTCTTCCTATATGTTTGATGCCCTGCTGTTTTCATATAAAGCATAGATATGCATACACTATCACTACGCTTTTTCATTGTTTTGTCTTCTTTAAACTTTTCACATATAATATAAATTATTCACCCTTTGCTCTACTGAAAAGTAAATATTGATCTATTTTTAAAACATATGAACAGTCAGCATACTAATCATAAAGTTTTCATTTTTCATATACCATGCCAAACTAGCAGTCAGGATTTTGAGAAACAGCAAATGGGGGAGCACTATTTGTCAATACCCTGACTACTAATTTGGCATGGTATACAGAAATATAACATCTTCATCTAAACATTGAAACTCTTCACTGTTACATTGTAATGTCATGTTAACATCCAACACTGAGACTCATCACTGTTACATTGTAACGTCATGTTAACATCCAGCACTGAGACTCATCACTGTTACATTGTAATATCATGTTAACATTATTACAAGGCATTTTATTATTATTATTATTATTACAAGGCATTTATATAGCGCATTATCTAACATTATAAATATTACTCTAAGCGCTTTACAACATACACAATTAATATATCGCCAAACATACATACAACATAGAGAAATTAAGAAAAGGACTAAATGGGGTATTTTAAAACACAAATTATATTTAGTTACGCTAACTACAAAAAAGACTAATATAGCACACTAAAACACCACACACACACACATCGCATATATACATACACTTGCATACGTACACATACATACATCCAACACTGAGACTCATCACTGTTACATTGTAACGTCATGTTAACATCCAACACTGAGACTCATTACCGTTACATTGTAACGTCATGTTAACATCCAACACTGAGACTCATCACCGTTACATTGTAACGTCATGTTAACATCCAACACTGAGACTCATCACCGTTACATTGTAACGTCATGTTAACATCCAACACTGAGACTCATCACCGTTACATTGTAACGTCATGTTAACATCCAACACTGAGACTCATCACTGTTACATTGTAACGTCATGTTAACATCCAACACTGAGACTCATCACTGTTACATTGTAATGTCATAATAACATCCAACACTTAGACTCATCACTGTTACATTGTAATGTCATGTTATTACTGAACATTTGAGACTCACTACTGTCATTTTGTAATGTCATACTGAGACCCACCACTGCCAAATTCTGATGTCATGTGTCATATCGAGTCTTGGGATTATCCACTGCTGTGCTCTAATGACACTGGCTGTATTAGAACAACACTTATTTCAGTGAATCGGATGACATTTTCAATTTTTTGTCGTTTACCACAACTGCATTAAATTTCAATGAACTTCCCTGAGATAAATATTATATTGATATCATCATCAGAGAAGTGAAAGAATTTTAAAATGATTATAACACAAAACTTTATGTTATATATAAATCCAGCACTTATGTGAACGTGTATTCTGTCATTTATGATACACTTATTGTATGTTATATAAAGATGGAAAGCCAAGTTGTGACAAATCATATGAATATTAGTACTAAAGTAAGACAGAGATAAATTAAAAACAATTTGCTTGCATCATAAAACCAGTGGGAAATGGTATTACAAAAAAATGTACATGTACTGGCATATTGTTTATTTCTTCCTTAAAAGGTACAGATGGTGCATTGAAAGCTTTGAAATTATCACCACTGCAGAAGAATGGGGTAAAAATGGCCATCAGGTGAGAAGTCTTTAATAGATACTCATAATGTAGTGTAGGAGGAATTATTTTTCAATATTAATCTTGGCACATTAAGAATAATGTTACAAAAAAAAAGTGTGGTGTGACATGTTACATGTACAGGAAAACTTGCTTGTAAGGTACTAGCGACACCTACTGTACATAAAAATCTTTATAATTAAGGTTCCTTAAATCTGTAAAAGAATTTGTAAAAAAAAATATAGGGAAGTACAATATATAGCAGAACATTTGTTTTCACAACTTTATATACTGTTCAAATGGAAAATCAATTTTCATTTAGTTTGTATATAACATTTATCACACACTTAGATATATGAAAATATTCATTTATTGGCATCTTTTTTTTAGGTCTGAGCATGTAAATAGATTTTGCTATAAACAAAAACATTGTTAAATTGACAACAGGGAATGAATATCACTCTACTGTAACAGAGAATATCTTATAACCTGGTTTTTTGTAACCAATGTGTCTTGCCAAGATTTGTATAAAGCATATGGTCAAGAAATTTTTGTCAATTTAATTTTAACAGAAATGTACTGTTTCATCTCCTGAAATGGTCAAAATATTGGCAGTAGTAGTAGTATGTGTAATTTGTATATTACAAAGGAAATACTTGAAATGCCTACATATTTTTTCTTTGAAATTAACAGTTCAAGTAATTCTTTTCAAGTTTAATGATACTCACATGAATAATTGAAAAATCTTTTAAGCAACAAAACATCAATTTACCATATTATTTATTTGCAGTACTTGTGAGGCTATACACATGTATAACAATATGACTGTTGTTTTTTAGGTATGGTCTACACCTGAAAGTGATTCACAATGATGTAACAGATCGTTTAGATAAGCTGCTCAAGCAGTGCTCCTATTACCTCCAGCAACAACAGAAACCAGTAGAATCATCCATAGGTAACAGTCAAATCACTGTGCAGGATTTCATGCACTTGTTATAATGTACTATAGTACTGCAGTTTCTGTCCAGCAATTCAAATTTTTCTTCTCTCTTTTTTTTTTTATCATGGATGATGGTGTCGCACTTTTCTCCATTTTGGTGTATAAAAGGATCTACAAAGAATGAGTTACAACTGTCTATAAATTCATTACCCAGCATGTCTTTACAACAGATCATGATGGTCATAGATCACACAAATGTTGCTTGGGACCTGTACATATGTCATGATCCTTGACTGCTGAGAAATTTTCTGTCATGTATAGTAATTGTGGCTGTTCAGAAAAAATGTTAAGTTTGATAATTAAAATTTATCTTGATTTGGTCATTCCTTGAAAAATAGTTCCTCTCTATGAAATATATATTGAAAAAAAAAGCCTTATTTGGCACTATGCTGGAGTTGCAGTCAACTTGAGGGACACCAAAACTACCATTGTTTTAATGCAATTCTTTGTGAGCAGTTTGATTTCCTTTACTTTGTTCTTGTGGCCATGAATATACATAAGATTCATCATATTCAAACTTAGAGGAAGTCTTAGTGATATATACCTTACTCTACTGGTTATTTTACTAGATGTTGAATATTCATGATTGAATTGTCTAACAGCATATTTAATTTTGTTGAAATTAAAGCTACTTCTGTCCATTTACAGAATACCTTCACTCAGTATATGGTGGATTTGACTGGTTTGCGGCCACCATCTTCTTAATATTTGGTGGTAACCTGGAGAAAGCATGGAACTTCCTTCATAAGTTCTCCACACTGGGCTGTTCAGGCTATCTGTGGATCCACAGACTTCACTGTTCTGTAAGTATTTTGCAGAGGTTACCTGTTTTTTAGCTTAGATCACCAGAGTGGAAGCTCCTATGAGCTTTTTTAGGTCACCCGAGTCAGTCAGGTGACCTATTGCTATTGTTCTGCATCTGTCGTTGTATGGTGTATGTCATTCATTAACAAATGAACATTTTTAATTTCTTCTTGTGCCATTCCAATTCTTTTCAGTTAGGAATAAGGCATCTCTGGGACAAGGGGGACATGTAAATTTCAGGACTCATAATCTCCTGGGGCCTTAGGGGTGTAGCAAAACTGCCAAAAAATTTACCAATTTCAAAAATCTTTACCTCTACAACTCCACTTATGTAAGAAAAACTAAATGTATAATCATATAGAGCAGGAAGACCTCTACCAAAATTGTAAATTTCATAATCCAAGAGGCAGAGGTTCTAACTCTAGGGCTGGGTCAAACTAGACATTGTTTATGTGTAAAGCATTTTAAATAACATCTTCTTTAATGCTATTGAAATTAACTGAAACTAAATGGATATTTATACTGTAGAAGGAACAGGTAGCCCTTTACCAAAATTTCATGATCCCAGGGTAGGGGCTTTGGTACCAGGATGGGATCAAAATGGTCATAGTGATAAATGTCTTTATCATTTGAGAGACTTCTTTACTTTTGCTGATACGATATAAAAAGTCAATACATATTTATGAAAAGCAGAAAGGTATGTACCAAAATAGTGAATTTTGCAACCCAAGGGTTCTGACTCTAGGATGGGTCCAAATTAATCATATATTTTTAAATGTAACATATATTATGGAAAGTCTTTAATCATTATGGGCACTTTCAGTGGCATTAGAACACATCTTGTTTTATACTGCTGTTAAATATTTTATTTTAGCTTAGATATGCAGAACAGGAAAATTGTTATAGATCTCAAAGCTTTTGGGGCTAATGATACTTTTAATTAATACTCAGGAGACCTATAAGGCCTTTGAGTCTCTTGTTGAAAATTTGTCTGATGTCAGTTATTATCAACATTGTTGGTGTCGTTACGGTAATCAATTTTCACATTTTCTACATTTCTCCAAATTTATGTGGCCAATTCAACCAAACTTGGCATAAAGTATTCTCAGTTTCAAGGAATTCAAACCCCAGAAATTACTAAAGATAAGTTAGTATTTTAAATCCATTTCAAGAGCCTCTAGGCATGAACTGACAAAACTGTGATGATTTTTTTATACTGTGTAGATACAAGTTTCTTCAAATGTTTTTTGGATTTGTCAAAAAAGACAGTTCATATGTATTTTCATGGAAAGCTACTCTATCCTCTTTCTACATAAGCAAATGATTTATTTCATACGCTGAGACCACTATAAAAACAGTAAAAATTAGTCTTCAATAAAAAAAAAAAATATGAAACAAAAATAATGGATGTCCATGGGTGAATGACATTACAAAAAAATAACATATATTGAAAATCACATACCTGAGTTAAATATTTAGTGTAGGTATATGATTTTCAATGTGTATGAAGTTGTTTTATAATGTCAGGCTCCTGGGTGGCCTCCAAGAGTCTGAATAATTTCACAGTAGAGATACAAAGACCTACAAAGGATTTTTAAAGAAAACAATTATTAGAAAATCAAGATTATTTCTTCTTAAATAAGTCCGCAGCATCCTTATGTTATGTAAATTCAATACGTGAAGTATTCAATTCATGACCACCCTGAAGAGGTGAACGATATGGATGCAAACTTTTACATATGAATATTTATTAATGGCAAAATCATTTAAAAATCCTCCTCCCAAGAACAACAAGGATATTTACAGTGTCAACATATTGAAATAGGAATCTTTCAAGTAGGAAAATTACTTAAAACTTTCAAAAATGACATGCTATCAAAAATAAATTGAATAAAGAAAATATACATATGCAATGGTAGCTTAATATGTATTCACCTTGTCATTGCGAGACGTTTTGTGAACAATGGTCAATCTTTAATGGGTCGATTTGTGTGAGGTCACAGCTGAGGTTTCAAAGCTAAGACAGGTAAAAGTACTTTGACTCACACGAGTGTTATGGCATATGTGCCTCTTGTTACAATTACACATTGAAAATTATTTGTAATGTGTATAAGGATGTATATTAAGTGTACCCATTTCACCAATAAGATATGAACATACTATTTATTATTACATTAAATATGCTGTGTAAATGGTGTTGGGTGAAATTGTTGAATTTAATCACACCTGGCCTTTTAGGTTCACTTGCCAACAGATCTGATGTGTAGTGGGATTTCCCCCTTATTCTCCAGCACAGGTCATAACATTGAACTTATCCTCCAAATAGAACTCCCTCTGGTGGCCTCTGCATTTAAAATGTCAGGATTTACTCCAGCTCAGGTATGTACAAGAAAAGCAGAATGATGACTTAAGAACTAGGTGTGTCAACAGTACTAAGTTCTGTTTCAATTCATACAGAAAAAGTCTGAAAACTTTTATAAATAATGTATGTAAGTAACATACATGTTTATTTGTAACTGGTCAAACAAGAGTCATTTTAATGTCCACTCTTGATGCTCACTTATTTTAATGTAAGCTTGAAAAAAACTTTTCTAAAATTCAGATTTGCTTTCACTGGTTGAAGCAGTGTTTCTGGAACTATTTGGACTGGGCTGATATCTGTCAATATATCTGTCTGTGTATTGTAATGGGGATTGACTACCAGGTTTATCTGTGCTGTGCTATCCTTAAACACCAGCAAAAGAACATCATGGAGCACATGCAGACACAGGACCTCATCATTTATCTCAAGGTACACAATAATTTGACAAGGTATCCATTTCAAACCATGCGAGAAAGCCTCATTACATCCATTTTTTTAATAGCCACATCCTTCATTATGACATCATAAAATTCAACACTTTTAGACTGCATGGTTGTGTTAACGTTGGTGTATTATCTCTATTTTTTCAACCTATTTACATGTATATTTTTGGGGTATAACTTTTGCTTTGTTGGTTTATACGTAAAGTATGAACCATTTCATTTTCAGGTATGATTCTTTGTGTTCTTTATTTCTCCATTTAACAATAGATATGATTTTGATAAATCTGTTTCATCTAAAAATTCAAATCAAGTAATGGGAGAGAAATATTCCGTCTCAAATTGATGCATGTGGGATAAGGGAAATATCCATACTAACCATAGTCCTCTTTGTCTCTACATATTCTTGGTTTGTGTACTGACAGAAGTTTGGGAAACATCACCAGAGGGGTTGGAAATTTTGGCCAGGGATGAATAAGACTTGCTGATGCTCATGACAGATTTCTTAGGAGATTTTGTGAATTATAATTTTGTGACACTGATTAAATAATTTGAACTGATGTGAGAGTTTGTAAACTATTGTGGTTTCGTCTATTTTGATTCATTGATGTGTAATTGCTTTCTGAGGAAAAATCTTACTTCATTGATCACTCAGTTTTGTGATCCTGCACAATCACTAAAACAACAGATATAATATTCAACAAAAAATGATTAAAGCACTGTATCGCCCATTTTGGAGATCTCTCATGTTTGTCAGTCTGCTCTGCCACCACTACCTATGACCATGTGAAATGCGGGTCTGAATTGAACAGATATTGCACACTAGTAGTGAAAAGGCTTAGTCTCAATAGATTGCAACATGGTGGTTTCTCTACTAGGTACAACACCCAGATCAAACATTAAGTCAACTAAAGATGATTTTATACTTCTACATTGACCTGTTGACACTGGGAGAATCTGAATCAACTTTATGATAGGGTTTTTAATGGTGAATCATGTCCAAAAACAAAAACAAAAAACAAAAAAAAAACAAAGTCACTTTGATACACATGACAGGTTTTGTATCTGTCACTATTTCATATTTACCTTTTCATTCAAACATATTTTAAAAGCCATAGTTCTGTACATAAAATTACTAGTAATTGGTAGTGTAGCTTGGTTGCAGTGCTGTTTTCTATATATTTCTTTTTGTCATAAAAAGCAAATACATTGTGTGTTGTTATGATAATTGTACATCATATTTTGTTTACTGTGAATCTTTGACTCTTCTTCCTCATGATATTTTCATGAAAATCTGTAATTATCACTTATATTCAGTTTCTTGTTGACATTTTAACATTTTCATTTCTTCTAGGAGAGTGCCATCACGGGATTCCATGCATCAAATTACATGAAGTACATGCTGGACCTGGAGAAAAAATACAGAGACACAATATTTAGAGACATGCTGAACATTACAAGACCTTGATCCGTATACTGTCAAACAACCTTGCCATGTTGAAGATAAAGCAACAGCAAGTGGCTTGGTTCATTGATTTCCTTATAGAGAATCTCATATTGAATAGACCACTCCAGAATATAGAATTATGAATACACATACCTGAGTGTGACCTTAACATTGTATATTTTCTACGGTTTTCCAATTTTGGGGGAATTTTGTGGATAGAAATGTCCACAAAAATTACAATCACAAAATATATATACATGCATATAGGTATAATGCAACCACAGAAATTGAAAACGCAAAATATAATTTGCTACCTTTTATAGATCAAATTGCAAAAATTTCCAACTGCAGAATATATCCATCATACAGTATATCCTGTGTCTAGGAAGTCTTCTTCATTTTACAGTTCATTACAAGCTTTAAACACTGGAAATAGGGTAATATTATTTCAATATTTATTTACATGTTTTGTTATTTTCAGTGCTTTAGGGAATCTAAATCCAACTCTCACATACTGCTCTTTTATTGTATAGATTGTTTTCCATACAGAGCTGGACAATTTGTTTGGAGACTGATAATGTGTATGATTCCTCTAGTAGTTTTACTGTCCACTTGTATTTGTTTGTTAAACATTATGAGGTGATATATCACTCTGCCAAGGAGGTGTCCCGGTTTATTTCCCTTTTCACCAAGATTACATTTGCAGAAAGATTATAATTATTTTGGATTTCTTCAAAATTTTTACAAAAGGTTAGGGCTTATGACCAGAGACAAGTACATAAAAGTAATCAGACTGTAAACCTGAAGGCAGTGATGGTGGACGATTAAATTGCTGACCTTGGCAGAGGTTCATGACCTCTAATTACCCATTTTTTTAATTATTCATGTATCATTATGACTTTACAATGATTGCCGTCCAAATTTTAAGAACATTTCAATAAAACTAGTTAAGTTAATGCTTGAAGACTTTTTTTATATCAGCAAAAACTTATCATGATAGAAAATTTTAACTTCTGTATATGCATCTGTGTGAAGATTCTTAAAAAAGTTAGCATTCAAAATGATCACATAAATGAGTGCTTTCTGGATTCAAAATCTGTACCATTTCATAAACTGAAAGTGTAGGTGGACCACAATCCTAAGATAGCTTCACAGCCTGATTTTTTTCTTCTTCTCAGACTCTGCCATATACAGGATATAAGCAAAATTTTACTAGAAATAATTTGGTGACATACAATCCCATACAGAATATTTGAATGTGCCTGTTAACCACATTGCAAACCTTGGAGTTTAAAATGGGGTGAATGGGTAGGGCACCTATTGACCACATTGTAGACCTTGAAGTTTAAAATGGGGTGAATGGGTAGGGCACCTATTGACCACATTGTAGACCTTGAAGTTTAAAATGGGGTGGATGGGTAGGGTACGTATTGACCACATTGTAGACCTTGAAGTTTAAAATGGGGTGGATGGGTTGGGTGTTGAGCCCCCTGGTGTAAAACACAACCAATGGAATTCCCTGTAACACTATTTTTGGGTGAGGCTGAATGTCAAGGTGACTGGCACACACACAAAAAAACGAAGACCAATGGACCACAATGTGCAGTAGACTAAAATAAGCTATGGCCCCCTATGCCCATAATTTGAACTCGCTACTTGTACACATAGTTGTTGAACATTATTTTGACAAATGGAGAAAGCTATTTACAACCCTATTGTGGCCCCACCCTATAACCTAGAGCAATGATAACGTGCTTGCATTTAATTTAATTAAATTTTAAACCTACAGTGGTACGGTACGTACATGTATTTTATTTTAGTAGGAAGATATTACACTGAGTGATTTGCTTACTTATCATCTCGAGTGTTCAACATTTGTTGTCAAGTGCTCAATGTATATCAAACTCCTACATCTTATCTCAAGCATACGACTTATTCTATTATTTAATCCTAATTTTATATATACTTTTAGATATTATTACACACAATAGATTGTCGTTGAACAAATACCATGTATATTTGTCTGCATGTGGGATGAAAAAAATAGACTGTGAAGCAACTTATCTGTATATAATGGTCATTTCAGTATCTCAAAAGACATTGAAAACATGATACTTTTAAAATACATGTATCTGTATATGTCGCGGAGCCAAATATGACACTATATTTACCTGGTAAGTAATGATGTAAAACAATAAAGATACATGGGTGTATTTTCTAATTGATTGATTAGGCAGAAATGCGTGCTTTCACTCTTTATAATATGATAATGCACTTCATTAAAGTATGCCGGTGTTATATATTGAGACTACCCCCATACCTAGGCTTTCCCCGGAAGACTGGCTATATAGTGAGGTTTCTCCCCGGAAAACTGGCAATATAGTGAGGTTTCTCCCCCGAAATCTGGCTATATAGTGAGCCTTCTCCGAGGGAAGTCTCACTACATAGCCAGTCTTCCCCCTTTATAGTTAGGCTTCCTCCCTTTACTTGAGTATCCGGAATAGTCCTTTTCGCTATAATTACTTGTGTTTATTGAAATACATTGTACAAACACAATTTCTTTCATGGTTTATTTTTAATTATATTCTTTGTTTTAATTCAGTTTACCACATTATAATGTCCGGAGATTGGAAACTTTAAAAAGACCAATTTTTATACCAGTTCATATGAAATCGGTCAGTGCATGAGGTTGTGTTAACAATGAATATTTTCATATTTTAACCGGTGATTAAATATTTAAACCTTCAATAGATTTTTGTTTACGTGAAGCGGCAATCAAAAATAAGAAAAGAGCTAATGATGGTTTGATTTTAATCATACTGCATTTGAACTTGGCTCTAGGACAACCTCAGTTTGAAGTGTCACAGTATAATCAGTCCACGTGATCATAAGTCAGTTATAGGAATATTATGGCCCGGTATATCGTGGCGCGCAATCTGGAGTGGTCGCGGTAGCTCAGTGGTTAGAGCGTTCGATTCGTAACCGTGAGGTCGTGAGTCCGAGCCCTGCTCGTGCCATGGCTGCGTCAAACCTAAGACGAAAAATATGTAGTGATTGCTCCTTCGCCAAACGCTCGCCATTTAGAATCACGGGTCTTTCGGATATGACCTTATAAACGGAGGTCCCGTGTCACGGTAGACGTTGGCACGTTGAAGAACCCTCACTGCTACGACCCTGAGCTCTGATCATAGGTCTAAATTTGTGGTACTTCATCTACTGCTGGTGACGTCTCAATATGAGTTAAAAATTCTCGACGGGACGTAAAACAAACAAACAATCAAACTGGAGTGGTTTCTATGGAGCGCCAAATTAACATAAAGATATCTTTAATTATTTGAAGATTACATCAATTCATCAGTTGAATTAATCAATAAGCACATCAAATGAATTATTGCTCTCATCAATTCAATTACCACTCTCTTCAGTTGAATTGTAGTGCATATCAATTCAATTGTTGATATTATTTCAGTTTAAGTTAAATAGGTTTCAAATTAAGAGGGGTGTGGTATGGAGGGGCGTGGACCAAACCTCAGAGGCAATGGGTCTGCCGTTATGCCCCCAGTGTGTTTATGGCTAAACCCTGGGGGGGGGGGGGGGGGGGGGGGGGGCATGGGATGATGTTAAGCGTAGATCGCTGCAGAAAATCTATACGTGATGCCTGGCCATTCATTATTACTTATGGAGAATCCCGATGGGTATTTACGACTTATGTTGAAAATTCATACGTTATTCTTGTGTATTAAAATTGAAATTTATTTTTTATAATGACACATCACATTTCTGAAGTATGTTTGGTTTCTGCAATACACTGAAACTCGAAATCTAATAATATTATTTTTTCAACACCATAGCACCTCTACATTTTATAGATTTTGTCAATTCATTTTGCAATATTTCTTTAAACAATTTGTTTATTATGATGCACTTAAAATTTGCGTTGGTGCACTTACCCATTTGAATGATATTTCATACATTTATAATTTTGAAAACATGCACACAAATATTTGAACGTAAATGTTAGTAAAATTGCTTTTTTATTTTGTTTCTTCTGTTTTCATTTGTATGTCATGGGTCATCTAGTACTCGGGAAATCTTTATGGCAACGAGCTTATTTTTTTCTTTTAGTGAACATTCACAAGACACTATATCTTCTAAAGCATGCCAAACGTTGCAATATTTGATCTTTTCCATTTGTATTGTATAACTTTTCATTCGTATTGTATGATAATCCATTTATATTCTATAATTTTCATTTGTATTGTATACATTTTCATTTGTATTGTATATTTTTATTTATATTTTATATCTTTCATTTGTTTTGTATAAAATTTAGCTCACCTGAGTCACTCAGGTGCCCCATTACTGTTGGCCTTCGTCCGTCGTCGCGTGTCGTCCGTTAACAATTTTACATTTGTAACTTCTTGAAAACTTTAAGGCCATTTGTTACCATTTTATTGTGTGCAGCACCTCTAGAGTAAGAGGAATATAAATTGTGGAATTTATGGCCGAACCACCCCTGGAGCTCCGGGGCAGGGCCGAATATGCTAAAAAGGCTATATTTTCGATAAACTTCTCTACTCCCACACATGTGGGAGAAAAACTAAATGCATGGTTATGATGTCGAAGAAGTTCTCTATCAAAAATGTGAAATTCATGGCCCCTGGGTCAGGGTTCAGGCCCTAGGGTGGGGCCAATATGGCCTTACAATGAAAGTGCATTAAATCTTAGAAAATTTTCTTCTCAACTTCCATATAGATTTGAGAAAAACTATAGGCATGATAATGATGTCCATGAAGCTTTCAACCTAAATTGTGAAATTCATAGCTCTATGGCCAAGGGTTCAGGCCTTAGGGCAGGACCAATATTGTCATATAGTAAAAATACATATTAAATCTTAGAAAATCTTCTCCACTGTCATATATATTTGAGTAAAACTAAATGCATGATTGTGATGTCCATGAAGCTATCTACCTATATTGTGAAATTCATTACTCCTAGGTCAGGGGATCAGCCCCTAGGGTGGGTCCAATATGGCCATATAGTGAAAAAGTATTATATCTTAGAAAATTTTCTCTACTCCCACACATGGTTGAGAAAAACTAAATGCATGATTATGATGTCCATGAAGCTCTTTACCTAAATTGTGAAATTTGTGAGTCAGGTGTTCAGGTCCTTGTACAAGGCCAATATGGTCATATAATGAAAATGTATAAAAATAATTAGATAATGTTAAAATGATTTACATGCTTCAAACTTCCATTTTTCCTTTTTCTGTATAATTGAACAGGAATTGTATGTATTTTGAAAGATCTTAAACCTGCGCACAGAAAACTCCATATCAAGGCTTATATGGAAATATTAGGCTCCCTGTATGAGCTATGATACTCAGGTGACCGTTAAGGTCCATGGGCATCTTGTTCGTTTGTGTTGTATAATATTTCATATGTATTGTATATTGTATCCAATGGATTGCTTATTTTGGTTTGTTACAAAGGATTTCATTGGTTTAATCTTAGGTTATCCGTTTATTGAATTTGGTAATGTGCGAGGTGTCCTTGATGATTTATACGAGGTCAAGTTCAGAAGCCATGTTTCGCAGGAGGTTGCATGTACCTGATTTCCTAAATGCACTACTCCAACAATTAAATCGCCTTTTCATGTCTACTACGAATACTTTTCTTCGTTTATCAACGTCGTGTTTAACCATCGGCTAATCTAGCAACGGGAGGATGCAGTAATCCGGGAACTGTCTTGAGATATCTAGTGAGTCGGAGAGTCCAGGGCAACGCCTTGGTGGCGGCCCAAAGGGGCGAAGTCCCCTGATACTACTGAGTTCTGACAAAATAAAACATGTATGCATTTTTGGACATTTCCATAAAAGATAGATCATATTTGTGAGGGAGAGGTGCGCCCGTCGCTGCATCCGCCATTGCTAGCTACGTGTTCAACTAGTCCTGCACTGAACCACTCGCGGTAGCTTAGTGATATATTGCGTTTAGAAACAGAGATCACCCCCACTACTACGACCGTGCGATAAGCATAAGCTGGTGACGTCTCAATATGAGTGAAAAATTCTCGAAGGGACGTTGATTAATGAAATCCTTCGTAAGAAACCAAAATAAAAAAATCGTTCGGATACAATACAAATGAAAAATTATATAATACAAAATGGAAAATATATAATACAAATGGAAAACTAAACAATATGAATAGAAAATATAGAATATAAATGAAAACTTATACAATGCAAATAAAAGGCATAGAATACAGGTGGAAAGTTATACAATACAAATGAATGAATATAGAATACAAATGAAAACTTATACAATACAAATGGAAAATATCAAATCTTTTAACTTTTGACATGCTATACACTAATTAGGTTGTAAAATTTCCATTTCTTCATAAGCTCTTCATGCATTTATTAATACTTTGTGAAATAAAATAACTACCACTAATCTACACAAGTCAAACGATTTTAAAACTTCGTTTAAAAAAGAAAAGAAAAAGATATACGTGATTTTTTTTTATGTGAAAGCGCCGCGATAAGTGTTTAAATAAAGAGCCGATTTGTAAATATATTGCTTCTTACCGATTGGTTAATATCTTCAGATTCTCAGATATTTTTCAAATATATGGAACAAAACTTACATATGTACCTTCCGAGGCGAAGTATCTTACAGGGAGTGACATATACAATTTAGCAGTTACAACAGAAGAGGCGGGCAGCCGATTGATTTGCATAATTGGTGAATGTTGTTTGCACAATTCCATGTGCACCCTCTTTAAAAGACTCCTCACCAAGTTCTGTTCCCATAAATCAATATAACGGTATTCTGTCATATTTTCACGTTTGCTGTTTAATTCATTGAATCATACGGAGTTGCCTCGCTAAGCTGTTCAACCAGGCCTATATCCCTTACAAATTCAAAGAAAACATGGAACAGGAACAAAATCTAGGTAAGTTGAGTCTGAATGAATTTGCATTCCCTTTTCTTCCCCTCCCTTTTTTATTTTTTTTATTTTTTATTTTTCAGCATACGAGGGACACTTTTTAAGTTCGTAGAGTAGGGCGGGGTCTTTTAAAACCGCTTGAAATATCAAAATTTTATTTATCTAAGACCTTCGAAATATGCCCCGTCTGCCTCAACACACATTTTACACCGATCTACCCATTTCCGGATCTACCCATTTCCGGTACGCCGCCGGTACTCCCCTTTAGGTATATGTTGCAGACACTGGTAGACCGTATTGCCTATACGACAACGGGATTCAAAACGGTGCCCTGCCAGCATTTCCTTTAGTCTTGGGAACAGCCAGAAGTCACATGGGGACAGGTCAGGGCTGTATGGGGGATGAGCTAAGACATTGAGCCCAGATTCTTTCAGATATTTCTGTACCGTAACGGATTTATGGGCCGATGCGTTATCATGGAGTAATTTGATGCCGCGGACACCGGTACGCGGTCTGGGTTTCTGATAGAAATCAACAAGCTGAGTAAGAACACTTTCTCTGTAAAACTTTCCAGTGACAGAACTACCTTTCGGGACTGGAATTTGAAGGACAGGACCTTTCGAATCGAAGAATATCGCATACAACATGCGATTTAATGTTTTGCAACGGCGCAATGACAGGTTTCTCGCCCTCAGATGAAACCCAAACCTTATTTTTAGCCTTAGAATCGGATTGAAAATGATAGATCCAGGTTTCATCACCTGTAACTATCTCTTCCAAACGACGTGGGTCACATTTATCTTTTTTTTTTTTTATAACTTTCAATGCAAGTCTAACCCGACTTTGTTATTAATCATCTCCATTTCAAAAAAAATGGGGAGCGTGGAACTTCATTTGTGCAAATTTAAATCCTCTTTACCCATCCATACTTTGTGGCAAGAAGAAGTAGAAAATGTTGAAAGTTTACGGACAAACAAACAGACTGACCGGGACAAAATTGATCAGAAAAGCTCAATTGAGCTTTCAGCCCATGTAAGCTAACAGAGACTAACATTTTCAACATCATGCATGTTTTCTGAAGTACATGTATTAATTACCTTTCATCTTGAATGACCTTTACGCCATTGCAAATATTTTTAACATTTTTGTCTAGAATATCTATCTTTGACTGTAATTCTGACCAGAGGGTCCACACTAATACACCTGTAGCATGTCCCAGGCTTCTTGTTGCTATCATTACTGTTTAATCTTTCTGGCGCAGATCTCCCTGATGAGGAACCAGCTGCTTTTCCCTTTTTGGCCCTCTCCTCCTTCATCTTCCTCTTTAAGCATTCCGTGTTGAACAAGCATATGTTTTTCATCTTCTTCTCCCGAAGCAAGCGTATTCTGGGTATATTCTTGTACGGTCCTCCATCCGTTTTTTGACGAGTCGGTGAGTTTAACGAGTTTTGCCTATGTTTAATAATCCTATACCTTCAGTTATGCTCTGGAAGGCAAATTCCGCGTCTCCGTCGTATGAAGCGCCAAATTAACATAAACTCATATAATTAAAGATATCTTTAATCATTTGACCATTACTATATATTGTTTAACGTCCCGCTAGAGAATTTCTCACTCATATGGAAACGAAGAGATCATCAATTCAATTATTGCTCTCATAATTTGAATTAATGCGCGCATCAAATCAATTATTGCTCTCATCAATTCAATTAATTAGAGCACCAGTGTGGTGGAAATATTGCTCGTAAAAATAATTTAGAGCTCAGTATAAGTGATTTGATAACCTCTTTAATTCAATTGAAGATAAATTTAATTAATTTACAATGCTTTTGAATTAATGCGCGCGTCAATTCTTTTAAAGATAGTAACAAATTAAAGAGATCATTAATTAAATTGTGGAAATGTTGAATTGAAAATATCTTTAATTGTATAATTGCTCTCTCTCTCTCTCTCTCTCTCTCTCTCTCTCTCTCTCTCTCTCTCTCTCTCTCTCAGAGTTATTGTGGCTTCAAATGAATTGACGAAATTATTAATTCAATTGAAGAGAGCAATAATTCAATTACTGCATATTCTCATCAATTGAATTAATGATATCATTAATTCATCTGAAGAGAGCAATAATTTATTTATTGCGCGCATTAATTGAATTGGTGCTCGCATTAATTGAATTATTGCTTTCTTCAATGGATTCGTAGCGCGCATCAATTCGATTATTGACATCATCAATTCATTTGAAGAGACCAACAATTCAATTATAGCGCGCATCAATTCAGCAGAATAATTACTGCTAACATCAATTCAGTTAATGCGCATAATAATTCAGAATTGAAGAGCTTTTTAATTAAATTGTTGCGGGCATTAAAATAAATTGATATCTTCAAATAATTAATATCTTCAATTATTTGAGTTTATCTTAATTTGGTGCTCCATACCGTCGTTGATATCAAGGTGGCTCAGTACACTAAAATGATTTAATGGCTTTTATAAGCACCTTTTCTTACGGTCTATAATTTCACCATTGAAAGGGTGATAGAAACTCTCAATAATTGTCTTTGAATTTTTCGTGTTTTTAATTTTCTTTTCGGAATGATAAAAAAGATGTTTTGTTTGCAAATAATAAGAGATTTTAAAATCCAAACTTCGCTTTGATTTGATGCATGATATAAACATCTAATAACACCTGCCAATAAGATTCATGTAGACATTCTGATTTTTAAAATAAAAGATACTTAGGAAAATCATAACGTTTTATTTTTTATTATTATTATTAATTTTTTTTTTTACTTTTTTTTTTTTTTTTTTTTTTTTTTTTACATTTTTTTTGTTTATTTATTTATTTATTTATTTTATATTTCTAAACTTACCGCTAAAACTTTAAGAAATATGATATTAGACAAATTTATTTTAAAAAGGAAGCGAAATAAAATGACAAAATTTCAGAAATGTCGCTTTTTTCAGATTTGAATGACGAGGTGCTTTAACAAGCCACTAAATAAAATTTTGATATATTGAGCCATCTTAACAGTTGCTTGTTCCAATTTCTCCTAAGCAAGATGTTAAATTTGAACTGTGCTTCGTTCCCTTTCCCCCTTGAAAATAAAGTTTTTGTCTGAAGCTGTCGGAATCCTCGTGTCGCTGTTTTTGTTGTTCTGTTACTTTGTTTTCTATAGAAGCTAATCTAGAATCCATTAGATCTGAAACTCTAGAAAATAAGATATCCATTTGCACAATTTGCAGGGGCTCCATTCTCCCTGCTCCGAAAATGAAAACTTAAACGACTCGTTAAAATATATACATAAAATAATATAAAATAGTTTTCCCCGATGAAATACCATTCTTGAAAACACGAAAGAAGGAAGGGGGGCTGTTTCTTGCAGTACAACTTTTCAAAATAAAGTAATTTAAAAAAAATTAAATTAACAAGTTTAACAATGTCCAAATTTTCCAAATTCCATATCTTGCTTTCATGACTTACAAGTAGTTTTCCCCGATGAAATATCATGCTTGAATACACACACACACAGAGAGAGAGAGAGAGAGAGAGAGAGAGAGAGAGAGAGAGAGAGAGAGAGAGAGAATTGCATAATGTTATCATCTAAGGTGGTTCATTATTAATGGTTCTTTAACATAGCTTTGTCTGTCTATCGTTCAGAGACAGCCATATCTGTATTTCCCTATCTGGGATCCATCACTTTGACTTCATAATGTATGTATTTATATCTATTTTCCATAAATATTGTGAATCCTGATTTGAGTCGGTATCGTCTGATTTTGTGTCGGTAAAGCCAATGATATTGGAGATAAAAATCTTTAAAAAAACAAAACAAAAAAACCCCCTGAGTTTGGATGACCATGCTATGCTATTCTTTCAAAGTGATTGGTCACTGAGAACAAAAGTAAAACCTGTTTCATTCCAACCAAGAAGCCTCCCCAGAATATTTGTGAACTTTCCCAAAACATCGTCACAGCTAGACCAAATACCTAACAGTGACTGTCATAAAAACTCCAGTGCGTAATATGTCCTTCTTACCACGCCATTACTAAACGTTAAGTGGTGGCAGAAATATGCCGAATACTTTTACAACATAAATGATGACCAATTTCAAGAACAGAGCCTTATAAATAATCCAGCTTTCTCTATCTTGACGTAGTAATCAGTAACTGAATTTTTAGCATTAATTGCCCAAGCAATTAACTGCACTCAGTATTGAAGTATCATGTGGAATTCTCGAATCTTTGAGGTGAAGCCAACCCTTTAAAAACGCGATCAAACATGTTAAATGTTACCTAGGTACAAGCAACCAAATAAAACCCAGACACCCATTCGGTACTAGTTGATTTTAAATCCCCATTGTTTCCAAACAAAGCTGGATTTTCTGGTTTGCATGGTTTTTTCTAAGCACTTTCAGCTTATATATATTCATAAAGAATCGAAGATCATACAAAAATTGACAAGTACAATTTCAATTGCAAAAATTTACACGACAAATAACTGTTTAAACTGTTCGTGATGGATGAAAATGACAAATTTGGTAAGTATTTTCTTTCCAAATCTATACTTTGAGAATATTAACATAAAGATATTTGCAAACTTTTTTTCATGTTCTTAAAAGTGGAATTTCGTAAATTCAGAATTTTCAAATTGAATATTTATTTGTTTTACGATGTAACTCAACAAAAATACATGTTAAACGATTATAAAAATCCAAAATCAAATTATTTTCGGCAGGACCCAACAATCAGCAGTTGAATCCCCCTCCAGCATCCGTGAATCCCCCTCCAGCATTCGGATACAACCAGATTGCTCCTGTTTCTCAGCAACCAATGGGCCAACCTCCTCCTTTTCAGGTCCGTCTAAAAATCTATAATGTATCTATGATAATTAACCGTAATTCTACCTTTGATAATTAATTTGCAGGTGAGTACAAAGTCTCTGAGAGGTAATTTTTTTCAAAAATATCTGTGGTTTTCATTATGAAAATATTTTTACCAAAGAAAAGCAGAAAATTTGTCTTCTTTTATTTTTACCAATAAATCACATACGTAAACGAACAAAAATTCTCAATATTTCACCGTAAAAAAAATGAAAAGCTGAAGATAACAAATAGTGATCAACCTCATAACTTCTAAAAGGAATACATATTTAAGAGTTGGGCAAACACGGACCCCTGGATACACCAAAGGTTTGATCAGGTTATTGAATAATTTCCAAATTTGGCATAATAATTGTTTTGTTGTTTTGTTTTACGTTACGTCGAGAATTGTTTACTCATATCGAGATGTCACCTGCTGTAGTTGAAGAACCACGAATTTTGACCTATACTTGGCGCGTAGGACCGCCTATCGTCACATGGGACCTCTCTTTTCCGTATCATATCCGAAAGACCCGTGATTCTTAGTTCAAAATGTCAAGCGTTTGGAGAAGGAGCAATTACTTGTTATGCTTGCATCTAAGGTTTGACGCGGTCATGGCTTCAAGATCAGGGCTCGAACTCACAACCTCCCGATTACGAAGTGTACGCTCTTCCACAAAGCTATCGCGACCGTAGTGTATAAAAGTAACGTAAGCGAAGTCTCCTGGAATCTACATGTAGATTTAATTATTTTCAAATCCTCACAGTTAATACAAGAAAGGGTTCTATAAAGTACTGATATATGACTGATATCGTTTATGCATGATGATACATTTTAGTATCACTAATCAGGTCCAGCTACTGATACAATAAAACGTGATGTATTTTTTCAGCAAGCACACCAATCGAACACTACAGTGGTGGTAAACCAACAAATGCAGCGCTTTGTTCGACCCCCGGCACGTTCATGGAGTACTGGAGCCTTTGGCTGTTTCTCTGACATGTCGTCCTGTACGTTATCATTTATATACTATATACATTCATTTGCACCAGACAGACAGACAGACAGATAGATAGATAGATAGATAGATAGATAGATAGATAGATAGATAGATAGATAGATAGATAGATACATTTTTGGTGTCCTGGTATGGATTTCAGGGGAAAAAATCTTAAGTCGAAACTTGGACTTAAGTCTGAAATTTTATTTAAGTTTTGACTGCACAGTAAAACGTGATACTTTTTTCACGTCTGAAATTTTACGTAATTTATGACTGCTCAAATAAAAGAAAACTCAAACTTAAGATTTTTTTTTTTAGAATGCCAAGTCTGCTAATCTCTCTGTCGGTTCTTGAGATTAAATGTCGTGGCAAAAATTTTATGTTTCCAAATATCGTTCTAATAACAGCGATAGCGTGTCACTTCGCTTGATCAAGCATGCAAATTTTACTCACTGATTGGCCGTATGATTTCAATAAAAGTGAGTTTGGATTATCACACTATACCATTTTTTCAATGTTATTGGTCAATGAGAACAAAAGTACAACCTATTTCATTGAAGTCAATGAAAAACCTCGCCAAAAAAATTGCACGCAAGATGAAGCGAAGTGAAGTGAAATGAAACGATAGCACTTGATTTGTAATTATGTTGATATGTCAGAATTTTATGTCGGCTTGTCAGATGGAAATCATGATAATCTCGAACCAAAAAGGCTAACTTATTTCAAACGCTATCCACTGTCATCAACTTGTCAACATAATTTTAAAACATGTCGACATAATTATTGGAAAGTCGACATGTCATCTGGCATGGCAACATAACTGCTTTCTTGCATGGCCAGTAATTCTGGTTAAATTCAAGCTAGTCGTACATTAGATACAATAGATAATACAAAATATAACGCTTAGATACGAAATAGTTTACATAATACATATATTACATGATACCATGATATATATATATATATATATATATATATATATAATTCAAGAAACACAAAACTCGAATTACTTTTCACTATATCAATATAAGCGCTTTTGGCTTTATTGCCTCTTCAGAGAGTTCATTTATATGATTGATTGATTATATATTGTTTAACGTCCGGATCGAGAATATTCCACTCATATGGAGACGTCACCACTGCCGGTGAAGGGCTGCAAAATTTAGGCCTATGCTCGGCGCTTTTGGCCTCTGAGCAGGGAGTGATCTTTAACGCGCCACACCTGCTATGACACGGGACCTCAGTTTTTGCGGTCTTATCTGAAGGACCTCCCCATTTAGTCGCCTCTTACGACAAGCAAGGGGTACCGAGGACCTATTCTAACCCGGATCCCCACGAGGGAAATTTCATTTATATATATATATATATATATATATATATATATATATATATATATATATATTGCTATAACTTCCTATCATTACCGGATGTATAATATAAGTGATTTGTATATAAGTCTGCATGTTGAGAGGTATAATGAATTATAAATATGGATTAAATAATATGTTTATCAGCTAATTAATCTAAGTTACAGTGAAGAATCGTTTGTTATTTTACTTGCCAACTGTTAACATTTTCTCTAGATTACATAGATCTCTAACATTTTGTACACTAAAGAGTTGAATAAGTTGAAGAAATTAACTTTTAATATATTGCTTAACAAGGGCATAAATTCGTTTTCTATATAAAGATCACAGAATCAACGTATTAATATATACCTGCAGTCTCAAGTATATCTGCCCTGTTCAATTCTGACAACAACCGAAATCCGGAAATATGCTGTCGATCAAGATCACTATCCGAGATCTGACGAGTGAATGACAGAACCAAGAACATGCTTTCAGGCAAATCCTCAACTTTTTAGAATTGAAATTGCATACATCCTCTTAGTTGTAATAATTCAATGAAGTCTCTGATGCAAAAACGGAAGGGAAACACCATGTCGCAGACATAGTATCTACCAGTATATATAGAGAATTCATAGTTATGCATATATGTATGTAAAAGGTTACGTCATGCGAACTGCAAAGGACACTGATAGGTTCATTTGGCTTATCCGCATGTACACATCCCTCGACTTCTTGCATGTGGTGTTCCCCCCCCCCCCCCCCCTGGACATCTTGTATATAAGAAAACATTTATAAAAAGTTTGTATGTAACATTACAGGTTGCGGAGTGTGTCTATGTGGAGGCTGTTGCTACCCTTGCTATTTGTCTGACAAACTGGGCGAGTCCTGCTGCCTGCCGATTTGTTTACCGGGAAATACCTGGCTTTTAGCTCTTCGGGTCAAAATGAGAGCCGAGAATAACATTTTGGTAAATTTTCGCTATGAATCACTTTTTATATCTTAAAGCAATATAAGCTGCCAAAATTGCAATTTTTTATAGTGGCATTAAAAGAGGTTAAATGAACGTTGATATGATTGAAAAAAAGAACTGCATCGAATTTCCTCTCTTATGCATCGTTTACACACCTTTACGTGATGAAAAATATATTCCTCGACATTCCGTTTGACCCTAACAACGGCAGCTGATTAATCGTCGGCGACAATCCCGAAGATAACCGATGTTGACACGAATGATTCTGATACTGATCGGGGTGGATCGGGTTGTATCCGGGTCATTCAAATATGGACGGCGAGGTGAGATAAAATCTAGTTACCATCATTATTTTGGCATTGTTAACGCTGTTATATGTTTTTATATCTTTTTCGTCCCGACTCAGTCAAAGTCGGCTTTCTCCCTCGCTTCGAACCTTTCGTGTCAGATATCTTTCGTGCTTACCGGAAATATTGCGCTTGCGCATTTGATTTTGCCGAATGAGTGCAACTTTAGGTCATTGCATACGGAAATAATGTCGGAAAAATTAAGGTACGGGAAGACTTAATTTCAACTGTCGAACAATTTTTACATTTAATGCAAAAAATACAACATGTCAAAAGTTTAATCGATAAAATCAGGTATTAGAAGGTAGATGTTTACACAATTTCGATTAAATTTTAGGGACCCCAAAATAACAATTTTGACAGCTTATATTGCTTTAAGAAGGTATTTTGAATTTACTTAAATTTATGGACTTTTCTGTGAGGCACACAGTAATGGTTTTTTGGTTTGTTTTTTTAATTTTTTTGTTTTTTGTTGTTTTTTTTGGGGGGGTTGGGGGTTGGGGGTTGGGGTTGGGGGTTGTTTCTTTTCTTTTTTTTTCTTTCTTTCTTTTTTGTTATGTTTTGTTTTGTTTGGGTTGTTTTTTTTTGTTTTTGTTTTTGTTTTTTTTGTTTTTGTTTTTTGTTTTGTTTTAATTAGGTGAACACATTGCCTTTGTAACTGTAGAGTACGTGAAGATTTACTTTTCATTACAGGGAAGCATCATGGACGATTCCTCCATGGTTTGTTGTTGTGCTCCTTGCATGATGTGTCAGCTCTCGCGTGAACACGACAATATCAAATCTGGTTGGGTGTAACGCATATAAAAAAAAATATGGACATTATGAATTTTATTTACATTGTTTTGTTATAGAGACTATATAAAAATTATAATGGAAATTGTTTGCCTGGTTTTAAAAAAGCAACATGGTTTGGTCCTAATTCAGACCGTAATTTAGAATAGCAATTAAATAACATTGTGTGTTTGGTATAGATTTGTTGTTCATTCGGTGATTTTTTAGTACGCATTATTTCCAGTAGTGGAATTCTTCAAATTAATGGTGCGTAAAGTCGTGCCACCGGACAACGTAACCATTAGTATATGTAATATGGCATGGAATAACAATTATAATCGACTGCAAACCACGCCATTGATTAAAATTCTACAGTTAAAATGAAAAAGAAAAAAGCTGAACTTGTTAAGCAAAGGGACTGCATTTGCCAAATCTGACTGATATAATAAAGCACCACTCACAAGATCACCTGTACTGGGAAAACCCGATGTTCATCAAAAATAAGAACTTTCCTTGAATATGATGGATTCATAAGCTTTTAAAGTTATTCTGTCAGACTATGAAGATAATTTATTTTTATCATACAGTTAGCATGGGTTCATATGGCATGAACTTGTAAGCGTACATGTAACCCCCCCCCCCCCCCCCTCCTTTCCAATAATCCATCAATCAAACTGCATATTGTTTTTAATTTTCAGCTGTTTTTAATCACAGGTTAACACGACTGATGCGTTTCCGAACTATTAT
The DNA here is from genome assembly GCA_024699665.1 of Ostrea denselamellosa. Lineage (NCBI taxonomy): Eukaryota > Metazoa > Mollusca > Bivalvia > Ostreida > Ostreidae > Ostrea > Ostrea denselamellosa. The sequence continues at coordinate 13,635,952 of JAMZEH010000005.1, forward strand.
TTAAGCTATTCAAAAATCACAAAAAGTCCATGGAATTCGGATAGAAAACATCGCTTTTGTTGTTGTTGTTGTTGTTGTTGTTGAATTTTTAAAGTAGATGCGGGGAGTTCAAAACCACATTTAATTTAGTTTTAATTAGCGTTATAATTTATATATATATATATATATATATATATATATATATATATATATATATGCAATTGACAAATGATTATTTCATTTAAAATATATCATGTTTATTTACGAATTTAATTTTTACATTTTAAAAAAGGGGGATAACGTTATCAATGTTTAGAATTTACCGATACCACGGTAATCTCGCACTTGCTTGCGAGAGTTGTTAATTTTCCTACCAATGACGCACAAGGTGTATCAAAGCGATAACTCTGACGAGGTGGTAATAAAAGTATTGATAATGAATCATGGATTTCAATCGTTTGACGTTATACCCCCCCCCCCAAGTTATGTAAAGAAAATCACAAAATGTACCTCAGTGCACTTTACAACACTATATGACGTCACTATATGAAAGTACGTCACAACGTAATTTAGACTTATTTACTAGTTCTAGCGGTATTTGTGCAAATCTACTCATCAAATGATTATTTTTCCTTTCATAATATAAAAGTCTCCTATTTTTATATACAATGTGCACTATTGTAATTTTAAATGTTACATTGTGACCTTGTAATCACTCCCAGAGGACAGATGAGGGTTGTTTGCTGATATTTTGTGTACAACCAGGAGATTGATTGATTGATTATTTATTGCTTTCCGGGAGAAGAAACACGTAGTTATGCAAATCTTGCTTGGGAACGGCATGTAACAAACTTCGACTTAAGTCAAAATTTCAGTCACCTGTAAGATGTCCATTACTTATGAACTGAAACTCTTAATTTGAAGACGCTAGAAATTTGATAAAACAATACTGAATGACAATTTCATTTTGGAATGATTGACTTCTTTTAATCAATTTAAAAGCATTGCAATATTCAGATTCTGACTTAAGGTTTCATGATCCAGGAGCCAGGTGTTCTTATAATCGATCATTGTTGCGACGAATACCCTCGGATTTGATGATGTTCGACTTTGGTGGATACCCCTTCACTACTTGGAATATTATATCAAATGATAATGTAATCCGCATAGAATTTTACAGCATATATGTACATCTAGGTAAACTTTAGTTTAAACAAAAATTTTCTTTTTCATTATGGAAATGCCAATGGCTGACCCCCTTAGGTTTCTTCAAAAAGTTTCACCTGCAATGAAGCGATTTATTACAAGACCCAGATTGTATAAATATTAGATCACGTGACTATTGCTATCATGTAACACTATAAAAAAAAAAGGGGGGGGGGGCATCTCTGGTATATTAATTAAATATCCCCCCTTTTTTTTAAAGTTCGGGTAGCCTTTTAACATTGCGTAAATATCAAGAATATTGACTGCAGCATGTAGCCCGTGGGGATCAGGTTTGAATAGGTCCTCGTTACACCTTGCTTGTCGTAAGAGGCGACTAAATGGGGTAGTCCTTTGGACTGCATGTTCCGCAAAAAACTAAAAACGAAAAAAAAAACCAAAAACCAAAAAAACGAGACCCCGTGTCATAGCAAGTGTGGCACAATAAGATCCCTCCCTGCTCAAAAGACGTAAGCGGCGAGCATAGGTCAAAATTTTGCAGCTCTTCACCGGCAATGGTGACGTCTCCTTGTGAGTGAAAAATTTTCGACAGGGACGTTAAACAATGCATAACCAACATACATCATGTAAATGAATTTCAAGAGAAATTGAAAATGCTAAAATATCAGGGTCATAAATGACGGTCCCCCCCCCCCCCCCCCCCCGTAGTTTGTTGTGTACGAACATTTTAAATCAACATTGAAGTGTACTTTCTGCCTTCAATACAAACTGTGTATGCATAAGACGTGAAATTATGAATAGGGATCAAATATCTCTGTCACGACATGATATGCAAGCAATTCCGAAAATATTTACAGCTTGTAGTTCTTGGAAGCTTAAATGAAAATGAAAGTATGTACTGAATTTCATCCATATGGACAGGGCGAACGATACATGTATTTAAGAAAAACTCGAAATATATTTACCAGTATACAGTCAAATAACGTATACACGTCTGAATGAACGCTTTGCAATTTTTCACAGATTGTTAAATATATCAACATTAAATTTGCTGTAGTTTATTCAACTAGGCACTGTACAAAACATTTACTACACTTTTATGGGGTATTGCTAAAATGCGGATCGGAAAATGGAACGGAAATTTTTTTTAATGTGATAATGTTATGAGGAAGTAAGCATTTTGTAAAATCAAAAGGCGTATTATGAACAAGGGAAGCAGCAATTACAAAAAGAATAAGGAGTCAGAATGTAGCATTTCGTGTATTCCATACTAATGTATATGCATTTTAATACCATTATAACTTATTATGAAAAATATTAGCAAGAATCTGTGGGTACCAACCCCTATCCCCTTTCCCGGCTTTTATTTTCTGACTCTCCCCCTTCCCCCTCCTCACGCATGAAAAAATCAAAGGAATATACTGAAAAAGACTTGAATTATAATTTATCGCCTTCCAAATTTTATAATTTTATTCTGGCCGCTACCTCCATCATCATGTAATTTCATAGATTTTTGCAAAAGTTTTATTTCATTTTTTGTGCATGATAGAAATATATCCTTCGGAAGAATTTTATTAACTGGGTATAATAAAAAAAAATTGGTAAACTATTTAATATTAAAAAGGTTTATGTTTTCTATAACAATTAATTCTCTTCAGTACATATATGTTGTCAAGAACAATAACTCCAATGACCGTAATCTCTCTATTGTATGTCTATTACACAATGATTTCCTTGATATCCACAACTGACTTGTATACATTCATAAAGAGACAGTTTTTTGTTTGTTTGGTTTTTTTTTCAAACTGTTGAATTTAAAATGTTGTCATTTTAACAAGTTTTTATATATTTTTATTATGCTCTTTAATGAAAATATGCGATTTTCAGATGTTGATATTTGTAAACTTTTGTTTTTATATAGCTGACATCCTTAAGAAGTTGGTAACATATATTTTCTTTGCTAATGATAAAATTAACCTATATTATATGGAAATCAATGCAGCTTTTCTACTTAAACCATTACGTCACTTAAGGGTGGGGCTACTTTAAGAAAAGATTTAAGACTTTATGAGCATATCCAATGAATAAGAGTCCCCCCCCCCCCCCCCTTCCGAAAAAAATTTGTGTTGAACCCGAAAATATACAGCAGGGAAAAAATAAACGATTGAAACAGGATCAATGAAAACCAAGGTGAAGTGTATGATCATATTAAGAGAAATTAACAGATTTATTTCTTAATATATGAAATAGCTAAAAGGCTAACGGAGATTTTGTTAGAATGGAATTAAAGGGTCATCTCATTATGAAGGAAGTATACTACATCAGAGAAATGTGATGTGGATGAAAAGTGGAGGATAAGTACAACACAATTTTGAAATTGAAAAGTTTCAAATTCAATTTTTAGACCCCAAAAAAAATGCAGTTTTAGTATAAAGTGCCCGAAAAAATTGAAAATCCTGCTGGACTCGAATTCGTGATCTACAGATTTGCAGTAGACACGCTGAACTACTGAACTACTCAGCTAGATAGTTAAATCTAAAGGGAATAGACAAATATTGCTGATATTTATTTTTTCATTCACGTTTTAAAAGGAAGTCAGCCATTTTGACGATGTTGGATATCTATTTAATCTAAATCATAAGATACAAGTATTTAGATTAGAAATAATCTACCAGGAGTTCTCGCCTATTTGGGATTTGGGTGCTGCGGAGACTAAATCTACTAGTTAAAAATGATAAATCAAACAATAATAAATCAAACACAAGGTGCTCAAGTTGTTGACTTACTAAGATCATGAATTATCGCTGGTTTATACATACCACATTCCCTGCTGTAAGTACACAAATACACTGTATTATTGTAAATACGTGTGCATTAGAGATGTTATGCCATGTTAAGGGCCAAATAAACCTTGGTTCTTTCCATTCTCAATCCATATGTGTTGCTGCTCGCTAACGTCTCTGTCGGAGCTGAAATTACAAGATTATTATAAAACTCTTTGTAAACTTTTGTACAAATATTTAACTTAGCTTAATCAATTTATGGTTCAGAATTTTAAGATGAAACTGCTTTACCGCTTGTAAACAAATTCCTGAAATTTTTATTTTAATTAAAATAAGCACATTTTCCCTATTTTTGGCGTTATCTAAGTTATATTAATCATTCTCATTCTTAAATTCTGTTCCGTTTCCCGTTCCGCATTTTAGCAGGACCCTTTTTTATAGTGTAACCTACAAGCTTTGTGTTTGTGGTTCTCTATTCATATCCAAGAGAGCACACTCTATCTGATAATGATAAATGATAATACAATGCAACGCAAATGGGTTGTCTAATGGTGTAGTGACATAGATGATGCAATGTAATCATTCACGTTATCACCAAAAGAAAAAAATCCGACTTCCTACAAATCAAGGCTGTCAGCACGGTGATTTCCTACAAACCAGTGAATTATATATATATATATATATATATATATATATATATATATATGTGTGTGTGTGTGTGTGTGTGTGTGTGTGTGTGACCAACGACACAAACAACATGAAATTGTCGGGACGACAAATTTTCGGGACGATCCGTGACTTCTTCGGGATGTATGTTTGCATAAAAACGAAAGCCAATTTAATGTAATTACAAGTTTAGCTTTTGAAAAAAAAACAAGTTTAGAGAGTCAGCCATTGGCATTTCCAATGAAAAAGAAAGTTTCTAAAATGAAGTTCCCTTACATGTACATATATATACGCTGTAAAATCATTTGATTTGGAATAATTATATTCCAAGCGGGGAAGGGGTATCGATCTCCACCTACTTGGAAGGGGTATCTAATTAAAACCTTTACAACTAATATTGCTCCCTTTTCATGCTTTCATGTAAAGGACTGCAAAACTCAGCGCTTGTGGCAAGAAACTTTATCGTGCCTTATCCAAAGGTCCGTCCTCACAAAAAGCAAAGAGTGAAATGTTAATGCTTGAAGTTAAGTAGAAGTAAAACGAAAGCTCTGTTATTTTTCATTGTATGTTGAATGTTGTAGACCGAAAACCATTTTACATTCATGCTTGAAACAAAGACAATGACAGTTTGTGTTATTGTTACGAGGTTTTTCCTTTGATGACAGCAATACTATTATTATTTCTGATACACTGCAGAAAGAGTTAAAATTAGGATGATGCAACCACCCGACCTTAAACAAAATCTTTATTTCAAATCAAGGCGCTTCAAACGAGAGAGAATGAAAGAAAAAGTTATGAAAATAAAGACTAATTAATATACTAATAACCTCTTTCGAATTAATGAGCGAATATGTGAACGCTAGGAAAATCCACTTTGACATATATACTTTGCATATTATATCTATACATTGTATATCGAAATGCATGGCCATCCTCTTTTATATTCATACTTCAGGTTAATTATTGACAAATTTTCACGATGCTCAATAGAAATATAATGAATATATCGTATATAATCTTCCAACCACATTAATGTGTAAATGACTGTAAGTATATGTCGGGTAATTGAGAGTAATCTAAAACTACCCCCCCCCCCCCAAAAAAAAATTTACTGATGATTACCTGGTAGAAAGCTGAAGTAGGTTGTTTTTGATGCCCAATTCCATTCATGTACGGAGTGTTTGGTAGATATTAAACTTAATAAAAACCCTACACATAACATAATGGGTATCTGCACTCGCTCAAAAGGTAGAACCGACAGCATATTAACCTGTTTCCAGTTTACGTGCATAGCATAACGAACAAACATCTTATTGATTTTAAAATGCGTTGCAATGCAAAGGGTTCTTATTAATATTCTTTACATCTATTTATTTAGTCAGCCCGCGGCTGACTAATTGTAATGGATTAAAACTTCGTATGCGCTTGCGTTGATTGGAAGTTTGGGGGAAAATGAGACCAGAGTAGGAGGTCACTCGTTAGCTGTAGACGCTGTACGGGATGACTAAATAAATATTTTATCAGGAAGTTCATTTGTACAAACCCTTTAAAATAGGATTTAATCAAATCAGTAAGAATCGGTGCTCTGAAACTTTTACAATTCTTGAGATCATGGCATCCTTTGCAGGTAAAAAAAAAAATCGATAAGCCGAGTATTCTATAATTAGATGGCGCGTTACGGGGAGCACATATTAAGAAAAGTATTTTAAGTATATTTTCAAGTAAATCAAAGTGTATTTTCCCTGCCTTCATAATTTCGAATGAGGTTTTCTAGCATATTATTTAATCATTACTTTCATATTCTCTCTCTCTCTCTCTCTCTTGTTTGGCTTTCTCTCTCTCCGTCTCTGGTTCTCTTTCGAGGGAAGAAGACGTCGGACTGCATCATCCTAACTTTAACTTGGATACAGAACACGCTGTTTTCTAGCACGTTTTTGTGGTGTATCACAAATAAAAGTACTGTAGCGTTTGGTTTTATAATTTAGTCTTTCACCGTAACGCTACAGTTTCCGTAATGCAAATATGGTGCAGGTTACAGCACAAGATAAGATTTTCTGCGCACGGTTGGGGATGTATTTCTCCACTTTCCAGCACTGGTCAATCAAATACCTTCAAAAGCTAAACTTGCAGTCATAATCACTCTGCGATGGTTTCTCTGCACGTGCAGATTATTGGTTTTCCTTTTAAAAACTATATTTTAAAGATTTACACAAATGAAATACTAAACAGTATTTTATTACAGACGAATATTCTGCTTCTTGAGAGAATGGCTCCTGCATAGGTTAGACCATTCTCGAAAAAAGTCAGACGTGAACTAGTTTAAAACAGTGACATAAGTATTTAAGTATACAGTTGTCTAGAAGATTACTAGAAAATAAGGCATTAAGATTTAATGATTTGCAACAAAGACGGTATGCATTATACACAAGTTCCTATTTCACCTAAAACGACAATACTAGAAATGAATTGCTCATACTTCACCCCCAGAGAGTTCCCTGATGCGCAAGCGCATTTGAAGTTTTAACCCACAACAAGTAGTCAGCACGCGGGCTGACAAAATACAAAGACAAGGTAGCACTAAAACTAAACTATGCAGGCTAGGAAAAAACAGGGCGTCCATGTAATGAAATCGTCAGGTTTTTCACGAAGCTATAAAATACGTGTTCACAGGGTGTCCATGTAATGAAATCGTCAGGTTTTTCACAGAGCTATAAAATACGTGTTCACAGGGTGTCCATGTAATAAAATCGTCAGGTTTTTCACGAAGCTATAAAATACGTGTTCACAGGGCGTCCATATAATGAAATCGTCAGGTTTTTCACGGAGCTATAAAATACGTGTTCACAGGGCGTCCATATAATGAAATCGTCAGGTTTTTCACGGAGCTATAAAATACGTGTTCACAGGGCGTCCATATAATGAAATCGTCAGGTTTTTCACGGAGCTATAAAATACGTGTTCACAACAAGAGTTAAGTTCATCATTTCAATGTAAATACCCTACAGTCTTGACTCTCGTTGAGAACAGACGTCATTTTCTAGCTTCGTGAAAATATGACAATTTCAATATGTAGATGCCCTGTTCTTTCCCTAGCCTGTTAGCTTAGTTTTAGTGTTTGTGTTTGTTTATATTACAGAAGAACTTGATATCTTGTCAGAATGGATAAAAAGTACAAGAGGAATATCAAAATCCCGTATCAGACATGTCAAATCAAAAATGCGTATCATCTAACCTTCTGTGTTTAGTAAATCAGAAATGTTAAAAGGGTTAGATAGGTTACATGAGGAATATGCTTTGGTTCCAGCTGACAAAGCTTGTAACAAAATTGTATTTGTTTGTAAGGATCATTATTACAACTGCATTCTAAACGACCTTGGCATTAATTCCACATTTAGTAATCGCACTTACACTCTAATTGCCCTTTCAAAAGATGAAATTCTTCATAACCATGCTTCAGTTTTAAACACATTTAATATCCCAGTCCATGGAGTGGATGAATATGAGTTACCGTACTTTCAATGGATTCCTAAACTCCACAAAAACCCTTACAAAGATATTGCAGGATCCAGTAAATGTTCTACCAAGCCCCTGTCTTTGCTCCTCACGAAAATATGACCTGCTGTGAAGGAGAAACTTCAAATGTTCTGTGCCACTATATATGCCAGAAGTGGTGTAAATCAATGTGGATTCTAAAAAAAATTCTATCAGAGAACTTTTAGTAAATTTGAAAACACAAATCTTTTCTCAAATCAACAGCATCAACGCGTATGACTTTACATCACTTTACACGACCATACCTCACGATAAATTAAAAACTAAAGTTTTTGACATCATAGACAGTTGCTTCTTCAACAAAAATGGTAAAAGGAAATATTCATAATTAGTGATCGGTTATCCAGAAAATTGTTTTGTTAAACATTCTGAGTCCACGCACAAGTACTCTGAAAAGAAACGAAAAAAACAAAAACTAAAATCTTCGATTCCGGGGGCATAAAAAATAAATCGTGAAAAATACCATCAAGGAAGTACTCCATTACCGTAGTGCATGCTTTCATTCATATTTATGTGTTCACTGAATATAGATTTAAATTTACTGTTCGTGAGTATGAAAATCGTGGGTTTTTTTTAATGTAACGTGTGCAGTAAATTGTCTTTCCGTTTCAAATTTGAGAGCCGTGTTTAACATCCGTTACCGTGATATTCACCTCTAACAGTGTTATGTTTTGTCATTCGCATTATGTTTGTTTGTTTGTTTTTTTATTTATAGTCGCCTGAGCAATTTTTCAGCTATCCGGCGACTGTCACTATTACCGGTGACGGGGCTGCAAATTTAGACCTATGCTTAGCACTAATGGCTTTTAGCAGTGAGGGTTCTTTTACGTGCCACACCTGCTGCGACACGGGACCTCCGTTTATAAGGTCCCATCCGAAAGACCCGTGACTCTCACTTCGTAATGCCGAGCTCTTGGCGAAGGAGCAATCACTACCTATTTTAACGTCTTAGGTTTGACGCGGCCGGCCCGAGCGGGGCTCGAACTCACGACCTTCCGTTCACGAGGCGAGAGCTCTACCACTGAGCCACCGTGATCGGTTGCATTCGCATTATGAGCAAAATATTTTTAAGATTTATTACCCTTGATATAAAGGTTTTCATTACTTAGAAAGTAAAGATAGGTGAATGTCAACATTTTATATGACTGAAGTGGAGTCGTTTTTATTGAGATTGACTTCACCATCGCATTCTGTATGCGGGATATTACCTAATATGTTGTCCACAGGTCCTTAGTAACCCAAATATGAAAACAGAAGTCACAATCGTTAGCATACAGCAATCACTACCAAAGTTTGACGCAGGGGCTCAAACTCACGACCTACCGATTACGAAGAGAACCCTTTACCACTGATCTATTAGAGATCGATCTCTGTCGCATGTAATTCAAACGTCGTTGGTGTGTAATCCACAAACGGTCAGCACGAAATCCATAGGTAGTTGGTATATAATGAACAGAATGTTTGTTATTCATATGGCTTTAATATATAACCCACAGATCGTTGTTATGTAGGGATGTAGCAGTAACTCACAGGTCGAATATGTGTAATCCACTGGTCTACAGTTGAAATTGATTGTGAATTTTTTCTAAAGTTAAAATACGTAAGGTTTGGGGGCTAGTTGTATTCTGCGCGTCACAATTATTCTGAAGAAAATTTATCGCTTATTTTTAATCTTAAGTATGGTACTTGATATTTGACCAGAAGTCGCACGTGTTGGGGTCACCAATGGGTAGTTTAATGATACACAGGCACTTGGGGTATAGCTCATGCAACCAACCACCACCCCTTTATTATTTTTCTGATCTGGGATCTACATACTTATTCAATATAATGTTTCGTCTATGTTACGTATTGCATTTATTGAAAATTACGTTTTCAGCAGTGATTGTAAGAAGAAATATAATCATTGATAACGAGATTTTTATTGGAGACAAAATATAATCTTTCTGGATGATCTTTGATGTATATTTACAAAACATAAGGAATAAAATATGTCAATCCTGATCAGAAAAAATAGGGGGGGGGGATGATCCATGCCCTAAGTGTCTGTGGTTTATTGATTGATTGTTTGTCTTCCGCCACACTCAACAATTTTTCAGTTATCTGGTGGCGTCCAGTTTTTATTGGTGGAGAAGAGAACCCAGATACAATGTACCCGGGAAGAGACCACCGACCTTCCGAAAGTAAACAGGCAAACTTTCTCATATACATCGGCGCAAGCGAGATTCGAACCTGTGCCGTGTGATTTTGAGCACGATGCTCTTCTTTTTTCTTCTCTCTTTTATTGAGCACGATGCTCTAACCACTCGGCCACGGAGGCCCCTATCTGTTGATTTTCTTAACTTTTTCGCTTGTTTATTTACAGAAATTACGCACACGAATATCGAGCCCAGTCGAAGTTTCAGGAGGCCCCTTGCCACAGCGTGCGTGGCACGATAAAGTTCCCTCCTGCTCTAAGGTTGTAAGCGCCGAGCATAGACCTAAATTTTGCAGCTCTCTAGTGAAAGATTATTGAGCGGGACATTATACTATATGCAACTCAGTGTTAGTCGTCAAATTTTTATCAGTTATTATCTACATGCTATATTCTCACATTCATTCTCTCTCTCTCTCTCTATATATATATATGTGTGTGTGTGTGTGTGTATATTTACCTTAACTCTCACCTGGATCTACTTGAAGCAAGACCCCCCCCCCCCCCCTCCGGTAGCTTTCGCTCCTCAATCATTGCACCAATGCTATATTCAAATAGAATCCGTGAATACTTGATATATTAGGAATGGCATGATAAAATTTTAGATAAATTGGATAGTATCTGCACTATATATGAGAATGGATTAAAATATGCATTGGCGTACTGTTCTGTTGAAGAAATCCATTTAAACCACAGTGTTTATCATCACGGCAAAATTCTGCTGTAGAACATTAACCAAAATGGACGCGCCGAATACAACTAGCCGGTTTGAGACTTTTGTAAAAAAAAATTCCATCATTAATTGGTATCCGCATGCACCTCGGTAAATTCATGCTGATGGGGTTTAAATGGTTTCTGTGTACTTAGTATACATGCTGTATAAATGATCCACAATTCCGCTTTGCTGCAGACTGCACTATCGACTTGTGAATTCAACTTATTTACGAATTCAACCGATATGTAGCAAGTCCAAATCTTGATTCAAACATTTGCGCATCTTGTGACAGACTTAGTTGGCCTCCTCAGAGTATAGTTTAGTTATTGTATTTACAGTGCATCCAACTAAACTGCAAATTCTCTGTATATACATGTAATCGTTGCAGTAACGGCGTGTCACTTTGTTTAATCTTTTGGGCGAGAATTCTCTTAGATTTCTAGGTTTTGCATTTATTCTCAGATCAATCACATTCAAAGAATGACAACCTGATAATCTGAACTCGCTTTCATTCAATCAGCGAGTGAAATACGCATACTCAATCGAGCGAAGTGACAGGCTGTTTTGGCAACGATTATATAATCGAACTTCCTCCCCTGAAATTATGTACGTTTCTTGTAGTACCTTAGACAGGTATCTATTTATCTTTCTATGGAGAAGGTACAATAGCCGTATTTCTAATGATTAATTGCTTACAACCAAAGTATGCAACACAATAGAATAACATAGAAAATATAAGCGTGACATCGCATGCATAAAAACCTTATTTTAGTGTTTTTTAAATGCATTATTTTCCACTGTCAGTCCGTACCTGATGACGTAAATGCCTACCTGATCAATAAATCAATGTGTTTTTGGAAAATTTAAAGTCTTCAGTCATTCGGTATTTTCTAAAAATGAATAGCTGGTAGTTCCCAGAAAAGGAAAACGAAAGTTACCTTTAGCTAACTAGATCGGTACGAGTGCACGAAGTATTTATTTATAATTTGAACAAGATGCTGTTATTTTAAAAAAAATTACAGCAGTACGTGGACGATAGGCATGTGTTTCTAACACAAACTTAATATTCTAAGTTGAAATAAAATGTATTTTGAAACAGATTTTTTTTTAAATGTTGAAACATGCATGTAAAATCCTGTCTTACGCGTTTCATAGCAAATGTTAGGCCGTTTTTTTACACACTGATTTTGACTGCGGATTACTCCGTTTACTTGATCAAGATATCAGGCTCACGGAGTGTGACCGGTCGACAGGAAATGCTTACTCCTCCTGAGCACCTGGTATTTCCAGGGGTCTATTTTTGCCCTACTCTTAAGTTGGTATTCTTTATAGGAGTTAAACAAGAGATCCACCGGCCTTAACAGTCACCTGAGTATCAAAGCCCATACATAGACCTGTCGGGGAGTCTCATATTTGATTGATTGATTGATTATTTATTGCTTTTCGCCACACTCAACAATTTTTCAGTTATCTGGTGGCGTCCAGTTTTTGTTGGTGGAGGAGAGAACCCAGATACAATGTACCTGGAAAGAGACCACCGACCTTCCGCAAGTAAACTGGCAAACTTGCTCACATAACGTCACGGCCGAGATTCGAACACGCGCCGACAGAGGTGAGAGGCTTTGTGATTTTGAGCCCGATGCTCTAACCACTCGGCCACGGAGGCCCCTATCTGTTGATTTTCTTAACTTTTTCGCTTGTTTATTTACAGAAATTACGCACACGAATATCGAGCCCAGTCGAAGTTTCAGGAGGCCCCTTGCCACAGCGTGCGTGGCACGATAAAGTTCCCTCCTGCTCTAAGGTTGTAAGCGCCGAGCATAGACCTAAATTTTGCAGCTCTCTAGTGAAAGATTATTGAGCGGGACATTATACTATATGCAACTCAGTGTTAGTCGTCAAATTTTTATCAGTTATTATCTACATGCTATATTCTCACATTCATTCTCTCTCTCTCTCTCTATATATATATATATATATGTGTGTGTGTGTGTATATTTACCTTAACTCTCACCTGGATCTACTTGAAGCAAGACCCCCCCCCCCCCCCTCCGGTAGCTTTCGCTCCTCAATCATTGCACCAATGCTATATTCAAATAGAATCCGTGAATACTTGATATATTAGGAATGGCATGATAAAATTTTAGATAAATTGGATAGTATCTGCACTATATATGAGAATGGATTAAAATATGCATTGGCGTACTGTTCTGTTGAAGAAATCCATTTAAACCACAGTGTTTATCATCACGGCAAAATTCTGCTGTAGAACATTAACCAAAATGGACGCGCCGAATACAACTAGCCGGTTTGAGACTTTTGTAAAAAAAAATTCCATCATTAATTGGTATCCGCATGCACCTCGGTAAATTCATGCTGATGGGGTTTAAATGGTTTCTGTGTACTTAGTATACATGCTGTATAAATGATCCACAATTCCGCTTTGCTGCAGACTGCACTATCGACTTGTGAATTCAACTTATTTACGAATTCAACCGATATGTAGCAAGTCCAAATCTTGATTCAAACATTTGCGCATCTTGTGACAGACTTAGTTGGCCTCCTCAGAGTATAGTTTAGTTATTGTATTTACAGTGCATCCAACTAAACTGCAAATTCTCTGTATATACATGTAATCGTTGCAGTAACGGCGTGTCACTTTGTTTAATCTTTTGGGCGAGAATTCTCTTAGATTTCTAGGTTTTGCATTTATTCTCAGATCAATCACATTCAAAGAATGACAACCTGATAATCTGAACTCGCTTTCATTCAATCAGCGAGTGAAATACGCATACTCAATCGAGCGAAGTGACAGGCTGTTTTGGCAACGATTATATAATCGAACTTCCTCCCCTGAAATTATGTACGTTTCTTGTAGTACCTTAGACAGGTATCTATTTATCTTTCTATGGAGAAGGTACAATAGCCGTATTTCTAATGATTATTTGCTTACAACCAAAGTATGCAACACAATAGAATAACATAGAAAATATAAGCGTGACATCGCATGCATAAAAACCTTATTTTAGTGTTTTTTAAATGCATTATTTTCCACTGTCAGTCCGTACCTGATGACGTAAATGCCTACCTGATCAATAAATCAATGTGTTTTTGGAAAATTTAAAGTCTTCAGTCATTCGGTATTTTCTAAAAATGAATAGCTGGTAGTTCCCAGAAAAGGAAAACGAAAGTTACCTTTAGCTAACTAGATCGGTACGAGTGCACGAAGTATTTATTTATAATTTGAACAAGATGCTGTTATTTTAAAAAAAATTACAGCAGTACGTGGACGATAGGCATGTGTTTCTAACACAAACTTAATATTCTAAGTTGAAATAAAATGTATTTTGAAACAGATTTTTTTTTAAATGTTGAAACATGCATGTAAAATCCTGTCTTACGCGTTTCATAGCAAATGTTAGGCCGTTTTTTTACACACTGATTTTGACTGCGGATTACTCCGTTTACTTGATCAAGATATCAGGCTCACGGAGTGTGACCGGTCGACAGGAAATGCTTACTCCTCCTGAGCACCTGGTATTTCCAGGGGTCTATTTTTGCCCTACTCTTAAGTTGGTATTCTTTATAGGAGTTAAACAAGAGATCCACCGGCCTTAACAGTCACCTGAGTATCAAAGCCCATACATAGACCTGTCGGGGAGTCTCATATTTGATTGATTGATTGATTATTTATTGCTTTTCGCCACACTCAACAATTTTTCAGTTATCTGGTGGCGTCCAGTTTTTGTTGGTGGAGGAGAGAACCCAGATACAATGTACCTGGAAAGAGACCACCGACCTTCCGCAAGTAAACTGGCAAACTTGCTCACATAACGTCACGGCCGAGATTCGAACACGCGCCGACAGAGGTGAGAGGCTTTGTGATTTTGAGCCCGATGCTCTAACCACTCGGCCACGGAGGTCCCTCGAGTCTCATATTTGCATTTGCTCCTCATGTTGGAGTCTTTTATTCGCAACTTTATGATCTTTCTCAATATGCATACAATTCAATTGCAATAGAAGGGAAAATGAACTTTAAAGCATTTAAATCACTCCATATTTCTCTGACCAAGGTGCAATAAATTTCAATTTTATTATGCTTTATTTTGTGCATATTTTTATGTACATTTAAATATACATTCATGTCTAGTTATACACTCAAGTTTTACAATGCACAACATTTTTATTCCCACATTTTCCTGTCTTTCACACATAAAGCTGATATTTTCATTCTGTAAAAAATAGCTAAAGAAAAATAAGTCAGTACATATCATATATATACTCATATTTTCTAATTCATACATTTTCTTCAAAAAACTTGATCCATTCTGCCCAATTTGAATCAAATTTGTTCATACAAGAGTTTCGGAGACAAATTAATTTTTCAACACAATAATTTGTTCTCAAGTGGTTTACTAGACCTTTGATATTTGGACATTTATTGTTTATAACACAATAGAAAATATACTGTTTTGTAAAAATGATGAAACAACTGATAACAGCATTAGTATTCTGGATTGGCAATTCACCAAACATTACATTTGTTATATTAAAGTCCACTCGTTCAGCAGTGGTATTATATATTTCTATACTTAGGCGATTCCAAAGGGATATCAGCTTTGTACAATTATAAAAAAATGTGTTCAATGGTTTCACTTTCAGAGTTACACAATGAACATACATCACTATCCAAAATTTTTATCTTTTTCAAGTAATATTCAACTGGCAGAATTCTATGTAGTATTCTGCATTGGAGCCGTTGCACTTTAGAATCTTTAAATACCATAAAACAAATTTTGAAAACATCTTGTACAGTAACGTGAAGTTCCTTAAAAAAATGTAGCGATTTCCATTTTTCAAAAGTTTTTGGTACATTGTTTGAAATATTTATATATCTATAAATACATTGTAAGATTTTCTTTGCTTGTAAAATAATTCTAAAGTACAAAGGAAAAAATGGTCTATACATTTTGACATAGTGTTCTCTTGAAGAAAAGTACCTCTTTCATAAATGTAGAGATAGCACTAATAACACTATTATATTTCATGCAACATATGGATTCAATATCATATTTCTTAGCAAAGTTTTCTTTTGATAGAAAACACCCCTTTTCATCTAGAAAATCATCAATGATTTTAACACCTTTTCATACCAATATTTTATAAATAAACTTTTTTTGTTAACTTTAATTCTTGTGTTATATCACACAGGAATACTAAGGATTTTGAGCGCAGTGCTTTAACCACTCGGCCACGGATTTGTTATAACTTTGCGTCCATATATACTTTCAAAAATATTAATCCAGTCTTGTCCACCACTGATAAGTCTCTTAATCCATGAACACTTTAGAGATATTAGAAAAAATTTCAAATCCACCATATTCAGACCCCCTGTTATATATTTCTGTGTAACTGTAGATCTCTTTACTTTGTCGCACTGTGATCCCCAAATGAATTTAAACAATTCTTTAGTTAACATAGATATAATATTTTGCTTGGGATTTGACAATGAAATAACAAGAGGATAAAGTTTGGACAATATTAACGTTTTTGCAACAGTGACCTTCCCTATGGGGGTTAAAGCGCGCCTTTTCCACTGTTGAATTAGAGCATAAAGTTTTGGAATTTGTAAATTATAATTAATATATAATATTTTATCGAGAACAACAGAAAAATGTAAAGTAAAAGTAGTAGATCCTCAATCTAACTTCCATCTTGCATGATGAAAAACTTCAGCAGAAAATTTTTTGGAGCCAAAAAAAAAATGTACTGACTAAAGTCTATCACAGCACAAGTCCCTGTTAGTGGGCAACGGAGTCCTCAAACTGGAAGTTCAACATTATAACTATTATTAGATTGTTCTGGAGGAGGAAAATAATTCCGGAAAGCTATTTACAGTTTTTCTTAATCTTCGTTTCTAGGTCATTGATAATGTCAAACTTAACTTTGCGCGGATTGTTGTTCATTTTTGCAAACACAGAGCCGTTGAAATATCACGCTGTCTCAACTTCTTCATACTCGGTTAGTGCCGAACTCAGCTCAACGTTTGGTTTGGTAACATCGCCTACTAGTTTGCCTTTGCCGGTCTGTTTCACTGCAGATGGTTTTCTCATTATCATCGATTTTGTGTCGTTGTGCAGTACCTTAACGATGATTGGACGCGGCTTTCCTTTAGCACCGGGAATTCTATGAACAGCAACAATTTCACTGTCGTCTAAATCCACGATCTGTGAAGTTTTCTCCCTTTCGTTTTCTGCCACATCCATGATTTTAAAGTTTTTTTTATTCTTGAATATTGTTCATTTTGGTTGCTAAGTCTGTGCGCTTCCTTTGATGTTCGTTCCGTTATTTGTAATTTTCTGCTTTAGATTTCTAACTTCTTTGTTACTTTCGAGCAGTTTTTCTGTTAGAGTTATGACCCTTTCTTCCAGTTTTTCAACATCGAATTTTAGTTTATTAATTCTGTTTTGATAGCCTTTCTTAATGTCCTCACACCTTTTGTACAAACTTTCTTTGAAGAAATTGTCTCTTTCCTTGTTATTCTCCACTATCAATTTTTTAAAGATTGCTGTAACAAGTGATTCGTTTTATCGTCTTTCACAATTTTTTAAAGTCCTGATTTCACTTCCTGAATGTCTTTTTGAATAGAGAAAAGTTGTTGCCTTACCTCAACAAAACTGTCCGCTGTTTTTGAGAGGGAAGCTTTTCCTTTTTCTAATGTTCAGGCCCTAGTTGCATGAGAAGCCATTGTAACAAAGTTATCCAAAGTGCCCCGTTTATTCATCGAGTTTACGCCTATGCTCACCCGTGCACGACCGCATTAGTGTCCGTATATGAATTTGCAGTATATATGCTCCAATATACATTAAATCCCTGAAAGTTGGTTACACAGGTATGCATTTGCATCACAGAATCATCAAAATGATGAAAAAAGGCCGTGAAATTTGGTTAAACCTCCATGTATGGGTCCGTTTGCTGGAGCCCTTTTAAGTGCGTGCTCCCTGCTTGACCGCCAGTTTTGTCCTCCTAAATTTCAAAAATTTAGTAAAGGGCTTCATGGACATAATAACATTTCCCCCCACGTTTGTGAGAATATAGAAGATTTTTAAACTTTCGCAGTTTTGACCCCAACCATGAAGCTATTGGAGGGGGGATACATATATGACAATAAATTTTATAATTTACATTCCTTTCATCTTAACAGTTTTTGCCCCGCCCCTAGCGCCCCAAGGTAGACAGGATCCCTGAAATATTTGTCCCGTTGTCCCAAAGATGCTTCAAACAAATTTTCGGAGGAATTGGAATGATAGTTATCAAGAAGTTTAAAATGTTCAATTGTCAATACCTTTAGTCACTGGTCATTTTGGCCCCATCCTCATACCAAAACCCATACCCCGGGATCACGAAATTTACAATTTTGGTAAAGGGCTACCTACTCATTCTAAATATACATTTAGTTTCAATTTGATATCATTAGCGTTAAAGAAGATGTGTTCTAAATGTTTTACATTTAAAACTGTATACCAAGTTCGGCCCTACCCTGTGGTCAGAACCTCTACCCCGGGGATCATGAAATTTCCTACATTTTGGTAGAGGCCTTCCTGCTCTATATTACCATGCATATAGTGTTTGTTGCAAATGTGCAGTTTTAGAGAAGAAGAGTTTTGAAAGTTGGTCACTTTTTGGCAGTTTTGGTCCTGCCCCTAGGAGGTAGGAGTCCTGAAATTTACATTTTCTGTTCACCTTCTCCCAAAGATGCTTCATACCAAATCTGAAAAAAAAAATGGAATGGTAGTTATCAAGAAGTTGAAAATATTTTATTGTTAACGCACGACGGACGTTGCTCGACGCCGGACGCAGATCAATTGCATTAGGTCACCTAAGTTTACTCAAATGCACGTGACCTAAAATTTATCACTGATCATTATCTTCACCATTTTATATACGGACTTCGCCATCGGGATATCGACATGTTCCCTCTAGGATACAAGGACATTCTCACTCGTGATACCCTGTGGGGATCCGGGATAGAATAGGTCTCCAGTACCACTTGCTTGTCATAAGTGGTAACTTAATGGGGCAGTCTTTCGGATGAGACCGCAAAACCGGGGCCCCGTATTACAGTAGTTGTGACACGATAAAGACCCCCCCCCCCCCCCGTGCTCAAAGGCAGTAAACGCAGACATAGGCCTAAATTTTGCAGTCCTTCACCGGTAATGGCGATGTTTCAGGGTGAGTGTAAAATTCTTGAGAGGGACGTTAAACAATATACAACTAACCAACCTCAAGCATGATAAGCTAAATACAGCATTCTCTCACCAGAAGGCGTGTTACGCAAGCTTCCCTTGCAATAAAACGAAGGGTGTGTAAGGCGCCCATTAGTGTATATATTAGAGTCATACATTCATTTTCGTTCTTCTGAATCATGTAGTTTACTATTTTAAATCAGAAACATACGTTATATATGTTTCTATTGTAACTTCGGAAATCGGACAGTGAATCAACTATACTTCATGTGTATCAAGTATGCAAGTAGTACTTGTCGTAATGTTCAACTAATTTATAGTACATAATTATATATGTAACTAAGTACCATATTCATGTTCAAAGATTAAGCTACTTCAGCCAGCTGGAGGTTCAGCGGCGACAGTCTTATTGTTGTTGTTACCCTGAGCCGTCAGTCTCCTGATACAGTTTATTCATTAGCCAACCGTGTTTGAAAGATGATTGGTGGTGCCCTGTAGACGTGCAATAAAGTTTCCAAATTTTCAATTTTACCATGAGGCCAAATGTGGATAGAAAAAAACCGCTCCTTTTACATTTTACACAGTAGCTAAGCCATGTTTCGGAGGATGTTGGTGTCCTGTAGATGTGCAGTAAAGTTTCGGAATTTTCATTTTCATCCTGGAAATAAAAAACAAACAAACCGGCGTTCTTTGGACAAAAAAGCCGTGGCTCTAAGAACTCGTGCATTTTGCGCAGTAGCCAAATCACCTTCTGAAAGATGGTTGACAGTGTCCTTTAAACGTGTAATAAGTTTTCGGAATTTTCTTTTTCACCCTGAGGGGAAAATGGGGCTGGAAAAACGACGAACAAAAACCTGGTGGTCGGTGCATTGTGTAATATGTGCCAAAAATATATTTGTAGTGGTAATAGGGGCTTTTTAAAAAAAAAAATCCAAAAACAAAAAATTCCCTTCCACAACTCCTTTTCAGACATAATCTATTAAGTTATGAATTTATTCTTTATCAAGTTAAGAATTAAATATATGTATATGAATTACTAACATAAGAGGCCAGGTTACATGAAAATACTACATTTTCAAAATTACCGTCACATGCTTATTACCACGTCCAAATAGGATACATTGACGCTACCACTAGCCAGCGCCTTATGCATGTACTAATATAAGGAACGTTTGAAATTGAGGTGAAAGCTGTAATTTCTGGGAATAAAATCTGCAATGGGGTTTCAGAATTTTCATTATCACCTTGAGAGGCAAATGGGGGTGAAAAACGATGTTTTTTCTACAAAACGTGGTTCCAAGAACTCATGCATTTTACACTATAGCCAAATCGTCTTTTAGAAGTTATTGTTTGTGGTGTCCTTTACCTGTACAATAAGATTTTCGCTCTGGGGCGAAATGGGGATAGGAAACAGCGTAGTTATACAAACGCCTAGTTTTCAAGAACTTCTCTTACATTTTACGCAGTAGCCAAATCATCTTTTGGATTATGATTGATGGTGTCCTGTAGATGTGCAGTATTTTGATTTTCACCCTGGGGCCGCAATGGGGGTAAAACGACATTTTGTCGTTAAAAACCTTATTTCCCAGAACTCTTCCAATTTACTCAGTAGCCAAATCATATTTTTGAAAGTAATCGGCGGTGAACTATAGATGTGCATTAACGTTTTATATTTTCACCCTGGGTTCCAATTAGGGGTTGAAAACGCCGTGTTTTCAAAAGAAAAACGTGGTTCCTGGAACTCTTAAATTTTTTGTAGTAAAACAAAAACCTTCCGTCCACAACTTCTTTCCAAACATAATTATTACTTATTAAGTTATGAATTCTTCTCTTTGTTAAGTTATGAATAAATTATATGAAATATTAACATAAGAGACCAGTTTGCATTAAATTACCACTATAATTTCTAAAGTACCACTACAAGGTCATAGAATGATATTCAAATCATCGAAAGTTACCATGTATTTCACCTTGCATCCACCTATGAATTGATATTTATAGTTAAGGACTTGTTGCCCCTGGCAAAGCCTCTGATGCTTCCTTTTCGTTTTGATTATCTTTGAATCAGGTCGGTGTAATCTTTAAGCTATTATATTGCAAAATTAGAGTGATTTAAATTTTTCAAAAATCTTATCATGTCAAAAGAAGCTGGAAATAGGTTGGCTACCGTGTGATCCCACTGACTAAGGTTAATTCACTCGCAGTTTCCTGATGAACTTAGATTTTTCCTTACAGTATGTGGGCTAGTGTCCATCATCCCCATTATTGTACTCGTGTTGTAATTGATCAGTTTTAATTATCGTGATTTTAAGGTTTTGTTTTTAACACATCTTATTGCAAGTAAAAAAAAAGAAGAATAAACATTATTATACTCTGCAAAAAAAGAAACGCATAGCCCTTTTGAAATTTTAAAAATGCAAATTATGTATTTTACCAGGTAAACTGAAATGGTCAATTGAGTAATTAATTTTTTACAGGTAAGTATGAAACTTTTAAGGTCTGTTCATTTGATTTGGCTCTCTGCCAAATTAGCTCGGCGACTCTCTAAAATTGCACATCACCTCTATCGCCATGGAATTTGGCTTACGTTTTTCACGAGAACTTTGTGCTTAATTCAACCACTACATTAAAGCGTATAAAAGGAGGAAGTTTGAAGCTTGAATTCATCATAACGTTAAAATGCTGCCATGCCAAGGTTGGACCCTGCTACTCGAAATATCGTCATTGGCCGTCTCCAGGCCGGAGTATCCCAAAGTGAGATTGCACGAACTGAAAACGTAAATCAGAGCACAATTTCTCGGCTGTGGAACAGATTCCAGCAGACTGGCTCTACTAATGACCCACCGAGGAGTGGGCGACCTCGCATTACGACTCCTGGACAAGATCGCTACATCCGGGTCTTTCATCTACGGAATCGAACCGTTGCTGCAACAGCTACTGCAGTCGGAATACCTGGATTGAGAAGAATCAGCTCGCAGACAGTCCGCAACCGACTTCGACAATATGGCATTAGACCCAGAAGACCGTATTTTGGAGCAGTTTTGACACCGTTACACAGACGAGAGAGTCCGATGGTGCAACAGATTGAGGGGCTGGACATTCCGCAACTGGCGTAGAATCTGGTTCAGCGATGAGTCCCGTTTTCTGCTACAGAAACGTGATGGAAGAATCCGTGTATACCGCCGCAGGAATGAACGTTTCTCTTTCTCGTGTGTCCAAGAAGTGGATAGCTTCGGTGGAGGTAGCGTCATGATTTGGGCGGCGATCTCTAATGACCGTAAAACAGAACTGGTACATGTCCCGGGCAATTTAACGGCTCAAAGGTACAGAGACGAAATTCTCCAACCTCACCTTATGCGCGTAATTGACCGACAGAGGGAGTTATTCCAACATGGCAATGCTAGGCCTCACACAGCCCGCTTAACAATTGACTACCTTCAGCAGAACAACATTAATGTGCTACCATGGCCTTCCAAATCACCGGATTTGAATCCGATTGAACACTTATGGGACCAACTGGATAAACGTGTGCGCCTGCGCCAACCTCCGCCTCAGACCCTCGATCAGCTCCGTCAAATGTTACAACTGGAATGGCGAACAATTCCACGCAATAACGTAAGAACATTGATTGACTCTATGCCAAGGAGATGCAGAACTGTGTTGGCAGCTCGAGGTGGTCATACACGGTACTAACTTAAACGTGACAGGAAGTGTTCTTAACTGTGATGATCTGACTTTTTTTTCACCAATATCTAAGGTTTGGACTGTAATTTTTTTCAATTGAAACAATTCTAGTGAATATCTACATTTTTTATTGTAAAATCATAATCCAAAATACATCTACTAAAATCTTAAAAAATCCATTATGCGTTTCTTTTTTTGCAGAGTATATCTTTTAGTTAAAAAAATTGTAGTGCATCACGTGATTTATCGTAGTTCCTACCTATATAATTATATATACTTAAGAAATACTTTTCTCAAATCAAAATCAAAACGTATGGCTTTTCAACATTTACACAATAATTCCTCACGATAAATTAAAGACTAAACTTTTTGACATCACAGACAATTGCTTCTTCGACAAAAATGGAAAAAAGGAAATATTCATAAACATTGATCAGTCATTCGAAAAACGTTGTTAAACACCACTCTGATTCTACGCACAACTACTCTGGAAGTCCTCATTGACAATATATGATATCTTTGTATTCTTTGGTGAACAGGTCTTCCAACAGTCTATTGGAATTCTCATGGGCACAAATTGTGCTCATTTGTTAGCTGACCTGTTTTTTATATTCTTATGAGGCAGAATTTATTCAAGTTTTTACAAGAGCAGAAAAACTCCCTTGCTGTGGCCTTCAATTCAACAATTAGATATATCGACAGCGTTTAATCTATTAACAATAATCATATTTATTCATATGTCGATTATATATATCCCAGTGAATTCGAAATAAAAGACACCACAGAGTCCTTCAAATCTGCTTCATACTTAGACATTTTGCTGAATATATATTGATCGATTGTTAAAATTTTACGCCGTATTGGCAATATTTCAGCCATTTTATGGCAGTTAACTAAATGAAATATGTTTAGTTGTGAAAGTTGACACCCCCTCCCCCCAGTGACCCTATTCTTTTCGAAAATAAGGGAAACAATTTTGTATGTGCAAAGGGGGTTGTGATCCTTGACACGGGACACCCTTTAACGTCCCATTCGACGGACTTAAAGGTTAGAAATACGTAAACAGGTAAAAACACATATCATTCTGTGTATATAAACATTTATATCATAAAAGTATTTAATGTATATTTTAATGTATTCTACGTAGATTGAGAGGTTCGTTTGCCTCAACATACAAACTATCTTCAGGAGAGGTTTGAAAAACTCCTGTGCATAGTCGAAGTCCTCAATAGAGGATTGCATCGAGGGCTTTGATATAATCTGTTCTCATGATGTTCTTGCCGCTCCATATACTATACAGCCGTAGTAAAGAGCGATACAGAAGTAGATGAGTATTTTATCTGCTCCCCATTTTGTGTTTGTAAATTTTATTACATCAAGAGCTTTTGTGTATTTCTCTTTGAGCATTAAAAGAAAGTTTATTATCAAAAATGACATCTAAGAACTTACTCTCTTTTACAACTTTAATTGGAATACCATCCAATTGCAACCGCGGATCATCGTGATGATTCCGTTTAGAATAGAAATGCATGTACGCTGATTTAGTTCTGGAAAATTTAAAACCATTTACATCATCCCAATTTTGTTCAGACATAGCTGTAGTTTTCGCTCAATGGAATTCATATTTTTTATTTAAAACGATGAAAGTCATTGAAAATAGATCCTGGCGGCAAACTAACTACTCGGGGCCTCCGTGGCCGAGTGGTTAGAGCATCGGGCTCAAAATCACAAAGCCTCTCACCTCTGTCGGCGCGTGTTCTAATCTCGGCCGCGGCGTTATGTGAGCAAGTTTGCCAGTTTACTTGCGGAAGGTCGGTGGTCTCTTCCCGGGTACATTGGATCTGGGTTCTCCCCTCCACCAACAAAAACTGGACGCCACCAGATAACTGAAAAATTGTTGAGTGTGGCGGAAAGCAATAATCAATCAATCAATCAAACTAACTACTCAATTTTATGACAAACCACAGGCACTTGTATCGCTTGGAGGGTTAATGACTATATATAAGAGTACTCTTATATATATCCAAGGGGCCTCCAAGCAACATACGTGCCTGTGTGACAAACGGGATGATGTCAATTTCTCCACCGTCAACTCTATGTGGCAATATTCCACATACATATGGTGTTTATATCTCCCAAATGATTCGATACGCAAGAGCTTGTTCTGCATATGATCAGTTTTTACATCGAGTCAGGCTACTGACTAACAAGTTGATGTTACTGGGGTTTGTACAGTCTCATCTAAAGTCAGCATTTCGCAAATATTATGGTCGTTATAACTATCTAGTTTGCCAGTACAACCTTCCATTAGGTCAAATGTTGTCTGACGTGTTTCATACCAATTGTTAGGCCGTTCTTGACACTGATTCTGACTGCGGATTACACCGTTTACCTCATCAAAATATAGGGCTCACGGCATGTTTGACCGGTCGACAGGGGATGCTTACTCCTCCTAGGCACCTGATCCCACCTCCGATATGTCAGAGAGTCTGTGTTTGCCCATCTCTCTGATTTGTATTTTCTATAAAAATTACGATATTGAATACTGTTTGTTATACTGGCTAGACTATATTCATACTAAATAATGTAACCCATAAAATACTTCCTCGTAGCACGTCCATTTCTTATTCGAAATTGTCTGAACAATGTAGATCCTAAGATTGAAGATGTCTATTACTTAAAAACAATTTAAGGGCATTTACTTAAGATCTATTATCATATGATTTATTACTCTCTGTCGTACAACCGAGGGAAACTGCTGACTGCCATTGACAATGTAAGAGATGCACCTAAAGAGCAGATACCATGTCTATCTACTTTTTAAACAGTACTTGGTATACAAAGACGGACTTGTGTGTTAGTTGTTGTTGGCAAAGCTCCACGGACAGTAAATAACTTATCCTGCTTTGCCAATCATTAGTCACAGGATAAACCTTTTCAGCTGTCTCAAATACAACAATGCTCCCTATTTCGGAAATCTCACTGCACTCAGATTTTGTAGAATGAAAAATTCTTAGTTAGTGTTTTAGTGCATATACGAGTCTTTAAACGCTGTTTTGATCAGAAAATTTGGTTACAAACTGAGTTAGTACTAGTATAGCATATGCTGCTCTAATCCACGTTTTGGTTTACAATGCTTCCCACTTTATTATCTACCTGTTCTTTATTGCAGCATTTCTGGAGGACATGGTCGATTGGTTAGAGCATCGCGCTCAAAATCACAAGACCTCTCACCACTAGTCGGCGCGGGTTCGAATCTCGCTCGCGCCGATATATGTGAGAAAGTTTGTGCCAGTTTACTTTCGGAAAGTTGGTGGTCTCTTCCCGGGTACATTGTATCTAGATTGTTTCTTCCACCAATAAAAAATGGACGCCACCAGATAACTGAAAAATTGTTGAATGTGGCGGAAAACAACAATCAATCAACCTTTTGTGCATCCTGGAATTTTGGATCCTGTAAATTTTGATTCTCTCTCGTGTTAAACGGCTCTTGGGATGCTGTAAGTTCAAGGAAATCCATATTATCAATATCATTTGGGAAGTCTCCAGCACCTATATATTGTACAGTAGTTGATGTGGGATTGTCCTTGTCATCGATGACTTAAATAAAAAGTAATAAACTAATTGTATATATTTCAAAGAGGTTGTTTTTAATTATTAATTATCATCTTAATTTTTAAAAAGGTTAATTACTATAAAGATTGGACGCCTTGTCTATTTTAATCAATATTTATAGTCCATTTTTAGTTATACACCTATAACACTGTACCTGATACAGCTCCAGCGTTAGTCCTTGCCATTTTCTCTTTCTGTTCATCACTTGTACGGGCATAACTTACAATACTTGTTTCGACCTTGTGTCCTGAGAGAGTCATGACATGTCGGGCTTCAAACCCATGATTAGTCGGGCTTCAAACCTATATGTCGGGCTCAAACCCATGATATGTTGGGCTCCAAACCCATCCATTAAAGTTATAGAAGTTGCTTTAAGACAATGGTTTGTATACACTGTGCTGAGATCGTTTTCATTTTATCACCAAGAGTATGCTTCCCTACAGGAATATCAGTTATCATACCAGACTGGTGTAGTTGAACTGACTACTCTTCTCTTTGGACCAGTCGCGGCAGCACAGTGGTTAGAGCGTTCGCTTCGTAACCGGGAGGTCGTGAGTCCGAGCCCTGCTCGTGCCATGGCCGCGTCAAACCTAAGTCGCAAAAATAAGTAGTGATTGCTCTTTCGCCAAATGCTCGGCATTCAGAAGTGAGAATCACGGGTTTTTCGGATATGACTTTAAAAACGGAGGTCCCGTGTCACGGTGGGTGTTGGCACGTTAAAGAACCCTCACTGCTACGGCTCTGAGCGCTAAGCATAGGTCTAAATTTGTGGTACTTCACCTACAGCTGGTGACGTCTCAATATGAGTGAAAAATTCTCGACGGGACGTAAAACAATCAAATGATGGTGAGGATACATCTATTTTTAACTCACACGGGGTGGGACCGTAATATCTATATATGCTGTCCACACTGTATCATTACAATAATTCATATCTTTTCATAGTTCAATAGTGTAATAAATACGTGATCAACCTTTAACACACTTTTGGGTAATTGTCAGGTCTATTTTTATTTCACATGGGTGGGGGTAATCCAAAACAAATTCAAATATTCCGAAACAAATTCAAAAATATTTCTAAACTCAAAATTATCTAATATTTTTCATTATCTTCACAATCTTAGACTATATCCAAGTCAATTTTAAAAAGGGCAAATTTCATTTTAATTTCAATGAGAAAGGCCTATTTCTAATTTAATTGGATCAATCTATACATATATTTATTGAATTTAATATATCTTTAATTTGTTTGGGGATATGTTCAATAATTGAAAGATGGGTCTTAACATCAAAGGACAGGTTCATAAAATTTCAAGACTGTTTTACTTTATTAGAGACATCACATTCAGTTTACATTTCTACTCTTAAGAAAAAATAAACAAACACAAAGCAATCCCACAAACAAACAAACAAACAAACAAAGACATACTCAACCAGAACAGCTGTAACTTTTGTATTTATACCCACCCAGTGAATTCCAAAATTACAATATGAAAAAAACTCACATGTGCTTTTATATCCAGTCGGAGTATATTTTTTTTTTATAATGCACCTATAAAATAACAACTGGATGACTGAATGGTAGACACGTATAAACCCAGTTTTGTATATATGCATGTATACAATGGACATTCACGAACTCTTTTCTTTCATAATTTCTTAATGTTTAACTCGTCGGATAATTTCAACCACTTTTTAATAAAAATTTTCTTTGCTACTATCTCGTGATTAGCAAACAGTCAGACAACCAAGCATCTACATAGAATACCCCAAGTCCAATAAACTGATACCTTTATTGACAAGGACGAATATGTGAGATGGCATGTGGTAAAGGACTAAAAGAAAATAAAAACTAATAAGAAAATGTTCTCTCTATTATATACGAGCTAACTATTGCATAAAGTACGAATTAACTAATTTTGACAATGACCGTTATGGCGTTCCATAGAAAATTATTTCGACCAGCAGTCTGTTCTATCTCAAATTCTAGTATTAACATGAAATCACATTCCTGTAGCTTACTTTACACCATCTTATCCAAAACAATTCAATTTTCATATAAAATTCTGCAACATATACCCAAGTTATAGTCCTAGACGTAGTGATGAGAGCAATGGGCTGTTATACGTCATCAACACGCGGTTAGAGAAAACCACAAATTTGTAACATAAACGTTGAAAACTGCAGCTTTGCATTACACATCAAATAAAGTAGACATAAAGGAACCATACATAGTCAAATTTCTCACATTGTAATTTCCATTAGACTTCTAAAAAATGTACAGTAAACAATGATACAGTCACGTGGCTTCATGACCTTGTTTTAACAATTCGTACCTAAAAAAAATTCGTACGAAGGACAGAACATCTTTAGTAAATGCGACTAGTAAACAGTTGTATGTCACTTATATTTCTCTAAGTAGCGCACATCTCTGTTTTATTTCCCGAAAAATATTCCTTGTGATCTACTGTACATAGATAAATCTAATTTCTAATTTTACGTACGACTCGACCGTACGACTCACCCTTGATACCTGTATTATATGCATAATGAAGACGGTAGTAGGGTCTGTGCAACATTTCAACAGCAATATCTTTGCACAACTTCATGTGCACGAATGTTCAAAGACAAGTGTTCTGCTCCAGTCAATAAAATAATATTTAACAATTTTCTGTCATATTTATACGGTTGCACTTCAATATACAATAGATTTAACTTGTATACAATTGTACTTTTAGCATTTATGGTGTAATTTTTGAACAATTACAAATTTATGCGAGTGTTGACAATTTTTTCTACATTGTTTTATCTAAAATTCTTAGAATGCCTTCGTTTAGAGATTCTCCACTATGATTAACATTATTTTTAATGGAATTAAATCACCGAATGTGTGGAAATCAGCTGGTATCCTGTTGATAAGTTTCTGTACTAAACTATCTTTATTCTGTACACCAAAATAGAGTCCATATATGATTTTATTTCCTTCCGTAAACGACATTCCAAAATACGGAACTTTCGGGATGTGCCGGAACGACCGATTACAATTGACGTTTATCTACCGCTGTCACGTGACAGTAACTAATTGTAGGGCAAAGTTGATATCAATACAGATTTTTGCAAGCAGAAGGTCCGTTAAGAATTATGCGCAGTTCTAAAAAGAGGAAGAACGCTGACGATATAAGTCATTATTGGTGCTTGGTACCTGGGTGTAAAGCAGATGAAAAGAAAAGGGTATATTTAGACGCGTATCTTTGGATGCATGGCGTGAAATTTACCGATATCCTTATCCTTGTTGATATAATTGTCTTTCACGTTTACGTCCTCGAAATTTACGTATTTCCCTCGCCAACTCGCATAATTTAATCAAATACGTTTTTCCTATGAATATTTAATGTTTAATCCCTTTCTTGGAAAGATAGCGTCTTCCAATTTTGTTTACGTAGCTGTTATTGTACGATTTCCGGAAGTGACTTGCCCTACAATTACGTTGAATGTGCGATAATAGTCAAAGTGGATCCTTATCTCGAAAGACTCTATTGTGAGTTACAGGTTTTCGCAGTACGCTTTTAAGAACATACGCGATGTTTCTCAATAATATACAACTTTTCGTGACATTTCACGTACAATGTATTATTAAGTGTTAGATTACCTTGTCTGTCTTAGAATTAGCATGTTTTGATAGTTCCTAGTTGTTTCAAGTAAATTGTCAATTCAGTTCTAATGTATAATTGGGCATTACTCTAGTAAAGAAGGAGAGAAATATATTTGGAACAATCGAGTATCAAATTGGGAATCCTTATATTAAAAGTTAGGTGATCTAACCACTGAGTCACCCAGGCCGATACAAACGGTTTGGTAATATAACTACAATATAAAATCTAAACCTATTTCGGAAATCATACAAGAACTTTTCATATTGAGAAGATGAAAAAATAATTTTAGAGAAAACGTAAGAAACGTCGTGTAATGTCTTTATTACTGACTGCATATTTAAAAAAAATACAAACTACCTTATATAAATATTTTAAATATTATTAATGATTCATAACAAAATATGGATTTATTTTATTTCTGTCAGTGGAAACATAGTTTAAAACATTTTGTTTCATTACTCCTGAACAAATAGAGTCGTTTAGATGTTTGTCCGGAATTACATTGTACGTAAGATGTTCAGCATCATTTAAACAGGACAGGTTAAATAAATCCATATATACTTTCTATATTTCACATATATTTATTTTGAATTTTTGTGAAATTATGTACGTTTACCCTTTCTTGGTAAACGTTTCACAACTTGATTAATTCCATTTTTGTAAGTCACAGAAAATTACGAGATAGCGCTTACGGTACACATGCAGAAGTTGCATTTTACATGATGCCAAGGGATAGCATTCTCGTGTAGTGTAGATTTAAGTTGCTCAAATAATAGGGGAGGGGGGGGGGGCACAACTGAGAATGGATTATTCGTTTATTTTACGTCCCGATGAGAATTTTTCACTCATATTGAGACCTTATAAGGTATACCAGCTGTAGATGAAGTACCGTTG
This sequence comes from Ostrea denselamellosa, assembly GCA_024699665.1. Classification (NCBI taxonomy): domain Eukaryota; kingdom Metazoa; phylum Mollusca; class Bivalvia; order Ostreida; family Ostreidae; genus Ostrea; species Ostrea denselamellosa. The sequence goes on from JAMZEH010000005.1 coordinate 13,667,097, forward strand.
CATTGAGGTTTCTTTAATGTGCCACCGCCTGTTGCGACACGGGACCTTTGTATGTAAGATCATATCTGAATGACCCGTGATTCTCACTTATAAATGCCGAACGTTTGGCGAAGGACCAATCACTACCCATGGTTACGTCTTAGGTTTGACGATCAGGTCTCGAACTCATGACTTCTCGGTTACGAAGCAAACACTCTAACCACTGACCAACAAAGTTTTATATTTGAATACATGTACATAAGGTAAACATTAAAAAAAATATTTTTCTTCAAAGCGTCAGTCCCTTTATCAGTCATATTAATATGCAAAGATCCACAGGTTGTGTAGATTCAAGATTGTTCAAATCATGGCCCTGGAGTGTAGATCGTTCGTAGCGGTGGGACTTCATTTGTCTGACTGGCTTAGGCCGAATGCGCCGGTTGATTTTGATAATCCGGCTTGACATCTGACTTGGCACTTCATTTCCTTGTTGTTGGCCTGCCGGCGAATGCTCTGGTCTTAGGCGACCTGTGAGCTTCTCGCCGTTTTATGGACAATAACGGATAACACGAGTAAATGCAATTTTCAGTATGTAGAGATGTAAATTTCATTACTGTGCAAAAATTTGATAATGTTAAAAGATAACAAGAAATCAACTTGACGCAAGCATGAAAGGTACCAGGCCGCAGAAGATATAAGAAATCTTACGATAAATTTTTTAGTAGTAGTTTTTTTCTTAGATCGAAACACATGAACAATATGCATTTTGCACATCCCTACAAGAGTAAAGAGTTAAATGTGAAGTCATACTTTAATTAAGATACCTTTTAGTCAGCATTATTTGTTAGTAGAGACAATTTTACACTGAAGGTAAACGACCTTAAAAGGCATATATGTACATGTATGTATGTTTGGAGATTTTTACTTGACTGGATTCGACTCCCCTTATCACCTCAAGACCACTTAAAAACACTGCACACCCATTTTGCATAGTTATATAAATGAAATGAATTGAACCCGAAACAAACGCAGTGCAAATTGACAACTATAATGTTTATTTTCAATTTTGATTTATATCTAGATATTATTCAAATCAAACACTTAACTATTACTTCAATCCCCAATTAAATACTTACATTAATTTTAGGAATAAATCATAAAAAGTACATTTACGTTAACCCCACAGAAGCGCATGTACATTTTGAAAACCCATATCACGACGTGACCAGAAATTTGTCCACTAATATACCTCCACGAAGTCTAAATTGTAACCCACTCAGGCAGTTCGGAAAAAGAAATTCCGGTATGACTCTGTACTATGCAATTTTAGAGGAAAGGTCGAACCCGATACAATTATTTACTTACTACACCACTTGTTGGAATTTCATGAAACAAACTGCTTCCATTATTTTCAGTATTGAAAAAAACAAAATCGTAGATATAACAGAAAAGCTGCATAGAATAATAAATGCTATAAACACTGCTTAAAACATTAATGAAATAATCAACAACAAAAAATAATTATGTTTTTGTTTAATATCCCCAATATAAACAATTGAAATAAGGTACACAAAACAGTCGTTTTAGGAAGAAACCATGTCAGTTTAAAACGTAATCCAGTCATGCAGGAATATTATCCATATCGTGACCATCAGGCTCTAGCGCGGCCTGTAATGAAAAGTGCTAATGTCGGATTTTTTTTTTATTGCGGCAAGAGAGACTCCATGTTTATTTAGAATGTATCTATCGTAGTCATGCTTTTATGGCAAATACGATAGCAAAATGTCCCGTCTTTGTTTTTCCTTTTTTCTCTCTGCTGGTTTATTTCATTTGTCAGTGCGTCGCTTGACCGGCGCAATTCGGTGTACGCCGATCTAGGACCCGTAAGACAGCGCACGGGCGGATCAAGAATGTGCCTGTATAATTGCAAAAGTTACTACTCTCCCAGGACGGCTATCGTGAACGCCGTATTTGGTTATGGAATTGTGCGGAACACCTTTAGGATGGATTTAATTCGAGGGAAACATTTCTTTGTTACGTTGAGCATCGCGTCGCTTTCCTCACTTTCTTTCAAGACGCCAAATATTAAGAATCATCTTGCAGCTATTGGAATTATTCAGCTATTGGAATTATTCAAACCACCTCCACCTTTCCTCATCATTATGTTGTCTTTTTTGTTAATGCTCGGTTACAATTGATCTTACATGGTTATTGGTAAATGATAATTACATTCACAATGTGGTCATGTTTTATTATCTTAATTTCTCAGTATGAAATCATATCAAAAATCGTATTAATTTCGTAATAATTTACAATTCCATGATATCACATTGGAAATCAATAACTTTTCAGTTCATTCATAATTAAAGTCACACTGGTGGTCAAATGCAACATACATTATGACTTGTTATTTATATTTCATATGTAACCTTTAAAATGGAGGGTAACAGAATCACGACCAGTTTGGCGAAGGATCAATCACTACCTACGTTAACGTCTTAGGCTTAACGAAGCCATGGCACGATCCGGGCTCGGACTCATGAACTCTTCCACTGAGCTAACCCGACCGGTTCAATGCCTAAACATATGTACAATGGGCCAATGTCCCAAGAAATTTCAATGCCTAAAATAATGAACCATGAATCAATGTCCCTTTAATTATTCAATGAAGAAGCAAGATTTAAACAGTATTTTATCATGTCTAACATAATAAGGATTGGACAGCAGGTAGTGCCTGTATAACCATTCTCCTTTAAGGTACAAGGTAAAGTCCACGCAATGGTGTACAGGAGAAATTACAATGTACATGTATGAAGGTACAAGAATCACTATGCAGAAAAATTACCAAATTAAACATATACAACATAAACCATATACAACATCTTTACAGTCCCTGGCAAATGACTATATGAGCTTCTTTAATGTTTAATGCATTGTTCACACAACCGAATCTCTAAGGTTGGTGACAACACTCACGCATATGAGGTAGGGTGCGAATATAACGTCACTTATACCAAAGTACAACCACCTCAAACGAGTGTCGGTTAGTGACGGCGTCGGAACCCCAGCTGAAATGTTCACCGCCGACCAGTGTCTACTGTAGTGGCCAATTTAATGCAGAAACACATTTCCATGACCACCACAAAAGTGGATGGAGGTTATAAATGAAAATGTCGTTTCTCAGCAGGGACAAGTGCACGCTGTCTATGTCGAAAAGGTGATCCGCATTAATACTGAATTGGGGAGGACGTTTTATATATCCCCTCACAATTCTACCACTGCCTTAATGCCTGACTTTGCAGTCTGGTTCGAGTCTTCTTTATTATTTTTTAAACCTTTATACGCCATGGGTAAGAGTTAATCGTAAAGAAAAAAAGGGTAATCAACTAGTATTTTGCTAAGATAATTGAAAAAATGCATCTCTTAGTAATTTCTGCCATCTATTCTTCAAAATTAATCTCTGCATGTAGTGCAGAACTTTGTCCGCCGTATCTAAACTAGACAACTGGTACATGGGAGAAAAGCTGGAAATTTTTAGCTTGACCTTTTTACTTCTGGATAATTAAAGACCGTTCGGATGAACTATAGTTTTACTGATGTGACTATATTTGGCACACAAAGCCAAACAATTTTTTTCCCGATCTACACATGTCAGCCAATCAAAGTTGTGGATTAAAAGCAGAATTAATTTATACTCTCATACACAGTAAAGCTGGACATAAGAAATAATAAAGATGACTACTAATCAAGGGGTAAGTTAACAGCCATGAAAACAATCATTTTGTTATCTTCACAATGTGATATTTAATATTTGTTGTTAATTTCACTACAATACGGTCGATCAGTACATACGATATGAAGATGAGGATATACGGTCGTGGTATAAATATTTGCTGTCGACTTATCGTGTTTACGATAACGTCACAGTTTACGTAGGCAATATTATATCGCTTGGATTCGAATTTACTGTGTCAGAATACTGCGTATAATTCTATACCATTTGTTTTATTACAGGCCGTGCAAGAGCGCGGTCTGTTCTGATATGGGTTTTCCAACTACGCAGTTTACTGTGTTTTATTTTTTACGGATTCACAAAACTTATAGTATTTTCAAAATATGCATTTTAAAGTCGTTATTCTTAGAATTGCTTAAATTATTTCTACTAACTAATTGTGCTTACTATAGTAATTAAGATATCTTAATAAAAGTATGAATTCACAATTAAATCTTCGTCCTGAGGAGATGTACAAAATACATATATTGTCAGTGTTCGTCCCATCCCTAAAAAGGGAGAGAGAGAGAGAGAGAGAGAGAGAGAGAGAGAGAGAGAGAGAGAGAGCATACAATTTTACTTTCAAATCTATGACTCCCTGCCAACACTGTTCGAATTATTATTCTACCTATACAACAAATATTAGGTTGAAAAATGTATTACATACCAGAATTTGGAAATACTAAAGTTTGACAATGCCTGGTATATATGGAAAAGACTTTTCGACAACTTATAACATAATCTTGCTTTTTCAACAATATTTTTCTACTTTTGATCATTTCTTTACTTATCTAATGTTTTGTTATTTGTTATAGTAAATACTTACCAGCAAACTGCATGACGAGTATGTAACTGTGAGAGAGGGATCAGCGAAGACAGCATCTGTATCTGTTTAATGTTGATATTGATGAAGAAAAAAATTTAAAAAGTAGAGAAAAAAATCTATGATTCCTTGTGGTGCATACTAAACAATCGTGTAGTATTTCGTAGACACTATCGTTAGTTATTTGTCCTTTTTTGTAATTTCAAATGTCAGGAGAGGCTGCCAAAGGTAGTATCCATGGATTTGAAGGACAGAATACGCCTCCTTATGTTTAAAATTAGGTTTGATTTGGTACATTTTTGATGCACTTTTTAGAAGCATATAATGTTTATGAATATTATAAATTTTGTACTATGCAAATTATATATATATATATATATATATATATATATATATATATATATATATATATATAAAGATGACTATTAGCAAAAGGGATTAATTGAATTTAAAACGCTTTTAATTAAATTCAAGATTCTACAGCATAAGTAAATGTAATTAATTTCCTTAAATTTTTGTTACTCATTCAATGCGTGCTCTTGCGATCTATTTGAATATATTTATATTGAACAACTGTGAAAAATTGACAGAGAAGACATGTGATTAATTATAATTCACATTGAGAGCCAGAAAGAAGAAAAAAAAATACAAAAAAAGTGTGAGAAGTTCTTCATTCTTCCTATCTTTAGAGAACATACGCATTTTAGTTTGCACCAATACCAGATCGCTACTGAAGCTCCCGAGATCGCCGTTATCACACAGTTACTAATGATCAGGAAGGGAAATGCACACTTTATCCACTTGAACTTCTTCAGAGTCTGGGAGCTCTGTTGTTAACCAGATGATCCAGGTCCGCAAAATTTTTAATCTTCCGTTGTCTCTTCATTTTCCCCACAAACATTTTGGACGATTACGGATGAGGTATTCCGAGAGCTGAGAAAATTTTGTTCAATTACGAACGAGTTATTTCCAGTGTCATGAATTCGATTACTCGAGTTTGTGAACGGCGGGAAAATCCACTTTGATACATTCTTTGCATAATGTATTCAAACACACTTTTATATTGAAATGCATGGTCATTTCCTTATATATTCATATCTTAGGTTTATTTATTGATAAATTTTCACGACACTTCATGAAGTGATCCAGTTCACTTGATGCCTGTAAATAGCTTGATAAAATGACCTTTTATTGATTTTCTTGTCTTATAATTGTACAGTGCATAGCTATGCAAAGTTCACAGAGCAAAGGTTCTTATTGACTTTCTTGACATTATTTATAGTCCTCACACCAATCCCAAGTATCAGTATATTTAATCTGTGCGATGGTTTCACTGCACATGCATATTGTTATTGATTTTCATAAAAAAAAAAAAAAAAAAGATTAGTACAAATGACCTGCTAAACAGCACTTTACGAGGAGTGTTCCAAAAATAGAGTCATTTCACCTTCGCGTGAAAATCGTGTAAATATCGTACTGAAACCACATTGACACTTTAGATTGATCACTGAACCGTAGCGGAAGAAAATTTCACTAACTTAGTTGCAGTGTACATTGCTTTATAGCGTATGCATTACACTATACTCAAAATGACTGGAAAAAGAGCAAACAATGCACTTAAAATTAGGGCCTATATAAAAGGTAAGTCTTTACTTGGCATTAAACACGTAGATATTCATCGTGAGGTCTGTGATATCTATGGGAATTAATTGGTCTGTTTGTAGTTGGATTGCTAAATTTAAAAAAGGTTACGAACACCTCAAAGGTGCTGCTTGCCAAGTTCGCCCCGCAATAGTTACAACCAATAATAACATCGTAAAAATCCACCAAATCTTAAAGAAAGATGCAAGATATACCATGAGGCAATTGGCTCGGATGACAAACTTCTCATTAGCACGTGTTCATGGTATTTTGAAAAAAATCTAAAGCTTAGAAAGATAAACTCTAGGTGGACACCTCATTTGCTCAGCGATGAACAAAAGAGAGTCCGTGTTGAAAATGCAAAGAAATTATTAAAATTGTATCCAAAATACACCAAAAAGGCTTTTTATAATTTAGTTACTGGTGATGAGACCTGGGTATACTATTTTGAGCCAAAACGTAGGAGTTCTAACAGAATCTGCGCATCAGAAAATACAAAACGTCCTAGTATTGCTAAAAGATTACGAACCGTGAAGAAAGGTTTCTATGTTATTTTCTTTGACAATAAAGGCGTTGTCAAGCAAATTCCTGTGCCAAAGGGCAAAACAGTCACAGGTAACTTCTATGAAAATATTGTGTTATAAAAGAACGGAAGAAATATTACGAGTCGTCCCTCCGACTTTTCCACGACAATACACCTACACACAAAGCACGCATTGTGACCGAGTATTTGGAGGCGGAGAAGGTTACTGTCCTTCCACACACCCGTTTTCTCCAGATTTAGCCCCGTGCGACTTTTCTCTGTTCCCCAAACTTAAATTCCACCTATCTAGAAAATGATACAAATCAAGAAATGCCCCTGGGTCTGCAATTTATCAGTGTATGATTGGTGTCCCTATTGATGAGCATGAAAAATGTTTCCAGAAGTGGATTGATCATCTAAAAGTGTATCCACGCCAAGGGTGAACACTTTGAAGGATAGGGAAGAATTAAAGGATCAAAGATTAATAAATGTGGGCGAAAACAGCCAAGCGTCATTATTTTGGAACATTCCTCGTATTACACACGAATAACTTGTTTATTGTATCTCCCTCTGTAGTTAAGTTTATTATTTCATAACAATGCATATTATGTAGGGTCATGTGAGGTCAGCGCGTGCTGACATGGATACAAAACTTTAACTAGAAACGTTCTTCAAGCCTGTTACATTTATTCCTGTTTCATTTGTTGTTGTTATATAATGACATGGCTAAAAATTAAAATCCTAGGATTTGAAATTTCAATTTAGCTATCACGTTGACGGGTTTATCTTTGGATCTCATTTCTTCCGCTCAAGGACATTTTCAGAGAGGCTGAAAATCACTTCCTTATACAGAAATGTGAAATGGAAAGTAACTATAATATGCGTTTATTGATAGTTGTGTGATAAGTAGAATCACCAAAGCTCTGAAAATATAAAATTTTGTAACTTATTTCACAAATTTCATATTTCATAATCACTCGTTCAAGATCCTCTATATATAGGCTAGCAGTAAATAATTGTTGTCTTTCTAAAATCATAACATATAATCGCCCGCCTCCTGGCGCCCGATAATAATGATATATACTTATATCTACTCTGTTAAATTCCTATGCTGCTTTAAGGTGCATTGGAAATGAAAGTAGAAAAACAACAGAAATCGAAGTTTGAAAACCCACATACTGTCAATGAAACAACATTACAGTTTGGATCAGCATTTAGCTTCACTGTCGCGTTAATGAGGATCGCATAAATATAACATCAAATCCACCGTGATTATAGCAACTGAAATGTCCTTGCATATAAACGTTGCACCAAATCCTTTTGACTGATTTGCAAAACAGATTTGAAGCAGAAGCCAGGAAATGGAGAGGACCATTATCTTCAATATCACCAATCATATTACCACGTAAACATTTGATATTGATGCATGTGTTCATTGATCTTGAAGATAAAATTGATTATATTGATTGATTGATTGGTTATATATTGTTTTACGTCCCGCTCGAGAATCTTTCACTCATATGGAGACGTCACCATTACCTGTGAAGGGCTGCACAATTTAGGACTATGCTCGGCGCTTACGGCCTTTGAGCAGGGAGGGATCTTTAACGTGCCACACCTGCTATGACACGGGAACTCGGTTTTTGCGGTCTCATCCGAAGGACTGCCCCATTTAGTCGCCTCTTACGACAAGCTAGAAGTGCTGAGGATCTATTCTAACAACCCGGATCCCCACGGGGTTAAAATTGATTAGAGAAATCATGTGGATCAAGATATGTGTGTTGCACAAAACTCTGACAGGTCTATGTTTGCACATCATTTCAACTTTTTGGAGAGAATAAAAAAAAAACCCCAAAATATAAATAAACAAACAAACAAAAAGAATCTCTTGGTGTTCATGTTCCTAGTAATTTTTCATTAATCTCTTTATGAGCAATACAACAAACAAATGAATTGGTCTACCTCTGCTTCCTTCAGAAGAAAAAATTGAATTCCTGGTGATTGTTATCAGTTACACATTTCCCTATAGAAATCTCATTACTTTTTAATTCTATTTTTTATTCTCAACACAACAAATTGCTTTTACTCATAGGGCTCTTGGGTTTTTTGAAATTCCCAGTGATTTGTTTTCACACATGATATCTTTTTAAATGAACTATATATAGTCAAAACAAATGCACCTCAAAAGTATTTAAAGAATTAAATATATCATCTCTTTTAAGCATGGCACTTTTGCAGACCAAAGAATATGACTGCCATCTCTTGAATATTCATCTTTTAATTGCAAATCATAGATTATGTCACTTTTGCATTGAAGTGCATATCTTGTAAATCATAAAGATATGTCAACTCTTAAATTATGAAATTCCTGCATATCAAGTTAAGTAATGTCTCATCCCTTGAAATGCTCAACTTTTGCAAGTTAATATTTCATGTCTTGAATTTTTTAACTCTTGTAAATGATTTGATATTTCATCTTTTGATTCACTCATATTTTTTATCTACTTTTCTCTAATAATGAATACCTTTTTAACCTCTCAGATATTAGTTTTTGTAAAATAAAAAGAACTTTGGCGTGCATCAATAATTCTGATTTAATAGAAATACAATGCTGCACCATTGCCCTTTTTTTTCTAGTAGCATTTCATAGCCGATACAAGTATACAAACCAGAACCAGAATTTTTTATTTATCTATTTTTTAACCAATTCTGCAACATTTACTCTTTACTACCTAACTACAATAACATCAGTTGTGGTGAAAAGTAAATTCCACAGAACGTTCAAATGTCAAACCAAAAAATAATAAAATGGCTTTGAAATTCTACTTCCGAAAGGACCACTAATTTTTTCCCCAATATTCTTGTGTGTGTGTGTGTGTGTGTGTGTGTGTTTAATTCACAAAACATGGGAATGTTTCGACACTAATATGACTTACATGACCTTGCTGTTCTGGATAAGATCTAGGTCACAAGGCCGTAAGAAATCTATGCAAAATTTGAAAGCTCTACCTTAGGTAGTTCAGGAGATATTGAATAGGTCAGATTGTTTTTTTTAAAGTAAGTTAAACTCCAAGGTCAAATTAAAAAATTAAAATTAAATATTACAAGATCTTGTCAAAAGGATGTACATACATAATACCAAGGCCCTACCTTAAATAGTTCAGGAGATATTTATTATGTTACATTTTCTTAAAAGTAGGTCAAAGTCCAAGGTCAAGTCACAAGATCTAAGGTCATGGTATAAATGAAAGCTCTTGCCATAACAAATCTAAATACAATATATGAAAGATCTAGCTTAAATAATTCAGGATATATTAAACAAGTTAGGGTTGTTGTTTTTTAAATTAGGTCAAATTCCAAAGAATCGTAGATACAAAATATGACAGCCCTACCATAAATAGGACAGGGGATATTGAATAGGTTAACTTTTATTTAAAGTAGGTCAAACTCCAAGGTTAAGTCACAATGTCAAAACTTTGGTAACACAGAAAAGGAACGTGTATATGAAATATGAGAGTACTGTCACCCACCATTCAAAGTTTTGAGCTAGGTTAAAGTTTCGGACAAACAGATATAACAAGGACATTACCAATATGCCCGAACTATAGTTGCGGAGGCATAAAAAACTTGAATACAAACAACTTTTGGACATTTGCATTTAGATATGATTTGATGTTGCTCTGCTACGTGTACTTCTATACATTCCCATTTAAAACCTTGATCTTCTACTGTGACTCCACCCTACCCCAGGGTCCCTGAATGGAACAAACCTGAATTTAAACTACCTGAAGATACGTGCATATTACTATGACTATTTTTTTCTATAGACGATATTGGGAGATATCGTACTTTTCCAAACGGTGGTATTGAAATCAGCTGCCAGTGAGGTGCTGACGAAGTATTGAAGCAAATATGGTTTGCAAAATAGGGGATGACAGAAAACGAAGAATGTCTAAAGGAAAGCAGAAATATGTGTAATTAATACACAGATGATTATATCTTACAATTAATAAATTGACATCTTTGGAGAGGGGCTTTATCATACAACATAGGCTGCGCATGTGCGTGAACTTAGAGTTTCTTGTTAACTCAAAGAAAAAGTGAAAGTGCTCTAGAAAACTTAATAGGCACAGTTATATTAACCCTGTTGTAATACGTAGGTATCCCGCGTTCCGTATTTTCAACCGACTAGGTCTAGTGGTTTTTACGCGTGTTACATTTTTATCGATATTTCTTGTTTTTGTTCTAGTGCCTACCAACTATCTGATTACTCTATCACACAAAATTATGTGTTTGTTGATTGATTATTTATTGCTTTCCACCACACTCAACAATTTTTCAGTTATCTGGTGGCGTCCAGTTTTTGTTGGTGGAGGAGAGAACCCAGATACAATGTACCTGGGAAGAGACCACCGACCTTCCGCAAGTAAACTGGCAAACTTGCTCACATAACGCCGCGGCCGATATTCGAACACGCGCCGACAGAGGTGAGAGGCTTTGTGATTTGTGAGCCCGATGCTCTAACCACTCAGCCACGGAAGCCCCCACACACAAAATTATGTGTTTGTAAGAGTAGAGTTAAGGCCCCTGGTTATGGTGGTCCGTCACAAAGAGCTCCTACACAAAATCAAACTATATATAATAAAAAGTAAAGTGATTTTCCCATTTCTAATTGTCAGCATATGCTCTGGCGAATTCTTTAATACGAAAATGAGCGTCTTATGTTTGTTACGTATGTAAATAAAGGACTCAAAATCGTTCATACTGACAAGCCATTGAAATTCTAAATATTTTATGATTTCATCGGATGCATATTTCATCTAATATAAAAAGAAACTCATGAAATAATAATACTTCCGTTTATATATTGATATTTACATTATTTTACTTTACATTACTTTAACTAGATGCAAAACATAAAATATGCAAAAATACTTTAAAAATGATACAAGGATCCCTTTTATTTTAAATGCATTAAAACATAACCCCTACCCCCAGATACTCACAAATACACAAAGTCTCACGACTTAAAAGTATATATTTATATTTCAATAGCAATAAATACTGGTATTTCAATTAAATATTTGATATAGTCAGTACTTTAGGTGTGATTATAGTGCGTGCACATTTACGTTTGTCCGTGAGTACATTTCTTTTCTTTTAAATACTTTGCAAATTCATGCTTTTAAATTTCAACTGATATACATGTAATTATTTGCAGCTGATGCGAATAAAAGATTTTTCAATGATATTCTCTTCATCCACAATTACCCCCACCCCCTCCCCAAACAACAAATTAAACTTCTCTTACATGATTTACTTCATTTCCTTCATTGACTTAGGAGGGCGAGTCAATAAGTAGCCAGCCTAACTTATTTCCGATTGACCGAGACGGTTACGATTTTCATGCCTTGTTTCAATACATGTTTTACACCTGGATACAAAATTGCATGCGTCATTCTTTAATAAGATATTGAATGTCAAACATGGCTAGTGATGCAAAGACATGCTTTTCATCTAAAGTTGAGTACCGTACTGTGATTCAGTACTTGTATTTAAAGAGTAAAACAGGCAAGGAAATACACGGCGATGTTTATGGGTCTTCTGCACCACCTAATGTTCAGGTTAAATTCTGGGTAGAGGAATTCAAACGCGGTAGAACGTCTTTAGAAGATGATTGATTATATATTGTTTAACATCCCGCTCGAGAATTTTTCACTCATATGGAGACGGTGAAGGGCTGCAAAATTTTGGCCTATGCCAGAAAGCTTATAGCGTTTGAGCAGGGAGAGATCTTTATCGTGCCACACTTGCTGTGACACGGGGCCTCGGTTTTTTGCGGTCTCATCCGAAGGACCGCCCCATTTAGTCGCCTCTTACGACAAGCAAGGGATACTGAGGATCTATTCTAACAAACCGGATCCGCACGGGGCCTTTAGAAGTGGGCGTCCAGACCTTTAGAAGATGAAGCCAGGTGTGGAAGCCACTGGATGTCACCGACGAAGAAATGTGCAACAAAGTTCAGGATCTGGTATACTCTGATAAGCGAATTCATGTGGATGAAATAGCGCAGACATTAGGCATTTCACATGACAGCGTGTTAACAGTCTTACATGATTGTTTACGTATGCGGAAGCTAACATCCCGCTGGGTCCCCAAATCCCTTAGCGATGAGCAAATGGCAAACAGAATATCAGTATGCAGCTCCTTGTTAAAGCGTATTATGTCAAAAGATGGTTTTCCGTTGCGTCTGTGACTGTAGATGAGACTAGGGTTCATTATTATGAGCCAGAGAATAAAGTTCAGAGTCGTCAGTGGGTAGGTCCGGGGTCTCCGAGGCCAAAGAAGTTCATGACGCAACCATCTGCTGGCAAGGTGATGACCACAGTATGTTGGGACGCAAAAGGCGTTACTATATTGGACTTTTTACCCAAGAGAATTACAATAACTGGAGTGTACTATACAAACTTGCTAGACCAGCTGAGAACCGCCTCCGTGAAAAAATGCCGAGGTAAACTCTCTAAAGGTGATTTGCTGCAACAGGACAACGCGAGAGTCCACACTTGCAAAGTTGGAATGGATGCTGTAGAGCGAAACAGGTATGAATTAATACCACATCCTGCCTATTCGCCTAACCTAGCTCCTAGCGACTTCTTCCTATTCCCAAACTTGAGAAAGGATATCCGTGGACGTCATTTCCGGTCTGACGAAGAAGTCGTGACGGCAGTTGAGGAGCGAATTCTAGGCTGATGGCACTTGAACACCGTCAAAGTGCATCACACTAAATGGCAATTACATCGAAAAAGAAGAGGTGGATCTCAACCGGAAATAAGTAAAGCTGGTTACTTATTGACTACCCTCGTAGCATTTACTGGGTTAACAAATTGCATGGAAATAGTTTAGAAACATCGAAAACTTTAAGTCTTGCAATGCTCTAGCGTAGAGCAATATACTTTATTGTGACCCCACCATACTTCAGTAGGCCACATTTCGAAAACAACTTGAATCTGCACTACCTAGGGATCCTTGCATATTCAAATGACTAATCATGCTTCTGGATTCTAAACTATTGTTCCTGTATATTTGCATATAAAACTTTGATCCCTTATTGTGGCCTTATCCTACCCCGCGGGCCATGATTTGAGCAAACTTGAATCTGCTTTATGTCAGGAAGCAAGCTTTCATGTAAATTTCAACTATACTGGTTCAGCAATTCTGGAAAAGTTTTTAAAAGATTTTGCCAATATATTGGCATGCAAAACTTTGATCCCCTAATGTTGCCCACCCTACCCCGGGGGCCATGATTTGAATAAACTTGAATCTACTCTATGCCAGAAACCTTTCAAGTAACTTTCAGCTTTTTTGGCCCGGTGGTTCTTGAGGAGATTTTTAAATGATCCATCTTATTTTTGCCTTTTCTTGATTTGCCCCTTTGAAGGGGACAGGGCCGTTCATTTGAACAAACTTGAATCCTTTCACCCAAGGATGATTTTTGTCAGGTTTGATTAAAAATGTTCCAGCGGTTCTAGAGAAGAAGATGAAAATGTAAAAAAGTGTAGAGACAGACGGACAGATAGACGACAGACAAAAGGTCAGGTGAACTACATGTAAATATTCCATCGTAAAAAGAAGTATGCACTGAATGATTTCCATATTTAACATGATAATTGTACATGTATAACAGCAATGTAGAGGAAGTCTTCTGAAAGCTGCATGTAGATTGATTGTCAAGTCCTGAAAATAAAAGCATAAATAAACGCATAAAATATAATGTGATTGATATTGTTTATGCATGATGATACTGTATAGTATATATGCTCGTCAAAGACAGGATGTGTTATGATATGGCGTCGTCCGTCTGTCCGGACCTTGTAGGCAAAATGAACCTTCAGTTCCAGGATCTTAAAACATGGTACATTTGATCACCATGATGAAAAGAAGATATCTATTGTTTTTCAAGGTCAAAGGGCAAGGTCGTAGTATCAGTTAATAAGAAAACCGTGTAGGCAGAATACAGACCAAACTATTGGGCTATTGGGACTAGGACCGTCAAACTTTGTACACATACTCCTCATGCCAAGTGGAGGACGCCTTTTGTTCCTGAAAGTCAGATATCAACGGTTAAAGTCGTAGTACCACTAAGTAGGAAAACCTTGTAGGCAGGACACAGATCAGATCGTTGGGGTTAGGACTGTCAAACTTGTTATTCCTACAAGAATGTCATAGCTTGATGATGGCTGATTGATTGATTGATTGATTGATTATTTATTGCTTTCCGCCACACTCAATAATTTTTCAGTTATCTGGTGGCGTCCAGTTTTTGTTGGTGGAGGAGAGAACCCAGATACAATGTACCTGGGAAGAGACCACCGACCTTCCGCAAGTAAACTGGCAAACTTGCTCACATAACGCCGCGGCCGAGGTTCGAACACGCGCCGACAGAGGTGAGAGGCTTTGTGATTTTGAGCCCGATGCTCTAACCACTCGGCCACGGAGGCCCCCGATGATGGCTGATACAATCTTGAGTAATCCATGAGTTTTACATCTCATGGATTAAGAAAACACCCTATATAAGCTTCTGACGGGCGTATTATGTACCGTTCTCGGTAATCTTGTTTCAGCAAGTATTCCAAATGAATACTCCTGTGGTGGTGACTCAGCCAGTGGTGCAGTCGGTTCGACCCCCAGAACGTCCGTGGAGCTCTGGAGTCTTTGATTGTTTCTCTGACATGCCATCATGTACGTAATCTCTCTCTCTCTCTCTCTCTCTCTCTCTCTCTCTCTCTCTCTCTCTCTCTCTCTATATATATATATATATATATATATATATATATATATATTCATTTGCACATATACATACGGACAAATAGATAGATAGAAATCGAGGCAGGCTACAGGCAAAGAGGATGATAACACAAGTGTTTCTACAATTTCGTTTAAGTCAGCATTTCGCAAATTTATGATCGTTATAACGATTTAGTTTGCCAATACAACCTGTCATTGGTTCAAATGCTTCTGACGTGTTTCATACCAATTGTTAGACCGTTCTTTACACACTGATTTTCTCTACAGATTGCTCCATTTTTCTGGTCAGGGTTTGGGGTTCACGGTGGATGTGACCGGTCGATGAGAGATGCTTACTCCTCCTGGGCACCTGATCCTACCATTGTTGTGTCCATGTTTGCCCATCTTTTAATTCTGAATCCCTTATGGACGTTATCAGATTGATCACAATTCATTATCTTTGCCTTTTCACAGATAGATACGAGTTAAAATTTTGGTGCCCTGTCTATCTATCTGTCGGTTCTTAAAGTCTTAATATTGTAGCATATTTATACCTTCTAATTGTCATATAATTACGTTGATATGCCAGATCTCTATATCGGCTTGTCATATGATTATATTGATTACCAGGAACTTAATATCTCATCAAAAAATGATAATGCTATCCATTGTCATCAACTTGTTAACATAATTTTAAAACAAGTGCACATTAGATCGGACAAGTCGACATAATTACCTGACAAGTCGACATGGCATTTGACAAGTCAAGTATGATTATCTGACACGCCCTTGTTCGCAAGACCGATCAGCAAAAATCTGAATGTCAGTTGTTGAGTTACAAGTTACAATTTTTTGTTGTGTAAGTAAGACTCGCGTGCATGCCATGTTTTTTGTTTACATATAGATTGCATTATAGAAAATATCATGTTTAAAACAAAATGAGATATGACAAACACTAGAAACTGTTCAGTTGTATTTAATGTTGTTTGTTGGTTTTTTTATTTATAGTCGCCTGAGCAATTTTTCAGCTATCCGGCGACTGCAGTTGTATTTAAGGAATGAAGTATGCTATACGACCTATGTTATACGATATAATGTAACTTGGTGCAGTTTACGCTTATTATAATTCGCGAATCGTACAGCATAGGTCAAAATTAACTTCATTCCCTATAATTTAATTTAAATTGACAAAACTACATTGTGCAAGTCTTAATTTATGATTTAAATGTAAAATTAAAAATGCTTGCACCGGGCAATGATTCGCTTAGCAACTTACTGACAAAGAGTCGAGCGTGAAAGATTGATTGATTGATTATCTATTGTTTTATGTTCCGCTCAAGAATTTTTCACTCATATGGAGACGTCACCATTACCGGTGAAGGGCTGCACAATTTAGGCCTATGCTCGGCGCTTATGGCCATTGAGCAGGGAAGGATCTTTAACGTGCCACACTTGTTGTGACATGGGGCCTCGGTTTTTGCGGTCTCATCCCAAGGACCGCCCCATTTATTCGCCTCTTACGACAAGCTAGGGGTGCTGAGGATCTATTCTAACAACCCGTATCCTCACGGGGCTCGAGCGTGAAAGAAACCATCTTGGTTCTTCACATAACTGAAACATTTTGTTATGAAATTTTGAAAATGTAAGGTGGAGTTTGCAACGAATCTTGACAATAGAAGATATATGTAGACTACTTATTTAGGCCTGATGTTTTCTTCGCAGCCCCAAGATAGACTTTGGAGTCACTCTGGCAGAAAGCGAAAGTTTAGATCTGGCATCACACAGAAAACCAGAAAGTGCAATAGAATTTGCGATTTAAACATTTTTGATTTCATAAAAATTTTAACCCACCCTATAACTCACCAATCTAACATAGTAAAATATGTAAACAATTCACGTCTCTATGTCAATTATACAATAGAGTACTCAGCCAATCAAATTGCGTGTTACAAGTAAAATTAAATTATTCAGAAATAACTTATAAAAAACTTGACATGAGCATTGTTGAGATGCATCTCTCTTGTAACTCGACAACTGACAACTTGATGGCCTTAATAATGTGTTCACCTTACTATATACTTACTAAAAAATGTAAAAGAAAAAAATCATCCATCCATCCAACCCATTCCCCCAAAGATTCTAGTGGTTTAAATATTTTTATAGTATTTAGGAGACTGAACATGCACTGCTCTTTCATACTGCTTTCTTGGCGTGAAATAATGAGGTCATATCAGTACAAAATTAAAATCGATTTTTGCAAAAAATAACAGAATCTAGATACTATCCCGCCAGTATATCTGCCCTGTTCAATTCTGAAACAATGAGACGACAACCGAAATCCGGAAACTTGCTGTTTAGCAAGATCATTGTCTGACAAGTCGACATAATGATCTGACAATTGAATGACAGAACTTTATCTGAAAAACCAAAAAAGTCCAAGGGAAACACTGCTTTCTAGAGATGACATGCACACCAGCAGATGTAGTATATTTAAACGGGGAATTTTAAAATCCTTGTCGCGTACGTACATTCTCTTTGTATGTAAGATTATTCTTATATATCTGACTGTTTTTAAAAGACGTCTTGCATACTTTAAAGTTACTAGTTAGATAGCTTCATACATAAATATCGTGTTGTTGTTTCAGTGTCTTCTACGGTGGCTGGTTTAAGACAGGTGGATGAGATTTCAAAATAAAATGTTCCCACGAAATGAAATTCGTTCTCACAAAATTAAAATTTGTTCTCACGACGATAATTTCGTTCCCACACAATAAAATTAGTTATTTTAAATTAAGAGGAAGCTATATGTTTGCATAAACTTTCACTACCTATAAAATTAATACATAAACAAAACTCATTATTGATTTCATATTGCTGTTATACAAAAATATTTAGCAGACGATATGTCTTGCAATTATGCAAGCCACAGTAAATCTGAAACAAGTTTAGTAACTTTGGTACATATATCTCTGTGGCTGTTCCTTCATTTTGGAGTGCGAAGAACATATACTGCCATTTCGGAACATTAACTACACGCCTTCCATGCACTTTCAAAGAATCCAATTTTAGACAATCAAGATCCTAACAATAGATTAAAACTTCAATATGTCATTGAGAAAACTGCTGAAAATAAAAAAAAACACCATATTTCATTAGTTCAAGATTCTTTAATGTATGCACATAAAATGTTTGTATTTTTATTCTATAATGAATAAAAAAATAAGAGTTGGACAAACACGGACCCCTGGCCACACCGGAGGTGAGATCAGGTGCCTATTGACCGGTAACACCCGCCGTAAGCCCTATATCGTTATTATTAACGAAACCGCTAACAGCTATTAAAGAGTCACTTCAGAGATACTGCTCCACTGCATATTCCAGAAGTGGCGTCAATTCTTCAGATTCTTTAATGTATGCACATAAAATGTTTGTAATACTGGGACTATACACTAAAACCCTGTATTGTTAGCGAAATAAAGCAATGCATTTTAAAACAAAAAGCATAGAACATTGGTTACTTTTTGCTAACAAGAGCAGACAAACTGCATGCAGAGGATTATTTTACTGATATATGGATATGTCCTATGATGTTTCAAAGGTTTATTAATATATATTGAAACAAAATGGAATTTTAGTTTTCATTTTTTTAAATTTTGGACTAGTGCTTAAATGTTATGGACCTAATTTCACAAACTTAGTAGTCCTTGGACAACTGAATATTGAAAGAATCTTATTTTGTGGGAACTAATTTTATTTCATGGGAACAAATTCTATTTCGTACGAGAGAAATTAATTTCGTGGGAACGAATTTTATTTCGAGGGAACGAATTTGATTTCAAATAAACGAATTTTATTTCATGCGAACGAAATTAATTTCGTGGAAACATTTCATTTCGTTGGAACGAAATTAAAATTCTTGGGAAAGAATTTAATTTCGAAGGAAAAAAAATTTATTTCCTGGGAACGAATTTTCAAAAACAATTCGTCCACCTGTCCTAAACCAGCCACCGTAGTCTTCTCATCTTGGCTACTTTCATTTCAAGAAAAACGATTATATAAATTCTGTATGTAACATTATAGGTTGCGCCGGTTTCTGGTTTGGAGCGATTGGTTATCCCTGCTATCTGTCTAACAAACTGGGCGAGTCCTGCTGCCTGCCGATCTGTGTACCGGGAAATACCTGGCTTATAGCTCTTCGGGTCAAATTGAGAGCCGAGCATAACATTACGGTAAATTTTGGCAATTAATTCACTCCTAGCTAGCTTATATGGATATATTGAATGTACTTTTCTTGAATTTATGGATATGATTTTTCCGGGCATATATAATTAAATTGTAATCCTTAATCTAGTCCTTGTTTGGAAATACACTGTTTCTTGACTGTAGAGTTCCTTTTAACACCTTTTAACTCTTCATTGTAGGGGACCATAATGGACGATTCCTCCAAGGTCTCGTGCTGTTACCCTTGCGTGCTGTGTCAGCTCTCACGTGAACAGGACTTCATCCAGGCTAGTCAGGCTAGTCAGACTAGTCAGAGTATCCAGCCATTCCGCATGTAAAAATGGAAACAAGAAAACATTGAGTTTCCATCAATTGTCGCCCTAACTTAAATTTTCTTATTTTCAAAAGGAATATGCTGGAAAAATTACTCATATTTAGAATGTATATAGTTATTTTGATAATATATACAATCTCTATTATTCTGTCTTTGAAAGCAATATCATGTTCATTACTTATTGAGGGCAAATGCAAAGCACAATTTTATTTTTAAAAATATGCATGGACTAACTTGGTTTATTAAAAGTTCTAAAAGCTTTGAAGATATCAAATCAATACAAATGAAGATTGATTGATTGTTTGTTGTTTTCCACCACACTCAACAATTTTTCAGTTACCTAGTGGCGTTCAGTCTTTATTGGTGGAGGAGAGAACCCAGATACAATGTACCCGGGAAGAGACCACCGACCTTGCGAAAGTAAACTGGCAAACTTTCACGTATATCGGCGCGAGCGAGATTCGAACACGCGCCGACTATAGGTGAGCTTGATGCTCTAACCACTCGACCACAGAGGCCCCCTACAAATGAAGATGTTATGAAGATATATGCTGACCGACTTTAAAAATTTTTATTGCAAACTTCACCCACCATACATCGTATTGATTTTTAAATCCGGTCTCTCTATTTATCTGTGCTCATTGTTTGCGAGTTGTGAGTTGCATCGCACGAAATTCTCAGAGCTTATTTTTCAAACACGTGGAAAGGTAATAGAGGAGTTTTTCCGCGATATAACAACTTTGCTGGTGAAAGTGTAACAGGGACTGGATTGTGCCTCTGCTGAGAATCGAACCCGGGACCTCTGGCACGACAGTCCAGTGCTCTACCGATCGAGCTAAAGGGTTAACCCACTAACCCGAGCTAGTAGGAAGGCCATGTATCTAACACTACCACATTGTCTCCCTCCAGAGAGAGAGGCGTCCCGACTCTCCCAGAGTGCCAGCGCCTGTGGGGCGAAGTTCTGGGGGCAATCACAGTCACCTGCCAGAGATTACCCGGGTCCCAACGTGGGCGCCAAATGTAACAGAGACTGATTTGTGCCTCTGATGAGAATCGAATCCGGGACCTCCAGCACGACAGTCCAGTGCTCTGACGATCGAGCTAAAGGGTTAACCCACTAGCCCAAGCTAGTAGGAAGGCCATGTATCTAACACTACCACATTGTCCCCCCTCCAAAGAGAGGGACGTCCCGACTCTCCCAGCGCCTGTGGGGCGAAGTTCTTTTAAGTTCTATCTTCCTATTCGTCAGTCCCGTCGTCATGTTCACTCACATTTCCCCTGTGCCACAACCGGCATTTAGGCTGGAAAGGAGAACACTAGACATTCCTGAGTAGAATTGAATCTAAATCCCTCCCGAGCTAGTAGGAAGGCCATGTATTTAACACTACCACAAAAGCATAGACACCACTAACAGAAAAAATTCAAAACCAAGACTAGACAGCGCTTAAGCAATGAAATGTGCAATCAGGCACTTGGTATGCTGTAAGCAGGCGTTAGTCAGCGTGAGGTTGCAAGGCGTTTTAATGTCCATCCTTGTACAGTTAGCCGGTTGTTGTCACGATTCCATCAGACAGGATCCCTAAATGATCGCCCAAGACCTGGTCAACCCTTTGTGACAACGCTACGACAACAAGCGTTCATACGGAATCACTGGACGTCATGGAAGGCCTATTCATCCTAGAACCGTTTCCAGAATTTTCATGGGATCCACTGCAGAAGACCTTATAAAGGGCTACAGCTTAAACCGCATCACCCAAGGTACAGATTGCAATGGACAAGGCAGCATCTGACTCAACGTCAAAATTGGTCACATGTGGTGTTCTAAGATGAGTCCAGATTTAACATTAGCAACACAGACGTCAGATGTCGAGTTTATCGTCGTTTACATGAACGTTTTGCAGACAATTTTGTCTTCGAGCGCGACAGGTTTGGAGAGGGAGGCGACGTGGTCTGAGGTGCGATTAACCACAATTTTCGGTCAAAACTGGTCGTTTTAAATGGAACACTCACTTCTAGGAGGTATGTGGCGAAATTCTGCAGCCTGCTTTAGTACCATTAATGCAGAAGCATAGGCAAGGAAATTGGTTAATTTTCCAACAGGACAATGCGCGCGCATATACGGCAAGATTGACACAAAACGTTTCTCAAACGAACGCCACTGATGTCCTTGATTGGCCCGCTATGTCCCCAGACTTGAATTCAATCGAACATTTGTGGGACGAGCTGGGGAGGCCTGTGTGCAGCCGCCAGCCTCAGTCTCAGAATCCTCAAGAGAATTAGGTAGAGCCTTGTTGGAGGAATGGCAGAATATTTCTCAGAGGACCATCCGAAATGTTTGTCAATCAATGTCACGTCGCCTTCCCGCCGTATCACTGCTAATGGAGGTCATACCCGGTACTATTGAAAAAAACCCACATTTTTGACGCATCCCTCATCGACATTCATTCAACTGTAGCCTCTTTGTGAATAAAATGATGTTCAAAATCAAAGAATAGTGTTCATGTAACATGGTTTATAATATACCACTTTAAATTTGTTTATTAGATGTATGAACAAATTTATAATATTTTAAATTATCAAGTGTTGCGTTTTTAAAGTCCGTCAGTATATTAAGTGATGTATACTTTGAAACTTGCTTAATTTATAAATCAAAATATTTGTCTTGTTTATTAAAATTTTTGAAATAATATTAATAATAAAGTAGAAGTAAACAATCATTTTGTCCAGGCTAGAGAAAAATTATAAGACCACTTGAGTTTTAGTTAAAGAGCAAAAGAAGAAAATATGGGTATATGGGTCGTCAGTGAGCAAATGGGGCACCCAGCGCGCGCAGATCTTACGTAGCCCAAGTCGCTCACGTAAAATCTTCAAAACACTTGACGAATGAATGCCACTTTATTCTTCTATCTCTTGCACAGTATAACGTGCGTCTTCCTCAATTAACGTTTTCACAGTAGCAACGTTCTTTTCCGTCAAAACGGAAACCGGTCTACCCACTCAATTGACTCCCGATCATCATTAAAACGACGTACCCACTTGCAAACTGCAGCATATTTTAAAGCACCATTCCCTTAAACCTTTTGCAAATCAGCATGAATTTCCATTGACGGAAACCCGAGGTGTGCTCGAATCTTACAATATACCCTCTGTTCAGAGATTTTTCCATCCATATTGAACGCTATATTTGACTATAGTGTATAAAACCAGGTGTTGAAAATACCCAGCGCAGCGCGGACGTGGACCTCGTGCGCCGCATACCGTGATACAGATCGAGAGAGGAATGATTAAGCAAGTTCTGTGTAAAAATTCGTGCAACTTCGTAATCGCTTAAAAAGTTATAGGCTTACTCTACGAAGTTAAAAGGTATCCCTCGTACATGTAAACATTGCACCAAATCCTTTTGACCGATTTACAAAACGGATATTTAAGGCAGAAGCAAGAAAAAAGAAAGTCCCGCTCTCTTCAAAATCATCAATCATATCACCCGTGTAAACATTTGATATTGATACAAATGTCAATTAATCTTGAAGGTAAAAATGATTAGGCAAATTATGTGAATGTAAAGGTGAAGATGATGAACAGGGATCAATTTCATGACGAGCAGATAAAGGATCAGGAATAGTGATACTAGATAAGGATGATTATATTGAACAATTACATTCTGAAATGAAACAAAGCAAATCCTACGAGGAAACAGATAAGGACATAATTGATGAAACGATGAAAACAATTCGTAAACTCGTTAATAAGATGTATAGGGAGGGAGTTATACACAAGGAGTTAAAACAGTATCTCACTCCCAGGTATCCAACTTCCGACAAGCTTAAAGGCAATCCCAAACTTCATAAAAAAAAGATGCCCCACTGAGGATGAATGTCAGCGGTATCAAAACTCCGACGGAAAAAATAGCCGAAATCTTAGAACATGAACTTAATGAATTTGTCATAAATTCCCCATCATATATTGGAGACACAACTGATTTCATTTCTAAGGTAAAAAATATTGATTTCCAGATTCCGAAGGATGCGATTTTATTCTGCTTTGACGTTTGCAAACTGTTTCCTTCGGTTCCCAGAGCTGACGGAATTGAGGCATGCAGAGAAGCATTCAACCAAAGGACTAACCCGTTAATACCGACTAAATACTCGATTAAAATGGTAGAGCCATACCTGGATTTTAATAGTTTTAGGTTAGGAGATAGGAGCTATAAACAAGTAGAAGGTATCGCAATTGGATCAAAACTTGGTAGGAACTTTGCATGCGTGTATATGAGAAAATGGGATGAGCAACTTCTTGAGTATGAACAGAACTCTTTATTTTACAAACGATTCATCGATGATGGATTCGGGATATGGAGTGGAGGTTTAGAATCGTTACTTCGTTTTTTAGACCACGCGAACAATATTCATGAAAATATAAATATTGAACTAAGATGGAACCAACAATCAATTGAAATTTTAGATACTTTCGTAAAAATTTACAATGGGCGCGTTTATACGGACTTATCCACCAAACCAACCGACAAAACCCCTATATCTCCGTGCGGACTCGTGTCGCCCACCTCACACGAAAAGAGGCCTTGCCTATGGACTCGGATTAAGAATAAGAAGAATTTGTGAAAAGGATGAGGATTATCATAAGCACCGGCAAAAATTCAAAGTACAAATACGTAAGCGTGGCTATAGTGGTACACTTATTGAAAAACAGTTAAGTAGAGTCGATAGGTTGGACAAGGACGATTTGTTACAACGAAAAGACACTAAACGTAAGGAGAATAGGATACCCTTAGTTTTAACTTATTCAAAACTTTTGCCGGACGTACGTAACATCTTAAAAAAGCATCAATCGACACTTTACAAATCAGAAAGGATAAGTAAAGTGTTTCCGATTCAACCGGTTATGGCTTATAGGCGTGATAGCAATTTGTGCGATACACTTGTTCACAAAAAGACCAATAATTCTTTCAAACAAAATGATAAAAACTGTGATTGTTCATTGTGCCAAATAATCAGAAGGGATAACATCTCCGATTCCAGGAATAATACATCATTTCCAGTTATAACGGACGCGAAGTGTTCGGACACAAATCTAATTTATGCGTTAATATGTAATATATGCAATCTCACTGTGTATGTAGGAGAGACTGAACGAACTTTAAAAGAGAGAATAGAAGAACATAAGCGAGACGTTAAGTACCAGCGAGATAAACCTATAATGAAGCATTTTGAGTACCACGGTGTGGGGGATTTACATGTAGCAGTAATGTCGAAGACTGCAGGTGAAAACAAAGCGTACAGACTTATTGTGGAGGAAGATTGGATAAAGAAATTGGAAACGCGAACACCCCATGGATGTAATATTAAAACTAATTCTTAACACTTATAATACGCGTATATCCTAATGTACGACCACATGAGAACAGGGGTCTCTGTGGATATAGTATAGACATTAGACATCTAAACTTGTAACTTGATATAAAATTTTTTTAGGGTATATACTAATTATATAGTACATGTAAACAATCACAGGTCAGTGTTTAACTGCTGAGTAATGTAAGCCGGTAAACACCTGTAGTTATGAATATGTGTTCCTAGGCCAGTGGCATATATAATTTGTATCCAATTTATAATTTAGATTACCATTGGTATTTCCGATTCTCTCTCTGTGTGTGTGTGTGTGTGTGTGTGTGTGTGTGTGTGTGTGTGTGTGTAACGCTATAAATATGCATTAATAAGTTGAAATTCGCGAAATTCTATCACTCTGAATGTACATTATGACGTCATAATCGGTTGCTGATTAGTTTCAGAAGCAAAACATTATTATGATGAATTAACATGGATTGTACCTAGCTTGCAAAAATTTGTCGTTTTTTTTTAGGCATGATAAAGGCCAAATTTGCGGAATAGAGTGTTTGTATTTTAATTATTACATACTTCCCTTAGGAGGACATAAGTGATCGGATTTGAGAAAGGTTTTACGATTACAACTTCACTAAAAGTTCTTTAGAAGTTTTAAGAATCCACATTTGATTTGCACCACTTCTGGCATATGCAGTGGCACAGTACGTTTAAAGTTTCTCCTTCACAACAATATCTTCGTGAAGAGCAAAGATAGGGGCTTGGTAGAACATTTACTGGATCCAGCAATGTATCTTTGTTTGTAAAGGGTTTTGTGCTGCCATTTGAGAACATTTCCATAACATCTCCATAATAGGCCTTCCATACACTTTCAATAACTCCAATTTTAGACAATCAAGAACCTAATAATAGACTAAAACTTAAATTTGTTATGGAGAAAATTGCTTTCATTGATTCCAGGATTCTTTAATGTGTGCACACAAAATGTTTGTCTGTAATATTTGGGGCTGCACCCGGTGAAGTTAAACTAAAGCCCCTGTATTGTCGGCGAAATAAAACAATGGATTTTAAAACAGAAAAAACATTTAAAAAATGGTTACTTTCTGCTAATAAAAGCAGAAAGGTACATGTACATGGCCACAAACTTCATGCAAAGGATTGTTTTACTGATAGATAGATAATACGCCCTATGATGCCTCAAAGGTTGATTAATATATTGATTGATTGATTATATATTGTTTTACGTCCCGCTCGAGACTTTTTCACTCATCTGGAGACGTCACCATTGCCGGTGAAGGGCTGCAAAATTTAGGCCTATGCTCGGCGCTCAGGGCCTTTGAGCAGGGAGAGATCTTTAACGTGCCACGCCTGCTGTGACACGGGACCTCAGTTTTTGTGGTCTCATCCGAAGGACCGACCCATTTAGTCGCTTTTTACGACAAGCCAGAGGTGCTGAGGATCTATTCCAACAACCCTGATCCCCACACGGGGTCATTAATATATAATAAAGTAAAACATGTCAGAGGACTAATAACCTTGTGAAATTCACCAAGTCCATAGCATTTAAGCACGGATCCAAGTAAAACATAAAAACTGAAACTCTGTTTTACTTGATTAATATATAATCAAGTAAAACAGTTTCAGTTTTGATGTTTTATTTGGACCCGTGCTTAAATTTTATGGACTTGGTAAATTCCACAAGCTTATTAGTACTTTAACAAGTGAATTTTGAGGAAATCTTATTTTGTGGGAACGATATTAATTTCGTGGGAACGAATTTTATTCCGTGCGAAAGAATTCTTATTTCGTGGGAACGAAATTAATTTCGTGGGAACGAATTTTCAAAAAATAATCTCAACCATCTGTCCAAAACCAGCCACCTTACGTATCTGTGTGCACCTCTCATATATTAATTTCTTGGTAAAAATAAATTAACCTAGGCGTGCATTAATAATTCTTACTTACTAGAAATACAATATTGCACCGTTACATTTTCTTTTTACATTTTGTCTCAAATGTAGTACACCGTGCACTTTCATAGCAGATACAAGTATACACACACCACAAACTTTTATTCCTTTACAATATTTGAGTATTATCTAACTACAATAAAATTATGTAATATTTTAAAGTAATTCAACAAGACGATGAAAAGTTAAACAAACAAAACAATAATTTAATTTCTTTAAAAATCTGCTTCCTATAGGACCAATATACTTTGCTGTGTTCCTAAACATTTGAACAAATCTGTGCAACCATTACGTAATAGATAAGCAAAATACATAACCTAGATCAATTGATATGAAAACGGATGTGACCTGCTTCATATTGGTTAGTACAACATCAAATAACCCCGATAAATATCCTGTCTAACTTATCTAAAGGAAACCTAAATATCCCCGATAAATGACGATAACTTTATCGAAAATTTTCTTGAACTGTCAGCGATTTATATGGACTTTGGTTGTAAGCGCTCAGATAAATGAATCACATTCAAGTTAAAGAGCAAGTCAGTATGAGAGATAGAAGTTATGTAGCTAGGAAAATGTGCGATGTTTATGAAATAATTTCAAATTTAACATGTTTTTGTGTGTTTCATACGACGATATACTCCTTTCGATCACAATTGGGGATTGTGATTATGTTAACGGTCCGGACAAGCCTTTTATATCGGTCTAAAAGCTCCTTAGAGAAAATGTTTTCTTTGTTATTATGGCGTGCCAACTCAAAATAAACTTATCTTAAAGCCTCACTTCTATTATACAGGTAGGTCAATTCAGCTGTCATTATGGGACTTCCTGGATATGCCGGAACGACCGATTACAATTGACTTTTAGACACTGCTGTCACGTGATAGTAATGAATTGTAGGGCAAAGTTGACGTCGATACAATTGTGGTACTTTAAGAACTATGCGCAGTCCTAAAAAGAGGAAGAACGCTAACGATGTACGTCATTATTGGTGCTCGGTACCTGGGTGTAAAGCAGAAGGAAAGAAGAGAGTGCATTTAGACGCGTATCTTTGGATGCAAGGCGTGAAGTTTACCGATATCCTTATCTTTGTTGGGAAATTGTCTTTCATTTCTACGTCCTCGAGATTTATTTCCCTCGCCAACTCGCATAATTTATCCAAATGCGTTTTCTTATGAATGATAAATGTAGTGATCCCTTTCTTACTTCCCGAGTTACAAAAAAGAAAAAAATTATTACATTATTACAATAATGTTAAATACTTTTTTTTCTTTTGCATCTGTTGTGCTTTTGTTTTCTTTTATCACCCTTAAATTTCATAAATCACCGGCATTGAAGCATTGCAGGGGTAAGTCCGTTTTCTGAAAATGCATTTTTTTTCCTTTTTGGTAACTCGGGAAGTAAGTATAGCATTTAAAAATCATTTTAAAAAAAAAAAAATAACACGAACCATGAAGATAATGTGAACACTCGCGCATTAATGCCACACGTAGACATCTAGTCTCCAGGTGTATCGAGTCTTGTTTCTAACAACAAAAATTTTGATACCAAATCAGGGCCTCGAAAGAATTCTGTATTGATAAAGTAGTTACAAAAACACTGCAAGTAGAATCTTGTACCATAGAGACCTGAAATTAGACAAAGTAACTTGTTCTGAAGACATTGAGATCCTAGTATTATTTTTCATCTGTTCGTTTCGATAGTATTTCGAACTTTCATTGTACATTTAAATTCTATATGATATTCTTTGAGTTTTTTTTTTCAATCCAGGCTCTGTTATGCAATTCATTATTTGAATCCTAAAAATGATGGCAAAGTAACGATGATGCATCACTCATAAGCAGTTTGATTTGAAAATGAAATGGAATTTCAAAACTATTTTTTGAAAAAAGAACAGTATCAAAGAAAAAAGAGTACGGAATATTGATTTTCTCTTTATCTGCCAATATCACGTGATCTTACGTATTGCCTCCACCTTCATATTCGCCGTTTTCTCAATTGTCAGCAAAATGACGGACAGAGATTCGGGTGTGTATTGTTTCCGGCTCTTTATTATTTTAAGGGGGCGTAAATAAGATGTTTCAGTGATATACAGTGATTATAAGAAATATTGTTCATTCAATAATAAGAGAGAAAGACATATTATGGCATAAATAAAACCGATTTTGTTTTTTAATATTGAATATATATATTGAAAGGTGCGTAAGCTTCATAAGTAAAATATGATACTACATATAACAGACCGTATTAACTATGTATTATTATGGCATTTTAATCATTAACCATGGAACTGATTTTCTTTTAATCATTAACCAGGAAAAGTACGTTCCCCACAACAAAACCAAATCCAACCAGACTATCAAGGGCCCCCTCCAGGACACGGTGGTCCCCCTTATGCAGGTCAACCTGGACCAATGCCGATTACGGGACAGCCAGGAGTCGCACAGCCTTATGGATTCGTGAGTAAAGAAAACGCATTGTTTAGATTACTCTAAATTCCTCCATCGAAGTCTAATTTTAAGGGATACCATTGAGTGTCCCATTATTCTGGAACTCTTCAGAAAATCCGATAATCGCACACCAAGGGTAGAATCTATAGCAAAACCCAGTCACCGATTCCGGGTATTTTCAGTTTGGTAGGGTCGTGAAAACTCTGATGTACTGTTATATAGCAGTTAAAAATGGCGGTTCCATTTTATTTGAGTGTCCTTTGTTATAAGCAAATGCCCCAATCCAAAATAGAAATTGTCAAAGGTTTTGAAAGTAAACATTCCATCGATATACTTCAAAGGTTTGGAAATATTTCTCAGTAAGTGATAAGTAAATCCCTTATCAACAACGTCATGTGAATACCAGCGGTCACTATAAATTTTCAAAGCGAAACTAGCCATATTTTTAAAATTCAGTTTAATATCCCGACAAGCTAGAATTGTAATTAAGAATTATAAAGTGTAACGTTTTGTTATGGTCTCTTACAAAGTTCCCACGTCAAACATGGTTAAAGTGAACATGCATACATGTATACTGATTTTTATTTCCTGTAGTTTTAAAAATACACGTATTAAGAAATTATTGAATCTGACGAATTACGTTTATAACGAATCAAAAATTTGGCTTGTTTCTCAATCTGTTATAAGGTATGGATTGTAAACACCACTATCAATAAATTTGTTTAACCAAATCAATAGCCATCTCCCATATCTTTTATGATAGGATTTGAAGGGAGGCGTTGGACATATATTTGGGCCTTATCATACTTTGCTATTTTTTCTGTACTATAATCAGTCTGGCGTAAATGTTTACAAAATCATACATTATTCACATGCCTCTCTGAAAAAGTGACACAATCTCCGCTTTAAATTCATTGATAAAGAATGTGTGTCGTTATCTTCAAGTTTTTTTTTTCAATTTTCACACTGCCATGTTTTCCCAGAAAACATTGTGAAAGTGTAATTGGATAAAGTTTTTCTTTCTCTGTACGTAGCATTCTACCAACACAACTGTAGTTGTAGCACAACAACAACAAGCCCCTACCCGTCCTCAACCAAGAACCTGGAGCACAGGCATCTGTGGATGTTTCGAAGACTTTGGATCCTGTACGTTTGTATTTGTACCGATCCCGATCAAAATTGATGCTTAGCAATATTTTAAAACAAGCACTCTGTAAGTATTGCACAGTAATACATACTCTCTATACCTACGCACGGGTCACGACAAAAATCAAATTTGATCAGAATTAAATGGAATTTTCACAATAAATGAGAATACAAAGAACTAGGCAGAGTACAAGAATTAAACTGTTCAGTCAACCATGAACTAGTCGTACAGTTTTGTTAAAACAAATCAGCCGTTACGAAAGCCCGTGGAACTTAATCTGTATTTACTCATTATTTGTAGACAACCACATATATCACATTTCAGTTTTCAAAGTTCTCTACATGTAATAGCCCGTTAAAGCATTTGTCTCATACGAAGTATAATTTCACTATCGAAAGAGTGATACAAGCTCTCAATTATTTTATAATCAATAGGAAAATAAGATATTTTGCACAAACATATTTTAAAAAGATATTGGGCTGAAATGACCGAATTTTAGAAATACTGCATTCTTTTTAAAACGTTGTACCAAACCCTATGAAAATGTACCGATCCCGATCATAATTGATGCTAAATTGGTGTACTTGACATCAAGATATTTATAAAATAATTTGATTTGTAAGCTATTTTTCAATCAGGGAATTTAGTTTTCTGATTAAGATGTATTCTGGGACTACTTCGGTATCAATTTAATTTTCATTGCGCTTAGTTCAAATATGAAACTTCGCAATATTCGTTTTTGCCTTTCATTTCACTCTTTTTAAAATACATTTGTCTAGTATATCTTTTTTTCTAATTTGATATGATTCTTAGAGAATTTAGCCGTAGATTCACCCACCCCCCTCCCCCCCAAAAAACCCCAAACTAAACAAACAAATAATTATTTTTTTTTCGTAAATATTTTTTATTAAAAAATTAGAACATCTAAGTCTTCATGGTGCATGTTTTATTAGATATTCACAGATAACAGTACAGTGGGGAAAAGTCCTGAAAATTACATTCGGCACAAAGTCTCATAAAACTCAAAAAAATTCGATGAACTTGAACTCAATCTGTAAACATGTCTGTTTTATAGCAAACTACATTCCGAAATGAAAGCACAGTGTAAAAAAGAAGTCAGAAAAATTGACGGTCGGAAAGGAAACTAGTAGTCCCTGTAGGGTGAAAATGGCCTTGCGACAAAACGTTGCATCATAATTACTTAATTTTAAAAATCTTCTATTTTATGCCCGTTCTTTTAAAGATTTAGAGATACTCCTTTTGTCTTTTTCCTGTTTGTATACTATTTTTTGTGTTTTTCCCGTGTTTATACACCTTTTGTGTTTTTCCTGTGCTTATACTCCTTTGGTTTTTTTTCTGTTTTATACACCTTTTGCGTTTTTCCTGTTTTTATACACCTTTTGTGTTTTTCCTGTTTTACACACCTTTTGCGTTTTTCCTGTTTTATACACCTTTTGCGCTTTTCCCTGTTTTTATACTCCTTTTGTGTTTTTTCTATTTTTATACACCTTTTGCGTTTTCCCCTGTTTTTATACACCTTTTGCATTTTTCCTCTTTTTATACTCCTTTTGTGTTTTTCCTGTTTTTATACACCTTTTGCGTTTTTTCTATTTTTATACACCTTTTGCGTTTCCCCCTGTTTTTATACACCTTTTGCATTTTTCCTCTTTTTATACTTCTTTTGTGTTTTTCCTGTTTTTATACACCTATTGCGTTTTTCCTGTTTTTATACTCTTTTTGCGTTTTTTCTGTTTTCACGCACTATAGGTCAAATTGACCGATGCGGTAGAGAAAGGGTTAAGAAAGAGCGCAATCACTAATTAACGCTGCCGGAATATCATCCTAGGGCTAAATAATATTAATAATAATTTATAATATTATTATCATATCATAATTATTATTACATGAATAAATAATATTAACTGGATGGAAATACCATCACATCGCAATGAGATAGGAATTTATTTTGTAATGAAGCTGTAGAAATGATACGGATATGCTTTTACTACAGTAGTATACAGTTATCAAATAGGTGTGATGGCAATAGTCATTTTGTCAGCCTCAGGGCAAGAACAGTTGCCTGATGGATTTTATCTAGTCTTAGAGATGTAGTTCTTAACAAGGATCTGATATAATGACTATTGCCTTCATACCAGTTTGATAACTTTTATTATAGTGAAAACGTATGACGGTAATATTAATTTTAGAATAATAAAAATCATCAAACATACATTTCGTATGCTATTCACATGCGAAAGTAATGACAAAGACAAATAAAATTCATTTAGAAATTACATATGTCGAGGGGTTAATTAGTGTAGAAATAAATTTTCTTTCCCCCGAGTTCAGAAGGACTCCAAATGCGATTATGAAAATGTGTTTATTCTTTTTATGATATAGATATTCTTTTTACACATCTACACACATATATGATGATCTACAAATATAATGAAATCAACTCGCATACATAAAATAGCACTCAAAAGTATAGCGTGAAAATAATATTACTATGGAAAATTATTTTAGTTAAATTGATTTATAAAATAGTTTTATATTAAAATAATAAACTCTTACCATGTGGGACAGTCTAGAAATCCTGAAGATTTTATGAGTTTAAAAATTCAACAAATGCTGTGAAGCAAAACATCCACGTCCGTCTCTGAGGTGTCAGGATTTTTTTTATGTTAAAAACAGGTACCTCTTATTATTATCAGCGCTAGACGTGCGCACTCAATCGCAAATCAAGAAAAACCAGTCTAACACACCCCTTTTCCCGGGGGCATTCCGATAATAGTAACCACTATCATGGGAATTAACTCTCACACGATGAATAAATGAATGAACGCAAGTCAAATTGTCAAAAAATACAAATTAAATATCAATAATTATACTCCCGTGATACATACTACGGTTTGATTTATATATCTACACTCAAGTTGACGTCACCCCGTGGGGATCCGGATTGTTAGAATAGATCCTCAGTACCCCTTACTTGTCGTAAGAGGCGACTAAATGGGGCGGTCCTTCGGATGAGACCGCAAAATTGAGGTCCCGTGTCACAGCAGGTGTGGCACGTAAAAGATCCCTTCCTGTTCAAAGGCCATAAGCGCCGAGCATGGGCCTAAATTTGCAGCCCTTCACCGGTAATGGTGACGTCTCCATGTGAGTGAAAGATTCTCGAGCGGGACGTTAAACAATATTTAAACAATCAATCAATCAATTTGACGTCTGCTTCTATTATTGATTGCGAGTTACTTCGGCGATTTATTACAATTGTTTTATTTTAAACGTTGATCTTTAAATCGGAAGGCTAGACAATCATGCTCTACCTGGTATTTATTGATTTGTTTGATTTTGAAGTCGGACTGGTGAACTCAGTCCATCATGAGTTTATCGAAATATCATGCTTGGTCTCTTTCCTTCTCATAGATACTAATGATTTCAAACTCTTTTTGCTATATGTGTAATAATGTCCAATTCTCCATTTCCCGTCAGGCTGTGCTGTGACATTTTGTGGAGCGTGTTATATGTATTACCTGTCTGATAAGCTTGGGGAGTCCTGCTGCCTGCCACTCGCCATACCAGGATATGGTTCCCTTATCCCTCTCCGAACCAAGATCCGCGCAGAGAACAATATTGTTGTAAGCATTCAATTGTTTATTATTGTTTTAGTTTTGAACAAAGCTTTAAAGGTGGATTCTTTTGATACTTTGAGATGTTATATTTTGTCTGCAAACAAGCATTATATATATATATATATATATATATATATATATATATATATATATATATAAAGATCCATGGGGATTCGGGTTGTCAGAATAGATCCTCAGTACCCCTTGCTTGTCGTAAGACGCGACTGAATGGGGCGGTCCTTCGGATGAGACCGCAAAAAACGAGGCCCCCTGTCACAGCAGGTGTGGCACGATAAAGATCCCTCCATGCTCAAAGGCCGTGAGCTCCGAGCATATGCGTAAATTTTACAGTCCTTCACCGGCAATGGTGACGTCTCCATATGAGTGAAAAATTCTCGAGTAAACCTATTGCGCAGATGACGTTGTCGTATGAATGCTTGTTGCCGTGGCGTTGTCACAAACGGTTGACCAGGTCTTCGGCGATCATTTTGGGATCCTGTCTGATGGAATCGTGACAACAACCGGCTAAGTGTACAAGGATGGACATTAAAACGCCTTGCAACCTCACGCTGACTAACGCCTTCTTGCAGCATACGAAGTGCCTGAATGCACATTTCATTGCTCAAGCGCGGCATAGTCTTGGTTTTTGAATTTTTTCTGTTAGTGGTGTCTTTGCTTTCACCAACAAAGTTGTTTCATCGCGAAAAACTCCTCTATTACCCTTCCACATGTTTAAAAAGAAAAAAGCCCTGAAAATTTCGTGTTATACTACTCACAACGCGCTGACAATGAACACATGTGAATGGAGAGATGGGTTTTTAAAAAAATCAATACGACGTATGGTGGGGAAATTTTGCAATAAAAGATTTATATGTAATGTTTTCAATGAATAAATTAAAAAACTGTGTGTTGCGTTTTTAAAGTCCGTCAGTATATATATCACACATCGTGTATATATATATATACTACTCAAAGTTTGATAAGGATCATATAGTTCTTACATTATAAAATCAATATATGAATTGATAAGACACGCAAATTTCATCATAGTGTTGGACTGACCCCTCTTGAGCCTCAAAACACAGGTTAGGTAGGGAAATGCATGCTGCAGTGATCATGAGTAGCACGTGAAGCATGGTACCCACATTATTCACATTTCTGAGTGCTTGTCGTTGATTTGAATTTGGCCATTGTCTTTACATCTGACCTCGTTTAAGTCACTGTTACTCTATGAAAATGCCTCCACAACGTCAAAGACGTCGTTTGACTATTGAAGAATTGGCCAGATGCATAGGAATGCTCGAAAATGGTGCAAGACAACGTCACGTTGCAGAGCTATTGGGTGTCAGTCAGAGCGTTGTTTGCAGAGCTTGCAACCGGTATCAAGCTCATGGTTCAGCTTCTCATCGACATGGAGGCGGCAGAGAAAGGTCCACCACGCAGCAAGATGACCGTTTTCTCTTGATTTCAGCACGACGTCATCGGTTTGCAACGGCGACTGCGCTTAGAAATGATCTTCTGAATGCAACTGGAGTTAACATTTCCACGCAAACTGTGCGTAATCGTCTTCATGAAGGTGGTCTTCGTTCCCGGAGAGCCTGTATTCGCATCCCTCTTACTCAGCGACACAGACAAGATCGTTTGAATTGGGCCAGGGCTCATGTGAATTGGAGGGTTGCTGATTGGGCCCCTGTACTTTTCACAGACGAGTCGAGGTTTTGTGTTGACTTCACAGATCGTCGTGCACGAGTGTGGAGAAGGGCAGGAGAACGATATCAGGACGCTAATGTTGCTGAACATGACAGATATGGTGGTGGGTCGTTGATGATTTGGGGAGGAATCAGTCGAGCTGGACAAACTGATCTCAATGTCCTAAGGCGAGGCACGATGACCGGAGTGCGCTACAGGGATGAAGTCCTGGCTGTGTACGTGAGACCATATGCTGGTGCTGTTGGTCCTGACCTCATCCTCATGGACGATAATGCACGTCCACATCGTGCTAGGGTGGTGGACGAGTACCTGGAACGTGAGACAATTGTTCGTATGGACTGGCCAGCTCGTTCTCCAGACCTCAACCCTATCGAGCATGTCTGGAATATGCTTCAGGTAGCGATTTCACGTCGTCCTGTACAACCAGCCACCCTCCAGGAACTTGAAAATGTTCTGATCCAAGAATGGAACAATATCTCTCTTGCATCCATTCAAAACCTCGTTGGAAGCATGAGACGACGTTGCCAAGCTGTCATTGGAGCTAACGGAGGCCATACCCGCTATTGACACTTGTTTGTGCAGTGTGAAATGAAATGTGCAGAGTTTAAACAATTCCGTGATCATGAAATTACCATGCTTTTCAGGGTACTCTCCCTTTACCTTAGGAGTATGCGATGAAATGTCATGTTTGCCAAATTTTTCTGTCACAATTTCTTGAAGTAAACATTTCTGAACATAAATCACTCTGTGTTGGTTGTCATTCACCTTTGTTGAAAGTTTTACAAGTGCTGAAAAATATGATCCTTATCAAACTTTGAGTAGTATATATATATGTATATATATTGTATTGTACAATATTGTTGTAAACAAGTTTTACATCTATATATCTTTATATATATATATATATATATATATATATATATATATGTGTGTGTGTGTGTGTGTGTGTGTGTGTGTTGAACAATATTGTTGTAAACAAGTTTTACATCAGTGTATTTGCCCCTGAAGAATTGACAAATTAATCGAGTAAATACTTAGTCGGCTTTGTGTGTGTGTGTGTGTGTGTGTGTGTGTGTGTGTGTGTGTGTGTGTGCACTCACGCGCACTAGAAACGATGAGATATCCCCGTTATCAGTTTAAAAACGTGTTAAGAATGACTAATCAGTGACGTACAAAGTGTTTGGAAGCATTCATTTTGTACAAATGTTGTACTTGTGTGAACGCATTGGCATACTTTCCGTGCTTGTCAAAAAGACCCAAATATTGCGATTGTATTATTGTAGTATAAAATAGAAGCATAAGATGGTGCAGAAATTATTTCTCACTGTTTTGCAATGCATAGTACATCAATTCCTTATGTTTGAATTTTGTAAGATATGACGTTTTTATGTTAAGTTAAAAGATTAGTATATTTATTGAAGAAGTAAATAAATTTGAAACGGTAAAGGGTATTTTATTTACTGATAAAACGATGATAAATGCAAATATTCCTATTTGCAATTCGTATAAATAACACGATAAAGTTGACAATTTGAAATTTAAGGCTAAGTTCGATGACAGTTCGAGTCCATCTTTTCTTTTTTCTTTTTTTTTTTTCTTTTTTTTTTTCTTTTTTTTTTTGACGAAACATTCATGAGTATTTCAGTCCTTCAAATTAGTATCTGTGCTGTGCAGTCAAAGACTAATAGTAGAATGATTTACTGAATGCCAGTTTTGTAAATTATTTCTTTATCCCTTTGGTTTTCATTGCAATTTTTTTTATCAAAATTTGTAATTATTTGTTAAATTTCTTTACTACAGTTCTATTGTGACCTCGTGGTTGTGAAAGGACTTGTATAGGCTATGTCTGTTGTCTAATCCATTTATACTTCAGATAAAATAAAATATCGTATTGAAAAAATAGTATCTGGTTCGACGCAGTTAGAAGAACTGAGATCGGCTTTTTCTTTACCCGTCAAGTGTGAAAAACAGTTCTACCTAATAAAACTATATGAAGTCTCGTAAATCATTTTCGTATCAATTCGGTCTAAATAAATAAATAAAAAGTTGAAGAAACGATGATCTTTAAAGTTTGATATATAATCATATATTTCAGGGCAGTATTTGCGAGGATTGTTGCATGGTTTGCTGGTGCCCAGCATGCGTTATGTGCCAACTGTCACGTGAGCAAGACAACATCATGTTGAACCAGCAAATCGTTCGATGATGCTTTCAACCATGAGTTTGCGATTACACAAGAAACTGCAGTAGTCTTTTGAATAGCACTTTAAATTAGGTCACGAATTTGTGTCGATAACTTTTATTTATGGATTACTTGTAACTTGAGCTTTAACTTTGTTACCCCCCCCCCCCCCCCCATTCTGCATGACATTCTTTTCTTTCTTTGCTTGTTTTTGGCATCTTTTATTATTATTATTATTATTATTTCTTTAATTTTGCTTTTGTTTGTTTCGTTTTTGTTTGTTTGTATATTATCATTATTATTATTGATAGTGCATGTTGTTAAATGAATGAATAACAATTATCTTCTCTGATCTGCTGAAATTAAAAGCCGACCTTTAGGAGAAGTTGAAGTCAATGTTTTATTCCCCAGTGAGTATAAATTACACGTGCTGAAATATGATTGGTTATTCTAAATCTGACGTTTAATAAAAAAAAAAAATAAAACTTCATCTAGGCTTGGAAAACAGACGCAGACATTAAAGATATGCTAGAAGGACGTGGTTCAAAGATTTTCTGACGAACTATTTCTTATGCATTCATTTTATGCAGTCATTATCCATTAAAACTATATGTCGACTGTGTTTATGTTCAACATACTACAGCGTATATCATTTGAAATGGATGATAATTCAAAAACTTGAAGTATCTGAAAATCTATAAGAAGACACATTCGTTTAACTAAAAACAACTACAAAGTGAGAGAGATGTCGTGATGTAAAGGTTGATTTGAACGTAAATCTATGTATCTCATGGAATATTTTAGATGAAATTCTAAGAAAAAGCTGTTTTTGTTCACATATTTGTCTTATGTTATGGTTTTTTTTTATTCTTGTCCTTTATAATTTCATACCATGTTTAGAAAATACGCTGAGGTTTAGTACTATTGTAGTATGTTTTTTCTCTGCAATGTCTCTTTTATTTCTTATTTATATAATCATGTCTGCGTATATGAACATATATATATTAAAACTAATACTAATTCTATGTTTGTATATATGTTTTAACGCAAGACCACAATGAAAACTAGTTGTATGCTAATTGTGTTATCCTGGGTAAATAAAGGTTGTTGTTATTATTATTATTATTATACACGTTCCAAAACCCAGAGCCGTGGGGATCCGGGTCAGAAAAGTTCCTCAGCACCCCTTGCTTGTCGTAAGAGGCGATTAAATGGAGGCAGTCCTTCGGATGAGACAGCAAAAACGGAGTTCCCGTGTCATATCAAGTGAGGCACGTTAAAAATCCCTCCCTGCTCAAAGGCTGTAAGTTCTTACCATACTTGGAAATATGAGTTTATTGATGCTGTGTCCCTTGCTACACAGCGTATCAAATTCCATCCACAAACAGCTTGTAGTATAAATGATTTCTTTTTTTAAATATTTCTAATCTGCAAAAAGGTATATTGTAATCTGAAAAGTTAGGTGTTTTAAAATTAGAAGTGACGTTTTTTGATAATAGGAACTAAATTTTTCAGGTAAATTGGAACTAAATTGTTGTGAATCTTATACATGTTTCAAGTGCATGTATTTTATAAAGTGGTTCATACCCTGTTTCTTAGTACACTTGTTCTTGCTCTGGGATTTTTTCCCCAGCATCTTGCACGATACAATCAAAGCAGAGTTGTTGTTTTCTAGTCGGGGTTTTACAAAGCTATATGTAATTTAGAAGGTGTTTTCCGTTTTACAGAAAATTTATGCTTTTTTAGAATTTCTATTTTAGGTTTTATTTACTATTTCTTCAGTATAGTTAGACCCGCATAATTTCGAAGACAGAATGATTCCGAGATGTTTGTGCTTATGAATAAATTTTAGTTGATTCTGGTCAAAAAATAATTTAGGAAGTTTAAGCTAAAGTGTCATTAGGATTG
This sequence comes from Ostrea denselamellosa, assembly GCA_024699665.1. NCBI lineage: Eukaryota > Metazoa > Mollusca > Bivalvia > Ostreida > Ostreidae > Ostrea > Ostrea denselamellosa. The sequence continues at coordinate 13,707,533 of JAMZEH010000005.1, forward strand.
AACTTCCTGTAGCCGTGATGGTTAGTCTGGTGCCTGTCATTGTTTAGTGCTGTAAAACATTTTAGTTGGAAATATGAGGTGAACTGTGTGCACGCTGCAGTAATATAGCTCTGTTTAAAAAAAAATCGGATATTGGTTTCTTTGATGTATACTTCCTCAAGTTTGAGTTACCTCCAGTATCAATACAGATCGTCATGCATGACGAGTATTCATTTCACCTGTGACCTGATTTGTTCTCACGTAAAACTTGGAACCCATTTCGAAAGCGTTTTCTTGGTTGATCCAGTGACTTCAACGAGAAAACATGTCGGGTACGTACTGGTTTTTAATTTGGATTTTGCAAATCCCAACTTAATTTTTTTTTCTATTAATCATAACTAGGTACAGTAGAATTTTTCTATCATTAAAATATTCAAGAAATGTGTTTAAAAAAGAAACTTAAGTTCTGTGACACACTTTGCAAGATCTCCGTTCTGCCAGAGGAAAATATAACATTATTATCATGGCATGTTCTATAACTCTGGTTCTACCTATCAACGGAAACTGAATTGTGTTCGGTGTTCGATTTCTTTGTATCTAAATTGTGGAATTTGCATGTTGTGGTTAATTACAAAGAAACCATATATATTTAATCTATGGTGTTTCATTATTGTGTGTGTGTTTTTAATGGACAAGATATTTGGGGGATTTTTGTGTTTTCTTCAGTTTAACAGGTTGGGAACACTTCCCCTGTAGCGAGATCTCGCTACAACGCGATTATCTCTCTTTAACGAGAAAATAAACATTACCATAAATGAGTGTTTTGGTGTTCAGATTGAAAGTAATGGCAACTTCAGTGTAATACTGATTAAGTGCGACACATACTCAACATGATGCGATTTGTCTCGAGTGGGACGTTAAACTATATATAATCAATTAATCCACTGGTGTCGTCTGTATAGTTTAGTTCCCGAGGCATTCCGTTTGCACTCGGAAGGCCTTGGGTACTAGGCTATTGTCTTTATTATTTATTGCTATAAACGTTTGACTCTAGCGCTTTAAATTGTGTCGCGTATACATTTGAATTACGCGAGGTGCTTTCAAAATGACAGTTTTCGGATAATGTTTCGACAACCAGATGTTTTTGTGGAACACTTAATGCCCCCGTTTGGTCAAACTCCACGGTGAAGGTCATGACTTCAAAATTTAAGTACTAAAAGAAAGATCCTTCATAAGGAATACACATGTGAAATATGAAAACCCTATCACCATCCATTCAAAAGTTACGTCCAAGTTTTAAAGTTTTTGCGGACGAACAGATAGACGAACAGACCAAAGCATATATGCGACAGGATCTCCGATTACGGGGGCATAAAAAGCTTGCAGCTATCTACTAAAGTGAAATCCTCTACTCTTAGGACAAGTGCTTAGAGGAGGAGAAACCTAATGGATATACATGTACAGTGAAAGTTCATGTAATGTTTAAAATTCCGTCTTACTATGCATTGTACAGAAAATTGTACGCATGGTTATAAAGAGTGTACATGTTAATGGTGAAATTCCCTGCCACAGCATCTGTGTTCAGGGTCAAGTGCAGACCTAAGACTAGGTAACAGTGAGGATGCATTCTGTGTTGTAAAACCATCCTCTTTAACTTTTTTTTTCACGTTTTATAAATATTTTCAATAAAGAAAAAGGTATTGGACAGCAGACTACAAGCATATAACCGGCCTCTCCACATATAATTACAAAGTTATCACAATACAAGTGTACACATAAAATGGAGATGTTTTAAAATGAAAAGTACATATTTTGCATAAAACACAAAAAAGAAGCAAAAGACAAATTAACAAAACAAAACAAGACAATATATAACAAAAGAAGAGAGTGAGAAAAAAATTATCAAATATCGTACTCATCAGCGTGGTTACAAACTAAAATATGCCTCCAAATAGCAAGGGATTTTTAAAAGTCCTAATAATAACATTCTTTAATCAAAGCGCATGTATACCCATATAAATGTATATGTACTCCCACCTGTAAATTATAAAGTAATGTTATTCATGAACGATGCAGGAGGAAATAGTTTACCGATCTCTGACTGGTCACGGTAGCCTAAAATGTTTAACAAAGGCAATGAACGTCCCTTCGCCAAGGCGTTGGTATTGAAAGTAAAAATTACAGGTGTTGACATTAACAATGGAAGTCCCGTGTCACGGTAGGCGTTGGTACGATAAAGAATTGCACTGCCGTGAACGTTATGCATAGATCAAAATTTGTGGCACATCACCTAAAGCTGGTGATGTTTTTAAACTACAAACCAAACCCTATTCATGTATTGGTCGAGTAATATTAGAAAATCAGTCAGGTGCTACACATTAGCCTTATGGGGTTTCAACCACAGGTCATTATATCGCTTTGGTACGAATTTGCTATCAAAGAGTAAAGGTATAGAACTCTAAATATAGGGTACCCAAGTTTGGCGATGAATAGTCAGTATTCTATGATCACTTATTACCAATCACTAATCTGTATTCTAATATGATAACATATAATCAATCTACATTACTACCAAAGTTAATCCCGAAATTCCGTATATTTTCCAAAATATGCAGAAATGGATTTAGAAAATTGCCTATTATTTTTTGTTCGAGTTTTAGCTAGGCTCTAGCAATGTACGACTAAACAGAATGTTTGTGCGTTGCAACAAGAAATTACATAGAATGTGCAACATTAGATATCATTTTCATGTTGAATTTCTTACCCCAATTCATAAAACGAAGTCCTAATAGCTCAAAGTGACTGAAAATTGTATAACCGTCTGCACTTTCACTTATCACAACCATCTTGACTGGTACCACTAAATACCCAAAGTAACTTGATTCTCATCAATCGTCAAACACGATTGTTGATGCGATATGGAGATATGGACAAAAACAGACATAATAAGAGCTGTGTAACTTTACAAAGACATGTTTTTAACATAATTTATGTATTGTAATTAATTATTATTCATCAAAATTAATATTTGAGACTCATCCTTTTGGGTCCTTATCCTTTTAGATATCTGTCTTACAGGACATGAAAACTTCGGCTCGGTATGAGCTTGTAATTTGGATAATCCCGGGTTGTTGACTCAGTAATTTATAGCATGTCTTTTTGTTTCCTATTTGATGATAGATATCAAGAATGGAATTCAGCCGCAGCAGCCCGGGGCACCACCAGCGTACAGCGCGCCCATCACAACTCAACCCGCATTTCCTCAGCCAGCTGCTTACGTAAGCGAACACACACATACAAAACACACACACACACACACACACACACACAAAACACACACACACACACACGTGTGTGTACGTATATCAAGTAGTATGTGCTTTCACTGATTTCGTAACGGTAAGTTTGGTTTTCATGAATGCATTAATTTCCTTTGCAATTACTGATATTTTCCAGGTCCTCTGAATAATGGAGTGAAAATTCAAATACAACTTATTTTATTTTATAAAACAGCTTTCGTCCAACACCACCTTAGTTGCACAGACTCCCCCATATATCTGGACCTTACTATATCTTGTTATGTTTCTGTACTATGGTCAGTCTTAACGAAACTTTTTAAAAATCATACACTATTCACATGTCTCTCTGATAAAGTGATACAATTTATTGATAAAGAATGTGTGTCGTTATCTTCAAGGTTTTTTTTTTAAATTTTCACACTGCTATGTTTTCACATGTCTCTCATATAAAGTGATACAATTTATTGGTAAAGAATGTGTGTCGTTATCCTCAAGGTTTTTTTTTTTTTAATTTTCACACTGCTATGTTTTCGCATGTCTCTCTGATAAAGTGATACAATTTATTGATATAGAATGTGTGTCGTTATCTTCAAGATTTTTAAAAAAATTTTCACACTGCTATGTTTTCGCAGAAAGCATTGTGAGAGTGTAATTGGATAAAGTTTTTCTTTCTCTGTACGTAGCATTCTACCAACACAACTGTAGTTGTAGCACAACAACAACAAGCCCCTACCCGTCCTCAACCAAGAACCTGGAGCACAGGCATCTGTGGATGTTTCGAAGACTTTGGATCCTGTACGTTTGTATTTGTACAGATCCCGATCAAAATTAATGCTTAGTAATTTTTTGAACAAGCACTCTGTAAGTATTGCACAATAATACATACTCTCTATACCTGCCCACGGGTCACGACAAAAATCAAATTTGATCAGAATTATATGGAATTTTCACAATAATTAAGAATACTAAGAACTACACAGAATACAAGAATTGATTGATTGATTGTTTGTTTTAGGTCCCGGATAGAATTTTTCAATGATATTGAGACGTCACCAGCTGTAGGTGAAGTACCACAAATTTAGACCTATGCTTAGCGCTCAGGGCCATAGCAGTGAGGGTTCTTTAACGAACCAACGCCTACCGTGACACGGGACTTCCCTTTTTAAGGTCATATCCGAAAGACCCGTGATTCTCACTTCTAGATGCCGAGCGTTTGGCGAAGAAGCAATCACTACCTATTTTTACGTCTTAGGTTTGACGCGGTCATGCCACGAACAGGGCTCGAACTCACGACCTCCCGGTTACGAGGCGAACACTCTTACGAATGAGCCACCGCAACCGGTATGAATACAAGAATTAAACTGTTCAGTCAAACATGAACTAAGTCGTACAGTTTTCGTTAAAATAAATTAGCTTTACGAAAATACGTGGAACTTAAATCTGTATTTACTCATTATATCTATACATCCATATATATCATATTTCAGTTTTCAAAGTTCTCTACATGTTGTGGCTCGTGAAAGCATACATCTCACATGAAGTATAATTTCACTATCGAAAAAGTGATACAAGCTCTCAATTATTTTACAATCATGCTCTTTCCTTCTCATAGATACTAATGGTTTCAAACTCTTTTTGCTATATATGTAATAATGTCCAATTCATCTCCATTTCCCGTCAGGCTGTGCTGTGACAATTTGTGGAACGTGTTATATGTATTACCTGTCTAATAAGCTTGGGGAGTCCTGCTGCCTGCCACTCGCCATTCCAGGATATGGTTCTCTTATCCCTCTCCGAACCAAGATCCGCGCAGAGAACAATATTGTTGTAAGCATTCAATTGTTTATTATTGTTTTAGTTTTGAACAAAGCTTTAAAGGTGGATTCTTTTGATACTTTGAAATGTTATATTTTATCTGCAAACAAGCATTATATATATATCTCTGTGTGTGTGTGTGTGTGTGTGTGTGTGTGTGTGTGTGTGTGTGTTAGAAACGATGATATATCCCCTATTATCAGTTAAAAACATCTTAATTATTACTAATCAGTGACTTACAATGTAGTTGGAAGCATTCATTTTGTACAAATGTTGTACTTGTGTGAAAGTATTTTCATACTTCCCGTGCTTGTCGAAAAGTCACTAGAAATTGCGATTGTATTATTGTACTATAAATTGGAAGCATAAGATGGTATAGAAATTATTTCTCACTGTTTTGCAATGCATAATACATTTGTTCCCCATGTCTGCATTTCGTAGGATATGACTTTCTTATATTAAGTTAAAAGATTAGTGTATTTATTGAAGAATCAAATTTGAAACAGTGAGTTTTTTTTATTTTTTTTTTTTTACTGGTAAATGCAAGCATTCTGATTTCCAATTCGTATCAAATATATACGATAATGTTTAAAATTTGAACAATAAATCTTAGTTCGACGATAGCTCGAGTCCATCCTTTTTCTTTTTTTTTTTCTTTTTCTTTTTTTTATTTTTTTTTTTATTATTATTATTATTTTTATTCATTTTTTTTATTTGACGAAACATTCATGCGTATCTTATTAGTTCAAATTAGCATCTGTTGCTGTGCACTCAAAGACTAAAACTGTAATGATTTACTGAATATCAGTTTTGTAATTTCCCTTGGACTACACTGCAATTTGTTTTATTTGTAATCTTTGGTTACATTTCCTTACTACAGTTATATTGTGACCTTGAACTTGTGGAAAGAACTTGTATAGGCTATGTCTGTTGTCTAATCAATTTATACTTCATACATAATTATATATTAAAAAATTAGTATCTATTTCGATTCATTCAGAACTGAGACCGGCTTTCTTTTTTTCAGGCGTCAAGTCTGAAAAACATTTCTACCTAATGTGTAGTCTCGTAAAACATTTTCACATCACTTTTGTCTAAATAAATAGGTAAAGTCGGATAAACGATGATATTTAATGTTTGATATATATTTATATATTTCAGGGCAGTATTTGCGAGGATTGTTGCATGGTCTGCTGGTGCCCAGCATGCGTTATGTGCCAACTGTCACGTGAGCAAGACAACATCATGTTGAACCAGCAAATCGTTCGATGATGCTTTCAACCATGAGTTTGCGGTTATGCAAGAAACTGCATTAGTCTTTTGAATAGTACTTTAGATTAGGTCACGAATTTGTGTCGATAACTTTTATTTATAGATTACTTGTAACTTGAGCGTTAACTTTGTTATTTCCCCTCCATTCTGCCTGACATTCCTTTCTTTATCTTTTTGGAATTTTTATATTATTATTGTCTGCTCTGACTGGTTGAAATTAAAAGTCATTATTGATGTTCCTGGGTGTAAAGCAGATGGAAAGAAAAGGGTGCATTTAGACGCGTATCTTTGGATGCAAGGCGTGAAGTGTTACTGGTATCCTTATCTTTGTTGGAATAATTCTTTCATTTCTCGAGATTTATTTCCCTCGCCAACTCGCGTAATTCAATATTTCCTGTACATTGACAATATCTTCTGTACATTGACAGTGTCTTCTATACATTGACAGTGTCTTCTGTACATCGACAGTGTCTTCTGTACATTGACAGTGTCTTCTGTACATTGACAGTGTCTTCTGTACATTGACAGTGTCTTCTGTACATCGACAGTGTCTTCTGTACATCGACAGTGTCTTCTGTACATTGACAGTGTCTTCTGTACATTGACAGTGTCTTCTGTACATCGACAGTGTCTTCTGTACATTGACAGTGTCTTCTGTACATTGACAGTGTCTTCTGTACATCGACAGTGTCTTCTGTACATCGGCAGTGTCTTCTGTACATTGACAGTGTCTTCTGTACATTGACAGTGTCTTCTGTACATTGACAGTGTCTTCTGTACATCGACAGTGTCTTCTGTATATTAACAGTGTCTTCTGTACATTAACAGTGTCTTCCTTGGAGTGCAGCATCCTTCACTGATCTCTTAGCTGTCTATAATTTTGCATAATTCATGCAGTGTAATATGCTTTTCATATGCTTTTTTGCCAACCGAAGGATTGTTTTTCCTAACGAAATACAATTTTAATGGTTGTCGTGCCTTTCACTATATTATCAGATTGATTGCCTTTATAATCGATTGATTTGTGAATATCTTATGATTATATAAAATTTAAAATATTATACATATAGTTTTTTAAAATTTCATCTATTATCTTGCATGTTCAATACCTTTTTAGGGGATCCGGGTTAGATTAGATCCTCAGTATCCCTTGCTTGTCGTAAGAGGCGACTAAATGGGGCAGTCCTTCGGATAAGACCGCATAAACCAGCAGGTGTGGCACGATAAAGATCACTCCCTGCTCAAAGGCCATAAGCGCTGATCATAGGCCTAAATTTTGTAGCCGTTCACCGGCAATGGTGATGTCTCTATATGAGTGAAAGGTTCTCGAGAGGGACGTTAAACGTTTAATATACAATCAATCAATCTATTCGGAATGTTTTCAAAATGATATTGCCTGTACTTCTGAGCATATGGACATAATGTTGACACCGAAGACAAGGACCTCACCATGCTGCGCAAAATAAGAACGAAACATGAGTTGTTTCTATGAAGAAAAAAAAAGTTTTATAACACAAAACCCACAAATATTATACAAGTATTGATTTGATTTGATTTGAACATATGTTATTGTATATGATATATACAAAAGGATCGGAAACAAGTTCTAAAAACTTCCTAGTTCCTCTCCTTGAAATATAATATCATGCACAATTGTCACTGAATATTGATACACAAATATGTTATATATAAGAAATTATTAATGAAAATTAATATACATGTATATATATTCCATGTAGGTATATTCTACAGACAGGATACGTGAGCATCATTTGACTCATTTGGTTTCTTGAATATACTTTTGAACATAATAAAAAATACAACTATTTAGTTCAGTAGATAAGGCATTATTACCCCAAAATAGGTGTGTATCCGAAAAAAACTAAATTATTTATTGTTAGCAATCTATCCATTATTTTATATCTAGCATATCCTTCAGAATAATACAGTCCATTTCATTGGTCAAGGGTTGGTCACATAAGGGGAGACATTTCTTGATGTCTCCCTCGCATACGGATGACAACAGTGTTGTCTAGCTATGACGACACAGCCTACTGCACTGCGTTATCGATAATGCAGTGAATTACGAAGCGTAAGCGAGGACTTGCGTACTTAGGATACAGTGTTGTCTCCAATTTAGTTATGGATAAAGCGAGATAACTCTGTTTACGCGACGTCACAATGCAACGCGTTTGACGTTGCGTAATAACCGTGTCGTCAAAACCGTTTATATTTAAAAGTAAAGTATTATAATTCTATTCTTTATGTTTTGCATAGTAATGAAATTTATTAAATTCAATGCATTTAATTTCCCTTTCTTCAGATTCTTCAGGATAATAAAACTATTATGGACTGTTCATCGAGAGACATCACAAATTATCAGGTCCGAGTAGGGTTATCACCCTCGGGCGCATACGTGACGTCTTCCTCCAAAACAGCCCATAGTTGTATATTATACAGAATACAGTCCATTTCAGTGGTTAAGGGCTGGTCACGTGAAGGGAGACAATTCGTGATGTTTCCCTCACGTGCGGGTGACAACAGTAATTTGAATATGAAAAAGATTCTTAACTTGATTCATTACGTGCAACTTTTCTGTAATAGTTTGTATTTGGAGTAAGTTAATTTAAATTATAGATAGAAATGTGAGCGTTTAAAGTGTAACAATTTTAAGAAATGAATTAATGAAAATATCTACTGGGTGAATTGTATTAGTAAACGAAAAAATCATAATGTACATGTATATAGTGCTGACTCGCATAAATATAATCATAAATGTTTGCATAAATAAATATAAGTAATATATATCTAGTTACAGAAACTCGGAGTTAATTAGACTGTTAATCTGCAAATAATGAATACGAGATCAAAGGAATTTTGAATGTTTTCTACTATGATTTTATACCAAAACTGCAATTTCTTGTACAAACAAGGAAAACTTTCAAACAAAAATTCATATATCATTGTCAAATGATTATGATACAAATACTCATTTCATGTACTTTTCATCCATTATGATTTTTTTAGGTTCAAAGCCAGAGTTTAATTGTGGAAATCTTTACATTTCAACAAAATGTGAATGGGATTATATGTACCCCAACCCCCATCCTCCAACAGATCCACTCAATAATATTTATTTCCTTCGTAAATAAAGTTGCCAAATAAATCGAGCGCCTGGTAATGCATAATATGTACTCTCTCTCTCTCTCTCTCTCTCTCTCTCTCTCTCTCTCTCTCTCTCTCTCTCTCTCTCTCTCTCTCTCACACACACACACACACACACACACACACACACACACACACACACACCTCAAAAATGTGAAACGACTATAATATTTTCTGCATAAATATGGTAAATTGTATGTAATATTTTAGTGTTTAATAAATTTAACACAATATTTTAATTTTTTTTTCACGATAATTGGAGTTTTTTCAAATTTGGGCAAGCGTCCAAATCTAAGGACGATAACTCTTTCCTACCATTTCTTACTTCAGCTTTAATGCTTCAAAAAGATATACCATAATTTCTTATTAATATTTACATTAACACTGCAGTTCCTTATAACATATCCATTTCCGGTAGAAATTTCGCCGGGTAGCTTGCGTTGAAGTCTCGGGAGCAACGAGATAAAATTTCACTCGGAAGCCTATGATTTTATGCTCTACTTGATATCAATAAAGGATATATTCCGAACACGTTGGTAGGGGTGCCGAAGAAATGCAGAAGTGAATTTAAAAGATTCGTGCATTTAACGTACATTATAGGAATGGTTTTAGAGCAAACGTCAGTTCTATGATATTGGATCATGTATTAATCTAGGACAACATACTAGATCTGCAAATTTCATACTACGCCATTTATCTGAAACTGGTATGTTTTAAACGGAACTGTTTATTGATTAACCCCGTTCAGTAAACTAAGAATATTAAAAATTTTACGTATTCCAAACTGATAACACTTTTGATTAACGAAAGTGAGAACTACAAGTACTACAATTATGAACTATATCCAACCACTTAAAACATTAAGTCTGATTTTAAGAAGCAATCATAAAACAGTACTATTTCCTCGTTCCTTCTTCTGTATTTCATTTTAACCTTTGAGATGCACTCAGCAGTGAAATTGTTATGCAACAGTTCAAATTACAATTTTGTTGCCTTCTGTTTACAAAATTCCGCAGACCTGAACAGTGAATTATAAACAATACCAATGATCGGAAACGGTGAGTTTGATTTTCCTGCCCCACCGCCCATGACTGGAGAGTTTGAGTGGATATCATTATCTGATCGGCCAGAGGAAATTCCAATAACAGGACAACCGGAGAGTATTTCCACAATTGGCCAACCTGAAAGACCCAAGATGACAGAAACCCCGGAGAGGATAAAAGTATCGAGAAGGTATGAGGGAGTGCTAACAGATGAACAGCAAGGAGGAGTACCGACATCCAGGCAGGCGGAAAGAAGGTATGTGAAAAACGAAGGAAAGACACAGGTAACCGGATATTTGAGAACTGGGGAATCAGGCCAGGTCACTCCGGCTGACCACACTAGAATGGCTTCCAAATACGCAAGCCCTGCTCCATTTGCTGACCAGTACGTACAAAAACCACTCCCACGATATGACCACGGGAACCCACCGCCAGTGGCACAAAAGCCTTCTCCGCGACAAGCATTTAATTACGTAAGTGATTTATTCCTTTTCCGTCAAATTTCACCAACCAAAGTATTCTGTTTAGTACAGAGCGATTTCTTGAATATTTCAGAGTTTACTCTGGAGAAATTTGTACTTATCTAACAAACGAGCTCATTTCGAATGATTTTGTTCAGAAATGCTTGTATTTGAACCTTTTATTCTGTAATTCGTATCAGTTGTAAATTTAATTTGAGCAAATCAAATATCCAATAAAGAAGGATTCTCTGTTTTCGTGGGGATTAATTATGTTATTCAGCAATTGCTTGTTACATTTTATTGTATATAATATGTTTATGAAAGAATCTCGTGCGAAATATACATGTAAATGTTCTTTTTTAAAAGGATAAAGTCAAATGGAAATTAATCGTTGTTTTGCAGCTTGGACAATCCCATCCTACGTCAGCCATTAAACGTCAGCTGACAACCACCTTGATAAAACATCCTCCTCGACAATGGAGCTCTGGTTTATGTTCTTGTTTCTCCGACATGAAATCGTGTACGTCTCACAGTCAGGGTTTAGCCTGGGAAGGACGGGGGCTAGAGGTCATATGTCCATCTCAGAAAAAATGACCCCTATAAAAAATTGTATTTTAAGAAATATAAAGGAAATGTCCTGTGAAAATTGAATTTTTCCCCACTTTCAAACTGTCCTTCTCAGGCACCGCGCGGCGGTTATTATTGCAACCTACACATTCCTGCGTACCCTCCTGGCATGCTAGTAAGTCCACTATTGTCGTTTATTTTAAGGTTGCGGGGTACTGTGGTGCGGGTGTCTGTTCTATCCTTGTTATTTATCGAAGAAGTTAGGAGAAAATGTATGTTTGCCTTGTGCAATGGGAAGCACATGTGCTTTGATTTCTTTGCGTACCAAACTGCGCACGCAAGAGCGCATACATGTAAGTAACTTTTCTGTATATCGTATGAACGCATACATGTAATATATTAGTATATTCAATGTAATTATTTTTTCATTTGCTTGTTTGTGTATTGTGTTACGTCTTATTCGAGAATTTTTCACTTGTGTAGAGACATCACCTGTTTTAGATGAAGTGACACAAAGTTTGACTCGTGCATGACACTCAGGGTTTTAACAGTAAGAAACCTTTATCGTGTCAATGGTTACAGGGCATCCGCTTTCACGATCACATCTTAAAGACTCGTGACTCAGGCGCTTGGCAAAGGAACAGTTCACTACCTGTGGACGCACTTGTTTCAGACATTCGGATGACGACCCAATGCACTTTTATCACATAACATGTCGATCCAGTTTGAGTGAAAATTCATCCGAATATCTATCAAACTGTATCAATCCAATTAAAATCATACGTTTGATCCGCTCCGTAGACTACACTGGAAAAGGATCAGACAAAGCGGCATTGACGAGGTCGTCTCTATGACGTCAATCTTAGCCAAACAAAACGTCGTTGCGTAAATCTTGACGGGTTATTTTGGCATCACATTTTGCTTACGCATCCAAACATGGATTTGAAAGACGTATACCGATTGGTCAATTTTCCTACTAAATGTCCATAAGCTTGGGGTCCTGTAGATGACCTTGTCAATGCCGCTTTGTCCTTTTTCCAGAGTAGTCTACGGAGCGGATGAAAAGGGTATTTCAATTAGATTGAAACTATAAATATAAATCACGTATTTTATGCCCCACTTTTAAAGAAGGGGTATTGTTTTGCCCCTGTCTGTCCGCTTTCCTCGACAGTTACCAAACTTGGTATAATGGCTGTCCTATGGAGTAGATGACCCCTATTGTTGTTTAGTTCATAAGGCCATGAGTCACATAGTGGGCATAGTAGGATATATTTTGCTCAATGCCTTGAGAACGCTTATCAAACTTGGTACACAGGAGTAAAGTCAAGGGTCAAAGTGGGCATAATAAGTATTGTCCACTCATTTTTAAAGATCCATTCCTTAATAGACATCAGACTTGGTACACTGGTGCCCCTAAAGAGTTTATGCTTTCCTTTGGTTTTCAGACCATAAGGTCAAAGTTCATGACTCGAATGACTGGTTATTTGGAAATGTCTGACCAGTATCTTGAGAGATCAAACTTACTATTATGGTTCCACTTGACTTGTAGATATTAATATCACTACAGTCCTTTTAAATGAAAAGTTGATCCTATACACTTTTGCCACCGATGTTTAAGGCCACAATGCCAATTTTAAAGAAGTCCTTTTCTTGACCGTTCAGAATGTCCTCCACTGTATGTATGAATGACGTCATCATCTGACTGAAAGTGGGTACCGGAAATGGCCATTTTCACTTTCGGAAATAGATGAAAGTCTTATGGAGCGAGAGCAGGCGAATAAGACGTAGGCTCAATCAATTTAAAGCCACAATCCACAATCGTTAATGGCTGCCATGGTAATGACAGACTTGTGAATAGGGGCATTGTCCTGGTGGAACAACACACCTTTACTGAATTTTCCGCGGCACTTAATATATTTTTCCGTAACTGCCTCAGAGGTGATGCATAGTATGTGCCATTGATTGTTAGTCCCTTTTGGAGATAATCTACCATCGGAATATATCAGCATCCCAGAAAACCGAGGTCATAACCTTTCCAGCTGACGGAACAGTCTTTGCCTTCTTTTGCAGGGATGAACCATTGTTTAGATTGTTGTTTGGCCTCTGGGGTGAAGTGATGGACCCACGTTTCATCCATAGTAACAAATCTCTGAAGAAAGTTAGCAGGATCTACCTTTAAAAGGTTTATGTTAGCACGCGACCAAGTGCGCCTGGTGTGCTTCCGATCAACTGTCAGAAGTCTTTGTACCCAACGGGCTGAAAGCTTTCTCATTGCAAGATCCTATGTCAGAATGGAATGTTCTCTTTCCTGTGAAATGTCAACTGTACTGGTTATATATCTTTCTGTAATTCGCCTGTCAGTCACAACAATATCATGGGCTTTATTGACCACTTCTGGGGTTGCAACAGTTAGAGGCCTCCCAGGACATGGATCATCTTCAAGACTTTGCTTGCCGCGTTTAAATTCCACCAATCACATTTTTACTGTAGCATATAAAGGGGCATCTTTCCCTAGTGTTGCTACCATATCAGTATGGATATCTTTATGTGCTAAACCTTATGCAAATATTGGATCACTGCAATTTCAGCGATTTTGTTCATTTTGCAAAAGTCACTTGCCTTGTTTACTTTAAAGTGCTAATTTATCGATATAAACTGACCAAATGACACCAGTCTTCGGGTACATGGCCTTAGATAATCAGGCAATAGTAGGGCTGAAAAAGGACATAGACGCTAGCCTCCTTCATTACATGGCTCACAACATATCAATCAGCCCTCGTATTTCGCATGGGGTGTTCTAACGAACCATTAAATAAAATGTTGGTGTAATGAGCCACCTTCATTAAAAATTGAACGCTTTCAATGAATGAAAAGTGGATAGATCACGAGCAAGAAAATGTTTATTTCCACCATGATGTGACTGCTCTAAATTTATCGGGCTACTTTTCGGTTTGGCCCGCGGAGAATACTTGAATAAAGTTACTTATCCGTATCCGGAAATATTAGGGTGATGAAATGTGCACCCAGTGTCAAACCTCTTGGGTTTGTCAAGGTGCTGGGATTGAGAAGCGAGCACTTTAATTACAAGGTTGCTGCAACCGGTCATCTTGTGGTTATTTCATGAATTCTAAGCATGTTCATGCGTAATTAAAGTATACATGTACATCTCGTTCAACACAAGTGTCAAATATATAAAAGCAGTGGCAGTATAGAAAACAGACCTAATGATATAGTGATAAATTTTACATGTACTTCCATCATTGAATTATCCTAACCTGTTACGTTCTACTTTCAGGGAACGATCTACAACGACTGCTGCACGGTCGTCTGCTGTCAATGTTGCGCGATGTGTCAAATGTCACGAGAGCAGGACTTCGTCACCCATCACCATATCGTGCAATGAAATAACGCCTGAACATTGTAAAACTAAATCAATGTTTGACTGTAACAATTTATCTGAATTGTACGAATACATGTATTACACAGGCTATTGACGTTTTCAATATATGTAATAACAAAATATTATTGTTCTATTCACAAGGTATATCAAGCCGCCATCTTGGTTTTCTATTTTACCAATTTCAGCAAAAAGTTCGATTTAATATGAAAATTAAACCCCTACCATTTAGAAGAAACTCTGTCAACGTCTTATCTCTTGCATCATCATGGTGAACTGTAAATAAGTCCATGTTTAGGCTACAGTCAACCGTCAAATATCGTCTACTGCTTCTCAAATGCCAAAAATCGGTAAAAGTACCCAAGTATGAAATAAAATTTGCGGAGTCGCATGTGTTTCAGCGGATGTGTTCTATTTAAGAATAATGTATTATTATTATTATTATTATTATTTGGCAAAGGTTTATATATCATTTTATGATCACGGGGAAAAAATCGTGGTGTAAGCTGTAAAACTTGATTTACCAGTATATGCGATCCATGTAATAACGCGAGATTCATCAAGGATCTCTTTAGTCTATATATAGCGATGGCATCATAATATAAAATTTGCAATTTCTGTGTTATGAATGTAAAAAATACACGTTTATCTTTTATGCTAGCGCCACATCTGATTTACTATGCAAGTTTATAGAGGTTATGAAAAGTGTTTAATTTTAAATTTTTTATCATTATATAGATTTTCAAGAACTTTATTTTCTGCGTGTAATGTTTGGAAATTTCATTGATTGATTTGCAGTACAATACATAATAGAAAGGTAATAATTTTCAATAGATAAATCATCGTTAGTTTAAGGAGTGGGGATATTATATATAATTGTAATACAAAGTATGCAGTTTTTAAATAATCATTTTCCTAATGCATAATTTAAAAGTATGGCTATTTTTATACATTGACAATGTTTAAAAATAAAGTTTAAATGAATATGTAATGTGACTTTATGGTAAATGTCGATGAAAAGAAAACTTCTCGCGCAGACTGAATGCAAAGAAGTTAGTTTTTAGGCTAAGTAAATGTCTCCCCCCCCTCTCTCTCTCTCTCTCTCTCTTACAGAGAAAGAGAGAGAGCATGACAGAGAGCTGTGTCGGTATATTGTTTATCTCCGGATCCTGGGTTTTTTTGTTTGTTTTTTTTTTTTTTTTTTTTTTTTTTGGTTTGTTTTTTGTCGTTGTTTTTTGGGTTTTTTTATTTGTTTTTTGGTTTGGTTTTTTTTGTCTTTTGTTTTTTTTTTTTTTTTTTTTATTTGTTTTTGTTTTTTGTTTTGTTTGTTTGTTTTGTTTGTTTATTTGTTTGTTTGTTTCTTTTTTGGGTTTTTTTTTTGCCATCCATTTCGAGGGATTCTTTGAAATATCTTTCTTTCCCCCAGGAAGAAGAAGTCACTTTATTTGACAAACGCATATATATGTTGTTTTTGTTTAGGTTTTACACTTCCCAAAACCTTTCCGGCTCAAAAATTTAGTGATTCTAGTTTCTCCTTCATACTAGTGGCGTTTAATAGAATTTATCAGTTATCTCTCTTGCTCCGTATGGCTATTTCACAACCAATGCCTGTTTTCCTGTCTCTTCCTCCTGAACTACTGACAAGAATTCTGGAGGAAGTGCCCGGTAAAGATCTGCTGAATGTGTGTACGTCGTGTAAGCAATTGAGGGACATAGTCTATGTGGACTCTGTATGGCAGAGAAAATGCGAAAAAGGTAAATACGATGATGACAGGTCAATAAATGTACGGAGACCCAAACATGCAAGAATCATAGCCTAATCATAGCTTGTTGCTTTTACACCTTTTCTTATTTTGCAGAGTATAAATTTAAATCCATTCATGGCTGGAATGTGAGTTATCGAGACCTTTATAATAAAGGTAACGTCAGATTTCTGTACTCGCGTTAGAATAGTTATATTCACTAATTTTTTATTTTTTTTTTATTATTTTTATGGTAATTATTTTCACAAATTTTTTTTTTGGGTCCGACTGAATCCTTTGCTAGTTTCTTTAAGAAATAAATTTTAATTTTATAATACATGAGCGTATGAATTCTTCATGAGGAGCGTTAACGCATGAAGCGACGAAGTTCATACCCTCTTGTATTTTTAAAAATCAAATTATTCCATGTATTTACATTCTTTTATTTTTGTTGGATTTCCCGGCCATTAAGATAGGTGTCGTACAATATTTATCAAGATTCATACACGCATTGTTCACAACTGTAACGCATTCATAAAGAAATGGTTATCATTACAATTAGTAAGAATATCATGGGCAAAAACACTGGGAATGTAAATATTTAAGCAATGAATTCTTATTTCTTGGAAAATGTTGCTTTAAAAATAACACGGTGCATGCATACAAATTGAATAATTTATTTGCACACACCGTGTCATGTATGAATCAATATTTTCCAAAAAGTAAGAATGCATTGCTTATATTTACATTATGAAAGTTTTTATTCCGCTTTAATTGTTTTGTTATAAATTTCAAATCTCACGCTCGTCAATGGGTAACGTGCAGTTAGTGGAACTGCACTGCATTTGCGGAAGAAAAGAGTCCACGGTGTAAAAAAAAAAATATTGTAATTTTCCAATTCCTTCATTGTTTTGAAATTAAAAAAATCTGAAGATTTTAATGATGATTTAACATGTAAAATAATTCAAACAATTTAAAATTACAATAACTGGAATATGCGTAGCCATAACTTTTACTGTTCTCCGGCCTACGTCCGCCATGTTTGCCAAATGGCATATATTGGATATTTAATGACAAAAAAATAACTAATACTTTTCATTGAAGAATGAACAAGTAAATGTAAATATTTAATTATATCCTCATAGATAATCACAAAGGAAAGGATCTTTGTATAATGCAAAATCATTCGCCGCATGAAAGTTACATATCATTTATTTGTTTTTTTATTTTATAAAATATGAATATAAATAATTTCCAGATTTTACGAATTGCCCCCTATGCTTCCGTTATTTATGTACTCCCATAAAACAAACAACCTAGAAATTCTTTCGTTAAATAGTGTAATTGTGTAAGTTAATGGCACGTTTTTAACTGTTACCAGTAGTTAAACTGTGCAAATAGGACCAGGTGTATGCCCGCAGGTCGCCATTTTCCATGAATAAACAAAATGGTACTGCGTAATATTGGGGGGGGGGGGTGTTGTTTGTTTGTTTTTGTTGTTGTTGTTTTTAAGTCGAGGAACCATCAAACAGTACCTTCTGTATCCATTGTGTACAAACAAGCTAAACAGCTATTCCTTATATTTTTGTAATATTCTTTATAGTTTTTTTTTTAATCAAGATGGATTGGTTACTGAGAAAACATTGACAATTGTAAATATTTTTAAAATTATAATTCCCTTGTTTAATTAGTGGAAGTCTGTGTATGACGTGTACATGTTGCGGCATTCCCAAGGTTAAATATTGACAACCGAATGTTTATATTTTTGTCTATTTTGTTTATAAATTTTGTAAGGGGCCTCCGTGGCCGAGTGGTTAGAGCATCGCGCTCAAAATCACAAGGCCTCTCACCTCGAGTCGGCGCTCGCGCCGATTTATGTGAGAAAGATTTCGGAAGGTCGGTGGTCTCTTTCCGGGTACATTGTATCTGGGTTCTCTCTTCCAGAAATAAAAAAAGATGGACGCCACCAGATAACTGAAAATTGTTGAGTGTGGCGAAAAACAACAAACAATCAATCAATCAATATAAATTTTGTAAGTTATAACCAAATGTGCCATCAACATCTAAAGAAAACACACCTTTGTCCATATCACATGGGCTGATGTTGAGATATTTTCTATATGATTTCGAATCCCGATTTGATCCGTTGCATTTTCTCCCTTCCTGAACATTACATAAGCTTGATATTTGTATTGTATATCCCGGTAAGCCTTCATTTAAAGTGAACTGTTTTTTATGGATAGTTTTACGTCTGTATGGCGATATCGTTGGATTGTGGTGGAGAGATTTCAATTGCTATGGCGGCCTTCTGCAAGTTAAGGTAGAGTATTTCATAAGTTTTATATCCTTTACTGTCCCGAAACGCGCCAAACACAAACTCCAAATATGGGAATCAAATTCATATGAAAGGACAAGGAAAAGATGTTGAATAGTTGCTATGATCTTATCAAGGTCTTATGACAAGGAGACTATGTGGTTTGGTTTTTATATTCTTATCAAGTTTTAGTATCTGTGTACGAAGTTTGATGGCGGTATCTGTCTAAACAAAGATCCAAAAATGTTAGGTTAGTGTAAAAATATGTCATGCTTACATCGCGATTTATCTTTATACAAAAAAGGTGTGACGAAGGCATCTTCTGTTGTTTTACCCCCCCCCCCCCCCAACCCCGCAGGAAACAAAGATAGGGAATGAGTTCCGTTATATAATGACTGTACAGGCTAGTCAAATGTCATGTTCGCTTACTCTTTACTCTCATCTTTTATTAGGCAAATTAATTTTCATTTTTCATACCCCCTCCCCAACTGCCCTCTAGCATACTTCAAGAGTTTTAGGTTTATACAGGTAAAATTATCATCCAATCAGCGTAAACGTTAGTTAAAGTTTATAGTAAACATGTATGTAACGAAATGGGTTAAACACAAAGTCATTCTTTCACCAGAGGGCGCATTACACTAGTTTCACTAACATCCCTGGGCGACCTCGAGTAATATTCCGATGTTCTTTCTTGCCCTTTGTTTTATTTCAGCTAATCACGTCCATCGTTTCAGCGGGATATCGCTACAAAATTACTATATTGCTACCAAACTGACCCTTGTAGAAGGCAGGGTTTGTGTTGGGTAGAGTTCAAATGTCACAATACGTCATTAAGAGTTGAAACCGATTGCAACTCGACAGTACGAAACGAAGTTAAGTAGACCTTCGGCAACGTTATCACTTCAATGTCACAATAGCGATAACTATCACTGATGTCACCGCTGTGAAATGTCGTTAAACCCCAATCAGTAAATCGTTATCATTGATATCACCTTTGCAACCAGTGATTATACTTAGAATCAGTGATAATGACGCATGAAATAACGGAGTGCTCAGTAGGCCAGTGCAGAGGCTCACTGAACAATCCGTTATTCCACACGTACTCCGACGATATTTGCAACATTTTGAAATAAAAAATTACCTCATTTCGAAAATACATGTGACAAAATAATTTTAATTTAGAAAAATATCCCTTTCCTCGTCTATACTTCGCAAACGGCGACCATTTTTAAACATCTCTGTGATCCAATCATCCCGCTCCATAAAAGATGATTAAATGGCCGCTGGTTGCGAAGATGTTAACTAAGGCTGAAACAATCCACCGAAATATGGATACTGTTCAATATAAACGCTCTATTCAATGTTTGATTCATAGCCTCGATCTTCGGTTCGATACGATTTTCAGTATCGGGTTCGGTAAAATACATCGGGCTTATTATTTTTATATGCACGAGGGACAAAACGGTGTCCATTAACGGTCAGACTATTGTTAGTCTCGAGGCTGACGAAAACAATAATGAACATTAACAATTTAAACTACGCAGCCAACAGACATCAAACCATTCGGCAGTTTGGAAACATTTTGTGTATAAAATTGTAACTGTGAATCTTCGTAATTCATTTTTTCTTCAACGTTATTATTGGATTCTTCTGTAAAATGTATCGTATTGAAAATATTGAATCGTGGTAGAAGTATTGCAATACGTATTGTATCGTGAAGAGGGCGTATCGTTTCAGCCCTAATGGTAACAGTGATAATTTTGGCTGTTTTGGAATTGATTCATTTTGAACGTCTCAGGAAGTACTTGGCATTTTTGTACGAAATTTATTGACGATGTTTAATGAGTTATATATGCAAATAGGAAGTTATGCAATTCAGTATAAAATGCCTATATTTAATCATTTTAACTTGATGAAATTGGGTACCCTATAATAAGAGATACAAATCTTTCTCTATCATACATAGTAAGGGTGCTCAGATTTTTGGATGATCTGTTTCCCAGACGTTTACATGGTGATACATAGCAAATCTTTTGTTTCATCTTGTAGTATGACAGCGGATGTATTAAGGGAGTTGAGCTGTTGGCGCCGGTTAGTCCACATGTGGAGCGACCACTGCGCAGGAAGACATTGTTCACAATTTCACTGTCGTCAGCAGGGGGTTTGAAAGTTGTTTCTGTACACAATGCCTCATGTATGGAACGACCATGTTCAGTCCACATGGAGAAGGATGAAACGGTACAATATATATCAAGTTTCAGTGAATGTTGTATAAAAAGATCAATTTGTATTGCATGCTAAAGTTATAAATCGTACAATTACAGGGGATTGACCACTGTCACTGTAACAATCACAGGGGACTGACAATGTCACTGTAATAATCAATCAAAGGGGACTGATCACTGTCACTGTAACAATCACAGGGGATTGACTCTGTCACTGTAGCAATCACAGGACACTGACATTGTCACTGTAACAATAACAGGGGACTGACAATGTCACTGTAACAATCACAGGGGACTGACAATGTCACTGTAACAATCACAGGGACTGACACTGTCACTGTAACAAATCACAGGGGACTGACACTGTCACTGTAACAATCACAGGGGATTGACTCTGTCACTGTAGCAATCACAGGGGACTGACACTGTCACTGCAACAATCACAGGGGATTGACATTGTCACTGTAACAATAACAGGGGACTGACAATGTCACTGAAATAATCGCAGGGGACTGACACTGTCACTGTAACAATCACAGGGGACTGACAATGTCACTGTAATAATCACAGGGGACTGACATTGTCACTGTAACAATCACAGGGAACTGACACTGTTATTGTAAAAATCACAGGGGACTGACACTGTCACTGTAACAATCACAAGGGACTGACACTGTCACTGTAACAATCACAAGGGACTGACACTGTCACTGTAACAATCACAGGGGACTGACATTGTCATTGTAACAATAACAGGGGACTGACATTGTCACTGTAACAATCACAGGGGACTGACATTGTCATTGTAACAATAACAGGGGACTGACAATGTCACTGTAACAATCACAGGGGACTGACATTGTCATTGTAACAATAACAGGGGACTGACAATGTCACTGTAACAATCACAGGGGACTGACACTGTCAATGTAACAATCACAGGGGACTGACACTGTCACTAACAATCACAGGGGACTGACACTGTCAATGTAACAATCACAGGGAACTGACACTGTCAATGTAACAATCACAGGGGACTGACACTGTCAATGTAACAATCACAGGGAACTGACACTTTTATTGTAAAAATCACAGGGGGCTGCCACTGTCACTTTAACAATCACAGGGGACTGACCACTGGCTCGTGTTACTGGTCCCCTCTGTATTTCCCTCAAGAAAATTAATATTGGCGATTTATATACATATATGGTTTCCGGTCCATTGGTCTGGTTCCTATGCATTTAATCAAATATTACAGGAAAAAAAGGTCTTTTGATTGCTTTTGATTGCTGGTTATTCGTCTGTTTGAATTTACATTTGTATAATAAGATCTGCATATTAATGAAATGTCCTGACGTCATCTATATAATATATGTGCAGACTAATTAGATGTAACGTAATATGAATACTAATGAGATTTGCATTACTCATAATGCTAATAAGAATCTTCATCTCGACTTGATGACTTATGAATAATAATGAGATGATTAACATAATTTTCATGACATTTACAAGTGTTTTAAAAGTAAAAATTAAATATTTCAAAAATTTCAAAAAGAAAACCGTAGAACATTTTAATATCGACAGCTGTTTTACCTATCGGGAAGGAATACATCGTCTAACGTGAAAAGGTCAAGAAATGACGTCCTGAAAAGAAATCTAAATGACTGGCATTAGAAGATTAACCCTCATATTTATTTTGGGTTCCTTTGAGACGGGATGGCAGAACCCAAACTAAACACGACTTTTTTTTAACTGTGATTGAGTGTAGGGAGAAGATACGAGAACATTTGAAGAAAGAAAATGAGTATGGATTCCCGCTCTTTTAATTATATCATTTTTCTTGTGCATCACTGTGATGATTTTGTAAGACCGATGTCCTGCATTGTGTCCTGCATCTGATTGGGGTGAAATTTCCTTAGTCATCGAGTCGTGATGAAAATTCTCATTAGCATTATAAGTCATGGAAATTTCATTAACATGCACAAATATACAAATGACGTCACAGTATCTCATTAATATGCACGTCTCATTATGTAAATTTAAACAGCATTTAGTACATGTAATAATAATATTCTTGTAATTTATGCACATTATCATTGTGTTTTGGGTTACAGGCAGGAAAAATTCTCGAATACAAAGTTAGCCATGAACCGGACGAATCTATAAATCAGGTAATGAACTCAAGTAACACAAACTGTTTTAATTCATTTTTAAGGTACAATGTAATTTTTATGATGAATATAAAATGTTCAAACATGTGCTATACTAGGAAATATGCAAGTACTGCACCTTTTAGATAAAACTCGAAAGGAATTGCTGACCCCCCCCCCCCCCCCCCCCCCGAAAAGCCACTTTGTATAATGCAAAAGTGATCACATTATTCAGTGGGACACGTTTCAGTATTGTTGAGTACTTTCATAAATTTGTGTGTGATTGTGTATTGTATTTCTATTATCCATAGTAAATGCATCAAATTATATCTAAGTAATAGATAGAGATTTAGTTATCACAACCCCAGGCACTTGATCATTGGACCGTGTCCCCTCGGTATTTTCTCATATATATATTATATTATATTATATATATAAGATGGCTCACTACACTAGAATTTTATTATATATATATATATATATATATATATATATATATATATATTATATTATATATATATATATATATATATATATATATAAGATGGCTCATTACACTAGAATTTTATTTAATGGTTCGTTAGCACCTCGTATGAAGCACGGTTTCAACATCGAAATAGTGATACAAGTTCTCAGTTATTTTATATCATTTTTCCGCAATGATAAAAAATGTTTTTGTTCACGAATAATTTTTTTTAAAATCTACACTTCCCTTTAATTTGATGCATGTGAGGTGTTTTAACGAGCCATTAAATAAAAGTTTGGTGTAATGAGCCACCCTGATAATTTTCTTAGTCAGAGGCACCTGATCACTGGACCTCGGTATTTTCTCCAGCAATATTAATGTGGGCTATTTCTACGGGGAAAAGGGGGTAGTTAGTAATCGACTTTTTTAATACTTGAGGTTGTAGACTGACCACTAAATTTAAAAATTATTTATTGGGAGAAAAAGGGCCTCCATGGCTAGAACATTGCGCTCAAAATCACAAGGCCTCTCGCCTCTAGTCGGCGCGGGTTCGATTTTCGCTCGCGCCGATATATGTGAGAAAGTTTGCCAGTTTACTTTCGGAAGGTCGGTGGTCTCTTCCCGGGTACACTGTATCTGGGTCGCTCCTCCACCTACAAAAACTGGACGCCACCAGATAACTAAAAAATTGTTGAGTGTGGCGGAAAATAATAAACAATCAATCAATATTGGGAGAGAAAAAATAACATTTATAAACTGCAAGAAGAGGTTGCGGGTGTTACAAAGTTCAGTGGTCGGATGCCTGTCTGTTATCACCACTATTTTCGATACTGGTTGAGATAATTATCAGGAGTTGATACTTTTACGTTGACAAAACGTTGAGTGGTGGAAGTATGCCACATACTCTGTTTGAATATATTCTGTTTTATAAAACAGAATCGGCGATATTTCAATGACATTTTGGCATGTCTTATAAGAAAGTACGAGGGCTGATTGCTATGTTGAAGGAGGCTAGCATCGATTTCTTTTTTCAGCCCTACCATTCTCTGACTATTTAAGACCGTGTACCCGAAGACAGGTGTCATATGATCAGTTTATATCGACGAGGTAGCACTCTAAAGTAAACAAGACAAGTGACTTTTGCATAATGGACAAAATTGGTGAAAGAGCAGTGATCCAGTATTTACATAAGAAAGGTTCAGCACCTAAGGATATCTATGCTGATATGGTAGCAACACTAGGGAAAGTTGCCCCTTCATATGCTACAGTAAAAAGGTGGGTGACGGAATTTAAACGTGGCAGGCAGCGTCTTGAGGATGTCCCCTGTCCTTGAAGGTCTGTCACTGTTGCAACCCAAGAAATGGTCAATAAAGTTCATAATATTGTTATGACTGACTGGCGAGTTACAGAAAAATATATACCAGTACAGTTGGTATTTCACAGGAAAGAGTACATTACATTCTGACATAAGCTCTTGCAATGAGAAAGGTTTAGCAAGCTGAGTACCAAGACTTCTGACAGTTGATCAGAATCACACCAGGCGCACTTGATTGATCTAAACCTTTTAGAGGTAGATCCTGCTAACTTTCTTCAGAGATTTATTACTATGGATGAAACGTGGATCCATTATTTCACCTCAGAGGGCAAACAACAGTCTAAACAATGAAAGCACTTGGTTCACCTCCGCCAAAAAAGACAAAGTCAGTTCCATCAGCTGAAAAGTTTATGGCCTCGGTTTTCTGGGATGTTGATGGTAGATTATCTCGAATAGGAACAAACGATCTCTGGCACTTATTATGCATTACTTCTGAGCCGGTAACTGGAAAATGTTAAATTCAAGCGCCGCGGAAAACTCAGTAAAGGTGTGATGTTTCATTAGGACAGTGCCTCTGTTCACAAGTCTGTAATTGCCGTGGCTGCCGTCAACGATGATGGCTTCAAATTGATTGAGCATCCGTCTTATTCGCCTGATCTCGCTCCAGCAGACTTTTATCTATTTCCAAAACTGAAAATGACCAATTCCGGTACCTACTTTCAGTCAGATGATGACGTCATACATGCAGTGGAGGATATTCTAAATGGACAAGAAAAGGACTTCTTTAAAATGACATTGATGCCCTTAAACATCTCTGGCAAAAAGGTATAGATATTGAAGGAGATTGTGTTGAAAAATAATGCAATATGTCCGCCAAAATTCAAACCCTTACATGTAAGGCTCGCAACATATCAATCAGTCCTCGTATTTCGAGGAAAATGGAAAGATACATCAAGATTTTTTTTCAAATCAAGGAGAACTTAACAAAGCATTGTTCCCCGTATCGTGCTTGATGAAAGGAAACAATATAATCTTACTAGCGTAACTAGAATTGACTTGTTACTGTATAATCACTAGATATGTTTTTGTTTTAAGAACATTAACACAGACATAGCGCGATGGTTGGCAGAGGAATTGAATTCTGCCATGGGCATGTACCTCGATTATTACTACGAGAGGGGCGTTGCCTATCTGTCCTTGAGGTAAGATTGCTTCAGTTATAGCCTATATGTTCGCAAGGGAAGAATGGACCAGTCATTTAAGTAACTTATTGCTGGAATGCAACTTTTCCCCATGCTAGAAAGCTGAAAGTTAAATTTTGTAAACTCAAACCGCGGAAAAATAATTTCCATATCCTTTAGGATACCCGTCCTGTATCAGGTTTACTCTCAGCTAAAGTAGTATTCACAGGACTGAGACAATACAGTAGTAAATCAGGATACTGGAATTTAAATCACACGCAAACCATTTGACAAACTAACACGGGCACTCCACTAAAAAACACAGTATTACGTCATGACATGAAACAATGTTTTGGGTTGCTTTGAAGGCATCACTACAGATGGACACCACTTGAGGTTCCCAAGGCAAGGATTGGTGTCCCCATACAACCCGGTCTGTTTAAGGGAACGTACAGCGCACATGGGATAGAGATCCTGAGTTTGGCTTACAATGACGAGAGGACAAAGGCCACGGCTACAAAAATTACGGTAACGTGTTGATGGGTGTACACTTTGAACAATTCTGATTTGCCACAATACATTATTGCTAATGCTATGTTCCTTACAAACTTACATGTATTCGATGCAAGAAAATTTGGACTGATCTAATTGTAGACTGTTTTACAATACAGGGTGATCCTAATATCCCAGCCACTAAAGTGAGCATCAAGGCAGATCTAACATCGCCTATGGTCTTTACGTTAGATGAACAAGAAAATCTGAGTACGCTTGTAGCGGCGTCACAACCAAACACAGAACATCCTCTTCCTGACAGCCAGCCTTTCAAAATACCGGAAGACTGCGATGGTCGTGATATTGAGGATATACCAAACACTTGTTCCTTCAGGTATCTAGAAAGTGTGGTTTCTGTACAGGGGGTTGGGTGATATTTTTACACAGTTTGTAACGTGATAAGGAAAAACACTTGTCATTACATGTATGCATTTAAAAAATCATTTATACAGTTGTGTAAACTGTATCCGTTATGATTAATATGAAATTTTAACAATTTCACATAAGGTAAAATTTGTTGCGGTTCGTTTGGTGGTTTGGTACTTCGTACTGAAAGAGTACGAAGGAGGGCTCCCATCCACCGAATGCATAAACCGAAAACTAGAGCAGAGGCATAAATTTGTTGGTGTTACGTGATTGGTAAAAAATTAAATCATTTTGAATGGGTCAGAATGAAAATTTATTGCAAAATCAAGAAATGACTGAGGATTTCATTCGAGAATTTTCATTCATGCAGAGACTTTAGAACCACAACTTTTGACCTTTGCATAATGCTCAGGGCCGTAGCAGTGAGGATCTTATTGGAAAGACCCGACAAGTAACAAGTCTTGAAGTCGCGGTTGTGTTTTTGTTAAACAGAGTTTATTACCAACATAAACTCGATACAATGCCAAGTTCCAGGTTCGGAAGTTAAATGACTATCTCATTCTCAATGCGTTATTCTGACAAAGACAATTTCAGTCATATCAATACATAATTGTTATGTGATCAGCTTAAGTGACGCTTCTGCTTCGTAGTTTAGGCAGCTGAGGGAGTAGATCGTATATAGTAACAAAACTGTCTAAACTGTCAGTCATCCGCGGGTGATGCAGGTATTGATATGTATGATTGTGAGCTTTACTCATAAAAGGTCATATGAAACATGTGACATTTGTGTAATTGGTTTCAATGTATGCACAGTAGTAGTATAACGCGTCCCGATAGGCGGGTCAAGAGGTCAACGGAGTGCACTTTGACCTCCCTATCGATCTGTAATGCGGGGGATCGGAATGTTGACGTCATAATAGAAGTAACGTCATAAAGCTATGTATGTCCGCATTCCAGTGTTAAAATCCTTGTATTAAGCGGTGTTAAAATCCTGTAAATCCCAGATCGATAGGGAGGTCAAAGTGCACTCCGTTGACCTCTTGACCCGCCTATCGGGACGCGTTATACTACTCCCATAAAGAATTAGTTTAGAGTTTGTTTAAGAAATCTGTTTTAATGGGTTTCTTTATTGTAATATGGGGGGGGGGGGGGTTGGGGGGGGGGGGGGGGGGTGCCCTGAACAACCCAATGCTAGCGTCAGTACGTCAAATGGTTTCACTCATTCATGGGTACCTCTACTGTCAACTCTAAAGGTCTAGGATTTTCTTGCAAGATTTTCGATTTTCATTCTGACGTAATCGTGTATTAAACCATCACAGAAGATGTCTACTAACTATTGTTGAATTAGCGGTTGTCATTCTCTCAGAGTCATACGCATCCTCTGCAATTTGTAGCAGACTCTCCGTCGAATTCTGCACATAATTGCGAATGCATGCTGGGCATCAGTTGTTTCAGAAAATCTATTTTAAGGACTTTCTTTAAGTTATTCCAACTCGGAACAGTTTCGAGTTTTTCTGTCTCATCTAAATATCTCTTGATGAAATTTTCTACTGACCCTTTGCAAGTCATATACGCAAGGATGGGGATTTCTTGATTTTGCTTTCCCGACACGGTAGAATATTTCATTTCTCTACTTCTTTGACCCATTGCTTTTCCAAACGATGTCACTACTGATAATAGAGATATTAATAATGCGGAATCATAGTCTTAATTTGATTAATAAAGAAATTCCTGACGGTTATACGTGTACATTGCCACCCCCTCCCCCCGTTGAATTATGGGATGTTGGGCCCTCTGTGGTAGTAAAAGAAGATGCACGGTAACAAGTCTTGAAGTCTCGGCTGTGTTTTTGTTAAAATTTTGTAAACAGAGTTTGTTACCAACATAAACTCGATACAATGCCGAGCTCCCAGGTTCGGAAGCTAAATGACTCTATATCATTCTCGATGCCGTTCTTCTAACAATGACAATTTCACAGTTACATTCATACAAAATGGTTACGTGATCAACTTAAGTTACGCTTCTGCTTCGTAGTTTAGGCAGCTGCAGCAGTGCAGCAGGTAACAAAACTGCCAATCACCCGCGGGTGATGCAGGTGCTGATATGATTGTGAGCTTCACTCATAAAAGGTCATATGAAACATATGACCTTTGTGTAATTGGTTTCAATATATGCACGAATTGGTACATAGTTGTAAACAGTATGATTCTATGGGCCTGCATCATTCGCATACATAGTGATCAAAATACATAAGTAATGTAAGGTTAATTTAAAGATGCAATATAATCTAATTCTCAGGATTATTCGCTTACAGTCTCTGACACATTATCTTTGAATGCGCAGAATATAAAAGTTTATCCGTATCAAGGGTATCCCTTACTCGAAATATGGGGCGATTTAGAAGTAGAAAAAAATAGGGCGGGATGTTTAAAAAATATATCAGAGGAAGAATATAGGGCGGGATATTTAAAAAAAAATCGGCGCAAAAACCACAACAGTGCAGCTTAATATGTGAGCATATGCGTGTAGTTATTTTATTCTGTTTAAATTGTGACCCCCGAGTCAAGGGAGGGGTCATTGCAATGGTTTTAAATATATATATATATGTATAGGAAATCTCTCAATAAATCTTGTGAACGACAACTATATATGCAACATGCACAAGATGGGTAGATTCAAAGTTTAAACCACGACACCATTTTCAACATTCTTTAATGTCCCAAACATAGAGAAGTCTATCTCTGTACGAGCAAGTTAATTCTGGTGAGCATTATGATCCATGGGTCTTTTGTCCCTGTTCATTTGGAATAAGTTAATTTTTTAAGTCACCCCGGAGCGTGTTCAACATTTTAATGGTGTGGACACAGACGATGGAATTGACATAAGCCATATTTTATATAATTCTGTATAAGTCATAATTATTCAGTTAATGTTTTCTTTTCAGATGTAACGCTCGGGGGCAGATTGCTGCTACTGGCTACATGAATCCATCCTTCAGCAAAGCTAACTTCGTGGTCTTTGACGAGAACAAATTCGGAATGTTATGGATTGAACTTCAGTCCTTCAGTATGTATTCAAGAGTGGAAGACAAGGATATCTACGATGAAACATAATTAATGATATCTACTTTCAGTATTTTCCTTATTTCTATGCACTATATTGCGCACAATTTAAAATGTATAATTGTGGAAGCAGCGACCAAATAACGATGACTGATTGACAAGGAAATAGCCCCAAGACAAAATTGATACATTGCATTTAAAGAGGCATTACAGCTCATTTTGCATATCTTAATCGAGTGCATTTTAAAACACGTATCGATAAAATAATAAAAATCATAACAATACTGACAATTTTGAACATTATCGATGCATTAATTTGCTCTCAAACGCGCTTTAAAGATCATCCGTAATTCAGTGGTTTCTTCGTTCCGACTCGGACATTTTACATCACGTAATTCAGTATGACAACACACGTGTTGTGTAAAAAAAATATTTAAATAACCCTTAAAAGGGTCCACACTCGCTTCTCGAGTATGGGATTATTTCCTGCTTCTTATAATTAATTATGAATCATTAATATAAAAGAAAACCTTTCATATCCCTATAACCAAATAATGGGTTTTTTTTAAAGCACGCCACGTGTTTTGATAAAAATAGCACTTACTTTTAAAGCCCTGTGTGTGTGTCTCGTAGCTAGAGAGTCATGGTGATATCCCCACGTAAATTCTAGTATACGTATGGGATTATCTCTTTCTATTTTAACCCTTTTCTCGCATAATCTGTCAAAATCTTGGGTTTAGTCATTGTACGCCAACTCTCACTGGATTATTTACCCTTCGTGCGCATGCGTACGAAGACCGAAAGAGGAAGTCTCAACGTTGTTAAAAAAGGGTATTCAAAAACTATTAATTTTTGCATTTAAACGAGAATTTTCTACTTTAGAAATGTGTAATTTTTGCAGAGTTTATACATTCAACTATGCAACAAAATTAGAGAAAGCTCTGGGAAAATTGTATTTTACGATTTTGGAGCAAAATGAGCTGTAATACCTCTTTAATATCCCGAGAATTTCAAATTCAGCAGTAGGTATCTTGATGACAGGTAAAACATACCAGCCTCGTAACTATCTAATTAATATGTATATACACCATATGATTTTGCAAGACCTGGGAAAAACAAACACACCGGATATTTTTCTTGTACGTACCTAATGTAAAGCAGAACCTTATACATATGTAAAATTTTACGTTCCAATTAAATTTTTATTTTTGTTTTGCTTGTATGTTCCTTCACGTCCCCAAGAGAATTCTTAATTATACCGCGACTTCACCCGCTGTTAGGTGCGTCGCTCTCAGGGCAGTAAGGGTTCTTTATCGTGCCAATACCTGTCGTGACAGGGTACCTCCGTTTTTATGGTCTCACCTGAAAGACCTATGACTTTCATTTCTGAATGTCCAAGTTTGAGGATTGAGCAGCTACTGCTTTATCTTATGTCCTTAATGGTTCACGCAACATTTGTACGCATGCCAGGTACATATAGGGGCAGAGCGGTTAAATGGGGAGAACATGGAAGGGGAGAGATAATGAGAAGAGAGTTGAGGAAAGAGAGATAGAGGCAAGAGAATGGTGGCCTCACCCCCTTCCGGTATTGTGAATCTGAAGACGTTTTCACTGTTTTAGGACCAGCAGGAGGGACATGGTACGACAACTCCATGAGATAATTTTGGAGAGGTTAATAATTTTCATTCGGCCTGCTTTCTTGCTGTTAATACTCTTGCATTATAGGAACCGGTAATTTTGTCTGTAATAATAATAGTAAGGGTCTATAAATTACCATCCCCTAATATAAAAAATTAAAACCGTGTTTTGTTAGGGGAAGTATGGTAAAATCTACTCCTATTATTATTACAGACAAAAATTACCGGTTCCTGTGCTTACATAAGAAATTGGGAGCGTCTTTGTCTTTGAGGTCCTAAGCTTTATGGAAATGGTATCAACAATGTCTTGATTAAATTCATCAATACAACTATTATTTTCAAAAAAAAAGTATGGTGTTCTAATCAGCTCCAAGGGCAAAGGTGTGATTCTGGTATCTAAACTTCGCACTCTCACCTACGCAATATCGCTCTGTCAGCCTTCGTAATCAGATATTGTGGGTACGCATGCAGGAGTTTTGACCAGACCACTGCGAAACTGCGAAGGAGATGGGACGATAGCATTCGACGTTCTCGCTCCCATATTATCGTCCCACTTGTATTTTCACCCATTCGTCTTCGTTTTTTGGGTTTTTTTTTTGCAATCTGAAATTGTTGATATGCATGTATGAAATTAAAAATATAGGGGGTCCGATGAAGCCGACAGTGATGTGGTATATATTTTACTACAAGCATATCCATATACGAATCTGCAAATCTTAGATACACTTATTCCAAAATCATGAATTTACTTGTAATAATATGTACAGGATCTATGTTTTCTTTATCACATGTGAATATGGGGAAAGCATTCAATTATGCAAACATGAAAAATTTTCTTCCTGGTAACATACTTTATTCATAAATTGTTTATGGATAATAATTATCTTATTTCAATGTTTGCCCAGATTCACAAGTCCAATGCTTTATGCGTTTGATATCTCTACAAATCATATAATGATAGTCATTTTCTCATGAAATTGTTGCTTGTTTGTTTGTTTCACGTCCCGTTGAGAATTTTTCACTCATATTGACACATCAGCCCTGTAGGTGAAGTACCACAAATTTAGACCCATGTTTAGCGCTCAGGGCTGTAGCAGTAAGGGTTCTTTAAAGTGCCAACGCCTACCGTGACACAGGACCTCCGTTTTAAGGTCATATTCGAAAGACCCGTGATTCTCACTTCTAAATGTCGAGCGTTTGGCGAAGGAGCAATCACTACCTATTTTTACGTCTTAGGTTTGACGCAGCCACGGCACAAGCAGGGCTCGAACTCACAACCTCCCGATTACGAAGTGAACGCTCTAACCACTGAACTACTACGACCGGTTCTGAAATTGTTGTATTTTGAAAATACATGTATATGACTTTTGATAAATAAAATACGTCTATTTAACAGCTGGGAATTTCAACAGAAGGAAAGTAAAATGTAAACATAAAAAATAAATTTCATTTTTTAAAATACATGAGAAAATGAACAACACTTCACACCGACATACTTTTCATTTTTAGCATCAACAAAGTGCTCTATTATGCCATTAAATAAATTTTAGTGTAATGAACCCCCTTAACAGTACAAACACGAAAGCATAAAAAATTCAGCCAAAAGGTCTCCGTGACCAAATAATGGTTCCTATCATTACGGTGGTCAAGCAATGAAAGGTCAAGGTCTTAGGTTAGTTTAATAAAATGAAAGTTTGCTCAACAAGACTTCATGACTTTCAAATGATTGATGACCACTTGAACATGGTTATCAGGCAATAATTCTGCTAACATTTGAACTTTAGCTCTGAAAATTCACCAAAAGAGAATAAAATGTTAAGATAACTTGGAAACATGTTACTAAAACATAGTTAACAGAATGTAATCACATTTCAGTTTTAGCACAATTTGATAAAAATTTCCAATAATATTTGAATACAATATAAAGGTCAAGGTCACAGGTGCAAACTTTGGAAAATTTAAAATTCTGGACTTTGGTGGCGAGCTCCCTACCAAAGAGTCTGCATGACCTAACAATTTAGGTTTTCTAAGTCATAATCATAATCAAAATTCAGAATCACTCCTACAGATTTTGAAAAATACAATTTTTAGACTAAAAAAAAAAAAAGTTTAATCTACAAATCTCCTGTAAATTGATTTTAGTGCATTCAATTTGAAATAAAATGGTGGAGGTTACACAATGTGATTTAATATCTTAATTGTAAATTAACAATAATTAACAGTCATGGTTAGTTACATTTACTATGGTTTCTTTCTGGAGAGCATGTGAGCTTTAGTCAGATGACTTCACTTAGAGTACAAGGATAGCCTTTTCATGACACATACAGCATATAAAGTATCTTCTCTTGGTCTGCATATTTTAAGCTGTTACCTTAGATAGAAAGATAGATTTATTCAAGTTAAAAATCAATGTATGATACAGGGTGATATAAATACATGTTTCCACATTCAGTATGATCTTAAGGTGTTATGCAATTTCTAAGACTAGAAGTTCAAATTAAACAAGTATTCTGAGTGTATCGCAGGCAATTCAAAGTCCCCCACCAGTAGGAAAATTCAGTCAAAAGTAGGTCAAGCATAACGAAATCCAAACTTGATCTATAGCTATCCACTCCATGTATTAATAAATTTCAATTGAATATCTTCATCCAGTATGGAGAAAAGTCCAGAAAACTGACTCATACAATTCATCAAGGGGCTCGATTCAGTCAAAAGTACGTCAAGCATAACGAAACTCAAACTTGATCATAACTATCAAAGACAAAGCCACATATCAAATTTCAATTGAATATCTTCATCCAATGTGGAGAAAAGTCCAGAAAACTGATTCTTGTGATTCATCAAGGGGTGTGATTCAATAAAAAGTAGGTCAAAGGTCAAAACTCATACTTGATGTGTAACTATCCAATACAAAGCCATTTATAAATTTCAGTTTAATATTTTCATCCAGTGTGAAGAAAAGTCTGGAAAACCTCAAACAAAATGAGAGACAGACAGACAAACAGACCGAGTGTAAACTAATAGTCCCCTTTAGCAAACCTGGTAGGAGACTTATTAATATAATGATTATCACAGTATCTTTGCATTGATAATACAGATTTGTAACATTTGATACAAATCACTTGTTAACGAAAGCTGTTTGTATTTATTATTTTATTTCCATTTTTTCATAAGCATCCTTTCCAATAAAAACACATTTTTTCGCCATGCAAACCAAGTAACAGTTATGTCTATTTCCTTCCTGGAACAGCATATATCCTCTTAAAGATTAGGAATTTTCCTTATATTGCACGTTTTCACTCTCACTGACATTTTCCTTTCTCTCTGTGACCTTCCATTACATTGTAATTTCTGACTTGGCCTCTACACATTTACAGCTACAACCGGTGGGACATTCGTCATTCTCCTTGAACCAATCAAGAATATGTGTAGTGTGACCACCATGTCCACATCTCAAGCAGAATATCGAGTTTCCTGAAATGAGACAATTAAAACACTGAATTAGAAGGGTATTCTCTCATATTCAACATACAATTTTGCCTCAAAACAAGACATAATATGATGTTTACATTTCCATTCTATATAACTTATAAAGATAGTCATTTCCTCATGAATGCAATGCAGTTGTGAACAATGTGTGCATGAATCTTCACAAATATAGTATGCATATTTTAGCAGCTGGAAATTCTAACAGAAATGAAAGTAGAATATAAGAAATAAATTTCATTTTTGAAAATACAAGAGGGTTTGAACTGCAATGTTTGACACCGCCATAGTTTTCATAAAGTGCTAACACACTTAAAGAAGTATTCCGGCTTGAAGCATCACAGTTCATACCTTCATGTATTTTCAAAATTGAAATTTATTTCTAAAGTATTCTAATTACAACTACATATCCTGTTCTCACATATACAAATGTACATGTATCAAACATACAGGAATCAGACATTGACTAAAATCATAACAATATAGGTACTATATAAAAGCTACCATTAACAAAAAATACATGAACCAGTAGACAATAGGATGTGAATTTTTAACCATTTTCATAACTTAATACTGTTTGAAAATCATATCATGTCCCGTATATAGTTAACCAAAATGAAGCTTGGTACCAGATGCACGTAACAGTGTCGGACAACAATCATAACAAGAGGATGTAGTATGGCCCATGACACCTTGCTCATAATCTACAATACTTTGATTCACCCCACCCCCCTTCAGCACCCTTTGAGGGTCATGCTTTGTCCAACAGGAAGACTGGTGCCAAATATCAAAAGGTCTTGCTGAATATGCAATGAAAATTTTAAACCACTGAATTACTGGTAAGGCAAGTTTTTTTTCTCCATCTTCAACTGAAAAATACATTGGACTGGAAAAAAATTAACTGCTATTACTCACCAGTATCCTTTCATCAATTTCAGTTTACAAATACTCTCTATACAGGTTGACTTCTAATTCAATGTACCCTCTAATATCATATTTAGCCAATAGATAAGATACCATTCCTACTGACAGGTCACAAAACATACACACAATGTCTTAATATACCAACTGATGTCTGAAGTTAGCAGTTTGATTTTGTTCATTGATAAGAAAATCAATATGAAAAGACTTGTGTAATAAGAGGGCAAACAGCTCTATAATTTTTAAATTATTTTCATAAACATGTAGCATATATCATAAAAGTCCCATAGTAAATTTGGGTTTGGTAATTATAAAAGAAACAAGAAAATTAGGTACTCTGTCATCATGTAATGTACAGTTTGCTTAATTTCAATGCAGTTCAAAAAGCCTCAAATCTGGGTCACCGTCTTTGCAAAAATTATGTGGGGGAAATCATGCTAATGGAATACGGTACATTGAGTACTGCCAACTGATCAGAATTCCCTCAACAACTACATAAAAAATACTCCTGTGATTAACAGACTTGATATATATGTTCATTGATATGTTCTTTTGCGATTAATGAATTTGAAATGTTAAATTAATAAAATGATTATTATTTACACATCACCAACTGAGTTTCATCGACTTCCTCTATTTAGATGCCATACTTGTACAACTTTTCAATCGAAACATGATCTTAACACGTATAAAAACATAACAATATAAGAATTAATTTCTTTCACACCTGTCTGTCAAACGTTAAGAAATTTGAACTTGATCTGTAGTTTGACACTCTGAAAACTACACTGCAAGTTTCAAAAGAATCCTTGCAAGCATAATGAAAAAACAAGTCTGGAAAATCAATGGAACATACAGAAGGGTGAACAGACAGAGAAGAAACCTATAGTCTCCTTCAGTTTTACAAACCATTAGGGGACTGATAAACCAGTGTACTCCTCTCCTTTAAAGTAGGATATGATTAAGGAAATAACTATTCACAGCAACACACAAGTACCTTTGACACCAATGTGGCAGATGGAGCAGTTGAAAGCCAAGTTTTTACATGACCCACATTTGGCTCCCCGCCCTTCCTGTGAGCAGTGGTAACAACGAACTCCAAACTCTAAGAATGAAAAAAGACATTTTAAAACGTACATGTAAATACATTCTAACTCTGAGTAAAAAGAATTTACTGAGATGGATACAGCAATATGAGGATTTACGTTTGATTTAAAACATTCTAAATCTTATGGACTCTCATTTGAAACCATTTCTCTTTCATTTATTCATCCTGGTTGCTCAACAATATGTTCAGTACTGAGAAATCAAGGGACCACCAAATACATACACAGTTAAAATTCATCCATACCTATGCCAGTATGGGGTTCTGGCAAATGTGTCATGAAGTTCAAAACAAGTTGAGAATTGTTTGTAAATCCCCAATGATATAAAGTATCTGCATACGACTTTAGAAAAACATCATACTGATTTTGAGCCTTTGGATCAAGCAGTCTGAAATAAATAAAACATAAAATGTTTGAACATGTATTGCATATTCCTCTCCCTTTACTGTTTAAGATCAATTTGCCTATGCAGAATTATGACTAGTAGGCAAGGGTTCTCTTATATAAATAGTGCATGTTGTTGAGGGTAACGCTGAAAATTTTCACGTCTCAAAAACCATTATCAACCTTGACTGTGCCTTGGTTGACAATGGTTTTCTTCAATGTTACTTTCAACTACATGAAATATTTGTTTTATTACAGTAAAACAGGGTTATAGCAAACCTCTGGGCAGTGAAAAACAGTTTGTTATATGTCAAATAACATTTTCATTATTTTCCTTTCATTGCAATGAGAATAAATAACACTTTGCAAATTCATGAATTCATTATAAGCGTGTTTGTTATAAGCATGTTTTATTGTATACTGAAGTCGTAAATTTACTGGATATATACAACAAAGCAAAACGCTGAGGTTTGAGGTAGCATTAACGAGATGGAAAGCTGTTGATTGTGAAATTGTAACAGAATGACGTAAAAACATAACATCAAGCATAAACATTTTCTTACATAGTTCATAAAAAAAAAAAAAAAAGCAAATTGCGAAATTGCATTAGTATGGAAATATATCTACCTTCTCATTTGTTATTTGTGATCTTTAATGTTAATTTGATGGTTGCAAACACCTGTTTTACCGTCTATGTCATCTAACAATCTATAGTAAATTATACATGCACAATTTGTGCACGTGATCATTTTTAAGCTAAAACACGTTAAGTAATGATACCTGTTGCTAGAGGGCATGTTTTTGTTCTTAGAGGGTAATGATAATTTTTTTTTAAATGCTTTTGACCAAATACATGAAAGTATAATAAAAATAACTGACAACAAACAACTTAAAACTGGCAGTGTTTGACAGGTCATGACTGTCAAGCACAAAGTTCTCTAGTTGTTGGTCATGTCTAGGTTTGATGGGGTTTTTTTTCTTAGCTCATTAGGACAAATGTCCTCAAAAAGCTATAATTTCGACATCCACGGCATTGTCATCATTGGTGGACAGCAGGTTACAGTTATATAAAAGATTCATTTCCAAGAAACTCTCAACCCTATATGATCAGACTTGTATGGATGATGCATCTATGGATGCACACAAACATTCATGTTTTGGTTCTTGTATCTGACCTTTATTTTTCAAATGAGTAACTAGGCACTGAAGTTTTTTAAATGATTCATCCCCCCCCCCAAGAAAAAACTATTAACCAAATCTGATTCAAACTTGCAATCCTGACTTGGATGCTGTATCTAGCCTACATTTTCTGAATAAATGACCTATTTATAGACAATAACTTCTCTGTATTTCTTCCAACAATTTGTCCGCATTTGACTTCAGAAATACTTCAGATAAATGCCTAGGTATAAATATAGTTTTATAGTATGTCCATTTCTCAATGACTGCAGCTTTTATGTGATTCAAACCTGCAATGCATGGATGGAGCCATGGATGCATACAAACATGCATGCTTCAGATGCTGCCTCCAACCTATCTCTCTCTCTCTCTCTCTCTCTCTCTCTCTCTCTCTCTCTCTATATATATATATATATATGACTCTATTCAGAATTACATGACCCCAATTTATAAAGTTCATATTTGGAGGTTCCTTTCATTAATCTGACATGTTTTTCTTCATTATTCACGAGACCCATTGTCTCTCTATTTTTTTTTTCTTTCCCTTTTTCTAGAAAAAGTCAAACTGCATTTAGTTCCTACATTTTTAAAATAAAAATTTTATGCCACAGACTTAGCAAACAGAATATCAGAATTCTCAATAAACCTGAAAATCATTTTCCAATCCTGATCTTCTATACATTGAGTGAAGCTTGTTAATATCTATCATACCTAAAAACAAGACCCTAAGTTTATTACTGTTTGGCAGTCTTTAAGGGAACAAATATTTATGGCTCAAGAAACAACTTAAAGTTTCAACCCAAGATGTAAAACTAAGGCAAAACACTGGAGGACAACTCACCTGCAGTTGCTTTCATGAAGTTTTGCCAATCGTTCAGTCTCCTTTTCTTTAATCCCTTCCTCATCCTCGATTTTGTAATCCTCAAATGAGTCCTCAAGGCAAGACAAACTATTGGATCGACGGATCTTTAGAACACCTACTACAAACATTTCTCATGTCATTGTCCAACAACAAAATGCTACCCTCAAATTCATATTACAATCATCACTAGCAAAAAGCTTTGAAATGAACACTGTCTCAGAATCATATAATATTGTAAAAAAAAAAATGTTAAGAGAATTTAATAATATTCAATCAATTACATGAAACCTAATCATTCAGTCCCCTCACAAAATTGTCTTCATCAATCCAATCTTTTAAGTTTGTTATGGCAAACCAAACCCATCGGATGGTAAAACCATTTCTTACTTAATTTCGTCACCCATATAACAAATTAATACGTGAATCAATATTGCCTACTTTACCTTATATACCCTTGTTGCCAATATGTCTTTAACTATTGGTCAAATAATTACTAAATGTTAATACTGTGTTCATCCTAATGCGTGCCCCTTGTGCTTACAACATTGGAAAAAGGGATGGAACGGTTACTTAGGACTTTGTTTAAAATATTTCCAGTTAACTTTTAAATTTGAGAGATGTTTACATAAATATTAAATTCTAAATGAGTTATTGCTACACTTAAATATACATAATAATATATAATCCAATAAGGTCTGGTGTTTTATTCCTTGCTTCAAAACAACATAGTAAATATACTAAGATATATTTGTTATTACTGGTATAAACTAAGTCATATTGTAATCAAATAATTAATCTTAATTTCTGACAGTTGGAAAAAAGTCCCAGGAGAGCTTATAAGGGTGACTCTGCTCAATGGTACAGTTGTCTCTGTTTGAATTTGATAATCAATTCATGCTCCAAATTTGGTAATTCTGTCCTTTACAAAAATATCAGAGAAAAAAGGGGTATGCATTATTCCATTCCTACTCCTTTATGTTGCTCAATCTTAACACACACCCCTCCCTCAGTCTTCTCATATTTTGATTTGTTTGCCCTCCCTGATTCCTGTTCAATCTATCCTTAAACCGTTTACAGGGCAAAGTAATATTTTTTACTGGTTTACGTTACGTCGGAATTGAAAACTCATCAGCTAACAAGGAGAGGCCCATGGGCCACATCACTCACCTGAGCCTCTGTATTATGAGTAGTTATCCCCAATGAACCCTGAAACCCAGAGGTCATGGTAGGTACAAACTTGTATCTATGCAATATGAGGATAATTGCATACATGTATTTATCAGTTTGAAAAATTAACCCCTTGAGGTTATTGAGAAGGAGATTTTCAAAGAGATTTCCTATACATGAATATTACAATGTTGCACTTCAAACCCCCCTACTATTGCTTCATTCTTGGCTTAAATGTAATGGTGTGAACAAACTTGAATCTACACTATATGAGGATGTTTTCGTATTATTAAATGTAACAAATTCAACCCTTGTGTTATTTAATAGATTTTCAGATAATGTTCCTATATGTGTGAACCCCTAGAGCATCATGGTGTGAACAAACCTAGTACAATACATAAGAATACATACATATTTATTTGGCAAATTATTGACTTTCTATTCTCGAGCAGGTTTTCTACAGAATTTTCTCATATTACTTTATGTCAAACTTGAAATCACTATTTTAGCCTGACACTGGGAGTATGATGGGAAAAACGTAAATGATGCTTGCATATCAATTTCAGATACTACACTCCGAGTGATTCTTGACAATGATTTTTTTTTTCTTTTTTTTTTTAAATTCAATTGTTAAACATGTTCAATGCACAAGATATGTAATATGAATAATTTTATTTGTAAATTAAAGAAATTTTTTAAATATCTACAATTATATTCACACCTGTGTATAGTGTTTGGGATAGCTGCAATATTAAATGTAGCCCTCTCCATCTTTTTTTTTTTTTTCATTTTAGAAAATGTCAAAATAAAAAAAAAACTGAGAGGGCAACATTATTGCGGCTATGGACACTTGCTCAAGGCCCTATCCCTGGCAGCTAACCTCTTTTTTTTGGGGGGGAGGGGGTCCTATAGGAAACTGGGCCTGGGGTTCTTGAAAAGTTGAAAATGTGAAAAGTTAAATTTACAGAAAACAGACAAACTTCATTCACTTCAGCTTTCAGCTCAAAGGGTCTAAGAAAAATGACATCATTAAAGAATGACCTCATGATATATCAACTGACAATCTTCATTCCCTAACCCAACTACATGTAGGCAAGTACTCAATTTCAAAGGACAGGGCACTGTAAATCAATTTTTATTTGTGAGAACTTTTAGTTTTGCATAAATTCACAAGGTCATCTTATCACAACAATAAGATTCTCAAGAATATTTTTCACATTCATGGAAATTTTACCTCGCTAATAAATCTCACAAGACAAACTTGCAGAAATAAAGTGATTTACAGTATATATAAAAATTTGCACTTTCCTTATAAAAATAATTACATAGTATGAATAATTATTAATATCAAAGAATCAATTTGGAAGTTGTGGATTGAAAATTTTTGTGAAGAGACTGAATGACAGGTGTCACTGGAACAGACACCCAGAAAAAGAACTAATTTACCCAAAATGTATAATATTAATAAGCTGACATGATAAGTAAGTAACATATTAATGGTGAGAAAGTCATAGATCACAGATCTACGGATATAAAACTCTCCATAAAAAAGTGCAATAAAAAACCTAAAAACAACCATCTGCAATAATACATGCAAACCTAAGTACATTATTTCCCTATTTACATATATACATCCTGACTTTTTATCAGTTCATACATATCCTATTTAAACATATGTATAAAGGTTATATTATCTTTTGAGGTATTGATTGAAGGGATGGACCCTTCAGATGGTTGAAATACCTGTCATGGCTGCTATATCAGGGTGTGATGACACTTCAGACAAGTGATGTTGTGAGGATCGGGATTGAACGGTAGCATTGGGAGGGGGTCGTGATGATTGACCTTGTAAGTGACCAGTAAGTGCTAGAAATGAGTAGCATTAGTCAGGTGACAGAAGCATGGTCTCAGACAACAAACCTCAACAACTTTTCATTTCAGTTACTTGTATTATACATGTGCTCTATGACTTCATAAAAAGAGATGGAGGGTTGAATCCTTTATTTTTACCAAAAACTGAGTAGATAAACATGAAATCAAATAACATCATATACACATGTAAATATAATTCAAAACATTGTGTTGTCCATAGCTAGAAGAAACTTCTGACATTGCCAAGTTTTCCAAATATTTACTTTCATTTTCAACCCTCAGAACAAATGGAAATTTTCTGTGATTTTGAATTTGCTACTTCCTTTAAAATTTAATGCTCAAATCATTGAGGTGTGTCTGATTAAATATATTAGAAATTTGAATAACACAAACAAATGTGAATGTGGCCAATATCTTTTTTACCAGAATAATTACAAAGCTTACTTGAAAAGCATTGCATTACATTTTCTTGAATAAAATTGTTTATGTATATAAAACAATATAAAGGTTAATTACATACTAGGTATAATATATAACGTACAATTCATAAAGATGCCATGCAGCAATAATACATAGGGGGAAAATAAGCAAACAATAGGCCCATGGGCCACAACACTCCATCTGAATCATTCAATCCGTTTTAAACTTTAGACATTTTATTGCTGCTCTTGCACTAGTCATATGCAGTGAATGGACAGACTTTAATTCACTTTGCTACAGTATTGATTTCACAACATGTTACTTTGTTGTTCTTCATGATAAAAGTTTTCATGACTTCAGTTATATTTTTGTACATGAAACTTTGGACCCCTATTGTGGTCCTACACTAGTCCTGGCTTGAACAGAGTTGATTCTAAACTACATGACTCTGTTTGCATTTTAATTTCACTAATTGTAGTCTTCCTGTTTTTGAAAAGAATTTTTATAAGAAGTTATCAATGTATTCTTCCTACCTTTGGTCCCATAGATCAAGGTTTGAAAAGACTTTGCTGTACACTGTATGTACATAAATAAACTTTTATTTAAGTTCTGACAATCCTGGTCTATTCTATGTTGTTCTTTTATAGCATGAGTGCGATATTATACTGGACTTGAACAAATTTAGACCACCTTCATTGAAGCTATGAACTAAACTTGGTTTTTAAAATGGCCGAGTGATTTTGGAGAATTAAGGTGACAATATGAATTCTACAGAAGGACAACTGATACACAACCAGACGAATGACCATTAAACTTTCGTCAGTAACACTCTTGAACCTACACCTATCATATGAGCTATTACTGTATACAAAGATCACCTCACGCCACATGTATCAACATTTACAAGGATAAATAAGTTTCATTGCACATGAATTAAATTTCATAAATCTTTCAATTTCATTTGTTAAAGCATATGCAAGCTTTCTTTTAAATTCTCCTACATAGGCAAATGTGAATTTCACCTG
This sequence comes from Ostrea denselamellosa, assembly GCA_024699665.1. Classification (NCBI taxonomy): domain Eukaryota; kingdom Metazoa; phylum Mollusca; class Bivalvia; order Ostreida; family Ostreidae; genus Ostrea; species Ostrea denselamellosa. Next base: position 13,751,966 of record JAMZEH010000005.1, read on the forward strand.
AAAATTTTAACATGAATTTTCCATATATTACTTGTGTTAAGACATTAGATACCGCTTCTGAATGCAAGAATTAAGCCCCATATTCAGCCAAATGCATGGTTTTACTTTCAGCATTAATACATCTTATAATGGAAGTTTACAAAAGAATTTTGAAAAAAGCAAGTTTTCTTTAAAAGAAAAATATATCAAGCTTTTCATTTTCTGCAACAATTCTCTTACTTTTTACATGTATTTTTGCATTGATACATCAAAACAAACCAACATAAAGACACTATACATACAGATTACAATAAATAAACAGATAAAATTGCTATTCAAATGAAAAGGCTAAAAGGACCCAAACATAATACATAGAGAAATACCCTCTACAACACACTTTGCAAACCAAAAATGCACTAAATTAAAGACGCAGAATCGTTATGTGAAAACAGATTAAAGATTTAAATTCAGTGTTGCCATGGAAATCAGAAAAAATGAAAGCAGCAGATCAGTGGTAGTTAATCACTCTAATGGTTCTGTTATAGACAGACATTCATGACATCATTTGATTAATCTGACTCTCTGCCCTTTCCCTCCCAGCATTGCATAATTCATCTTCATTGATTATTTCTTAACTTTTTTTTCATTAAGCATAGCAGAGTCTGAACTTCAAACTGAATGCTATCATAGTACTCAGTTTTTATCAATAAGCAACACCAGACCTGAACATTTCCTCTACATTAATCTTGGTTATCTTCTAAATATTCAAGTACCTGTGACTTTGCAGTTTTCACATTGTATCTACTGGAAAATTACACGAAGAAGCAAAATATCAATTAATTCATAGCTTTTTCACTCAGCAATTTTCCCAAAAGCAGTTATAGCATGAAAGCAGAACTTGCTCTATTTCTGAATACAAGAGAGAGTCAGATGCATCTAATGTTAAATTTCCTGACTTACTCTTGAAGCTCTTCAACAGATTAGAACCTGCTGTGACTGTATGATAAGGGCTATACTGTTGATAAAAAATAAACCAAATACTTGTTTAAAATTTCCTTGTCAAGAATATTTCTCAATTATTTCCATTTCTCACTAAAATTCTCTCTGTGTCCTCTCTTGTGTGTAGGTATCTGCTACAATTAACTAAAATAAAAAATATTAATACTTGCAAAGTTTCTGATTAGATACTGAAAAATTTGAAGAAATTTCATTCCTATGCCTGTAAAGTTTAAGATAGATATTACAAGCAAAAGGCTAGAAAAAATGCACACATTCCAGATTGCTGAAGATAATTCCTCTATCTTGTTCTATATTCTATAAGATTCTAATATAATGCTGTGGTTAAAAGAAGGTATTATATCTTGAAAACTTTCATAGCAAAGTTGTACACATTAAAAGAAAGGGAGTGCAAAGTCTGAATGTGCTTTGTTTTAATGAAGCTTATCAGCCAATCATCTGGGAATTTCTTTCATCTAACCTAAGACTCATGCAATTTATACTTTCTCATGATAAATTTTAACAGCACTCATGAGCATACACAGCAAACACTCTATATAAAGGCCAATTTTATTTAATACTTTCTGTTTGCAAACATGAAACCTCTTTCTCTTGCATGGCTGATGTAACATCCATTTAGTCAGTTTTCTGCTATTGTAATTATCTGTTTGATTTAAAAATAAATATGGAGTGCCATATGATAGGAGGAAGCTAGAAACTAATGATCACAGAGCCAAGATATGGAAAAACAGTTCACATGGTAAGGCACAATGGACAAGACATACTAGAAACACAGAAACACTCCCACAGTATTGTTAATTGTCGTGAATCTACTTCTACACGATTAACATCTACTTTACATTCTACAGTACTGTGATTTGGTTTATGCACATTTTTGATTAGGATGGACCTATATTTCATTGCTGCATATATGTAGAGAAAAGCAAACTGCAAGACATTGCAAACTAAAATGTGGGGGTTTTTTTTAGTAAGGAACCATACAGTATTAGTTAAATACCCCTTTCCTTGTGGCTTTTAATATGTAAGTTATGAAAATACATCATTATATTGCACGTTTATCTAAATAAATATTCAAAACAATAGAACTGTTTCAACAAATAATGTACCAAGTATATATGATTCCCAACAAATGTATTACATGTACCAAAATCTAATCAAGTACTGTACATGTATATTTCATAACCTTTTTCACCATCAATACACAATATTCAGGAATCTAATACCCTCATAATTACACCATCAACAGCTGAAATAAAAAAAATATCAGGTGAAACAGCCATTCTCTGCCTTCAAAACTTCACAAAACAATTACTTCACAGAGATTTAATTTCTTATATTTCTGATACAGAATTCCCATTTCTGTCTTTTTTTTCTACTTTAAAATGATCATATTAGAAATATTTTTCTTTCACATTATAATAGCCCACATTTTCTATTTTGTGGGAGACCTTTTCATACATTGGTCTCTAAATGACCATAAATACTGCAAAGATTCCCCATTATGAAATTTTGCAGGCAGACATCTCAGATAAGAGAAATCTAAGTCTCCTTGAAATTTCTCTTTAGCTGTACATTCCTGCTGTCACCTGACACTAATAATAAAGCAGAAACTTACGCCAACCACTATCTGTTGAACTGCTTAAGAAATCGGGCGTGTCCATCTAAGACAAGAAATGAATAATATCACACATCCCTGCAGTAAGTCTTCTATACCCCCAACATAATTATCAGTTGTAAAATAAACATTGAATTAAACCTGCTGTGAAATAAAATACTATTGTATTATATTGTTAATGCAACTGCAATGCAAAGATGATTATTAATAAAGAATCAAAACTACAATTTGTTAACGTTTTTAATTTGCTACATGGAAGTGCTCCATATAAAATGTTTTTGAAATACTGGCATTAATATCTACATTGTCATTTTAAAAAGAAAGAATTTTTATAAACCCATAAAATTAATACACCTGAAGCATAAGATATTTTGTGCTCAAACTTACTTCAGACTAAAAAGATCTGCATGTATTCAACAAACAGGATATATACTGACATATCTAAATTCACATACAGTTTACAAGAAGATGTTTGTGCCTTATTGCTCTTTTAAAAATACAATACTGGTTCCAGTGTAATAAATCTTTAGATCTGAGTCAAGGATCTGTAAATATGTCAATGAGCATACCAAGGAAGAATATCAACAATATTTGTAGCTGTTGAGAAAAATATTACTGACATTATACATACATATATGTGTAATACATGCCTGTCAACGGAACATGCTATTGAGAAATGCATCAAGAATTAGAGCTGTCCTATCGGGACTAATATCCTATACCCTAATCTCGGCTGGGTATTTGGACTGATGCCTTCACCGAATCTCAAAGCAGTCCTTCATAATTCATGTCTGGAAATTTACACTTGGCTTCGGCCAACTCTAGAATTAATATTGTACTTAGGTGAAACCAGCTCTTTGCTTCAAATGAGTGATTTAACTATTGAACGAATCTCTATCACTATTAATGCTGCATAGCTTATTGTCTAGGTATGCAAAACCCGAAATAAAACCAATCACTAAATTTTCCATTCAAAATATGGCTCCCTATCGTATTTGTTTATCTCCTTCAAACTGAATAGTTCCTGTAGTCTGTTTTTTAATACATATTACTTGTGACACCCAGTATAACTGAGAATTATCTGCATATAAGTAAATGCATTTATTTATTAACTACATTCTAATAAAGATAATAGAGATCTAAGATATATCAGAAATAAGGAAATTAAAGGTAATTAAATAATTAACTATTTCTTTCTTAAATATTAAACACACATTGTATAGATAATTATCAAAATATCTATTCCTCACATCTACATTTGAGGCTTTTGGGGGTTGGGGGGTTGGGGGGGGTTAGTATTCATGAACAATTAGTCGAAACAATTTTTTAAAACAATTATTTAAAGTATTCTCTGATTTATGTACAATACTTACTACATTAAGAAAGACACAGGCTATAGGAACTCTTCAATTTGAAGGAGATAAACAAATACGATAGGGAACTATATTTTGAACAGAAATTTTAGGATTGGTTTTATTTCGGGATTTACATACCTAGACAATAAGCTATGCAGCATTAATAGTGATAGAGAGTTAGTTTAATAGTTAAATCACTTATTGAAGTGAACAGCAGAGTCACCCAAGTGCATATTAATTGCTAGAGTCAGCCAATGCTTAGTATAAATTTCCAGACATGAATTGTGAAGGACTGCTCCGAGATTTGGTGATGGCATTAATCTAAATATCCAGTTGAGCCGAATCTCAGCCGAGATTACCTACACACACACACACCCAACTCCCCACTACTTCCCCCCCCCCCCCAAACACACACACCATCTGGATATACTTGTAAGCTGCAGAATTGATCCCATTGTAAACTTGGACAAGCTTACTTTTCATCTAAGTCTCATGTTTATAAAGGAATAAGAAATAAACAAGAGGCCCATGGGTCACATCGCTCACCAGTCACTTGGCCCTGCCATTGTTCAGCTATTGTGATTTTTAAAGATTTTTTTATCCATCTTCATTCCCATGAAATTTTTTTACCCCATATTGTGGCCCCAACCTAGATACAAGGACCACAACATAAATGAATTTACATAACACAAAGATACCTTAACATCAATATGACTAACATGATCTTGCTGTTCTGGATAAGACCAAGGTTACAATGTTAGAGATCATGATATGATATGAAGGGCCTTGCCATAAGAAATCTATATACAAAATATGAAAACTCTGTCTCGAATACGTCAGGGGATATTAAATAGGTAAAAAAAATTATTAAAAGTAACTACTTTAAATAGTTCAGTAGGTATTGAATAGGTTAGATTATTAAAAAGTAGGTCCAACTCTAAGATCTAGGTCACAAGGTCGAATGGAATAATGAGGTCTTGCCATAAAGAATCTATTTACAAAATATGAAAACCCTATTTTAAATAGTTCAGGATGTATTGAATAGGCCAGGGTGTTTTAGGTCAAACTCCAAGGTCAAAGGATCAAACACCACTGTGTCACAAGGTCTTGCCTTAAAGAATCTGTATGCAAAATATGAAAGCCCTTCCTAAAATAGTTCCAGATGTGTTTAATAGGTTATGTTTTCTTAAAAGTAGGTCAAATTCCAAGTTCAAGATCACTAGGTCAAAGATCATGATATGAAATGAAAGATCTTGCCATATGAAATATATATACAAGATGAAAGATCTACCTTAGATACAGTCAAACCTTGTTATCTTGAACTCAATGGACCTGAGATAAAAACTTCGAGATATCTGATGATTCAAGATATTAACGTTAAAACATATAAAGAAAAGTGTTGGATTTCAAACTCACTTTGACATATCTGTGGTATTTGAGATATCAATGTTCAAGTTACCAAAGTTCAACAGTTGTTCAAAAGATATTGAAAATCTCACATTTTCATTAAAAGTAGGTCAAATTTCAAGGTGAAGGTTATAAAATCACACCCCATTGCATCACATGAAAGGTTTGTTGTAAAAAAAAAATGTGCATACAATAAGGAAAGCCCTAGCTTAGATAGTTCAAGAGATATTGTAAAAGACTTTTTCTTTATCAGCCTATAAAACTCCCCTATTGTGGCTCCATCCAACATCCAAGGACCATGATTTGAATCTACTATATGTCTGAAAGCTTTTTTGTAAATTTCAACTTTTCTGGTCCAGTGGTTCTTGAGAAGATTTTTAAATGACACCACCCTATTTTTGCCTTTTTGTAAATACTGTTGAATCATTATTGTTCAATGTTTCGTAGATTTCGTGGATACCTTTTACCAACGAATTTACGTCCCCACAAACCAGTTATTCTTTGCAATAGTTTCTACAATATATTGTTGTATATTTTCAAAATAACATCAACCCTCGAAATTACATCTAGTAAATATTTAGGTACCTGCTAACATTGGCCCCCACGAACAATAATAATTCCACAGTATCTTCCCTTTGAAGTGGCCTACTTGAATCCTCTTCACATACCATAATTTGTAGCAATTTTGATTGAAAGTGGCCCAATGGTTCTCGAGAAGAAGATAAAAATGTGAAAAGTGTATGGACAGACTGAATACAGACAAAAGGTGATTGGAAAAGCTCAAGTGAGCTAAAAAGTGAGACTTACATCAAAAGTGAGCTTGTCCAAGTCTTATGGCCAAGGAGCCTGATCAATGGACCTCAAAATGATCTTTTGGCTTTTGAAATGTGTTCAGTAAAAGAAGGAACATGAAGTTGAATTAATAAATTTTAAATGTATCACAGAGTAAACCTAACCAACAGAAAGTTTGGTACCAAAGAAACTGTGACTTGTAATTTCAGAGTAAAATGTTTGACAGAAGACACCCAATGATAGGTCAATATGAGGTGTGCCTTTTAACCTGTTTGGATAAGACTCTTACTTACATTAGGGGGAACATAATCCATTGATGCTGACTGTGGAATGGCATTCTCCTTCTTTGGAGGCTGTCTTATGGCATCCTCTCTATTCCAGAAAACACACACAAGCATGGCCAGTGTCTGAACATCATGGATTTGCATGTAGAATTCAAACCTTAAATGTTAGTGACAGAGCCCCATGTTATATTAAGTCAACTTTCTTGGCATTTGTGCTACAAATATATGTTATGTCAAACTTTCTCAAACTTCCTTTTTCTCTCTTAAATCTAAAAATTAACCAAACATGTGTACTGCCTAATGCATTCATTCTTCAAATTACTAGGCATAATTCTGATGAGGATTTTCTCATTGAATTAAACATTTTTGCCATCATACAGATATTTAATCAAGTCCTTCCCGAATGGATGTTGTGCCCATGGCGATCCATCATCTGGGTCATCACTGGGTTTTAATTGCTGGCTTGCAGCTATAGAAACCATTGACCACAACTGTAAATATAAAGACCAAATGTACAATGAAGACTAGAAAACTGACATGGTCAGCAGGGACCCTGCTCAGGGCTATCAAAGGAAAGTAACATAGATCTGTATTTCATTAAAAAAAAAATTCGAAAAAAATCTCAACAATTCTTTTTAAAATACATAAATATAAAGCATGCGTCTTTACATGGGTGGGGCAGTTTCCCTTATTCCTTGCAGAAACACACCATATATGTACTACAAAATTCCATAAGCAAATATCAAAATACTTACATAAAACATGGGGGCTTTTCTGTCAATGCGCATGATATTTTGGAATTTTCACCGACAAATATTCAGTAACATTAATTAATAGGACACACTCATTTGAAATCTGTTTTGTGACAGAACAGTTCACTAAGGTATAGGTCAAATGTGAATGGACTACATAATTCAATACATAAGCTGCATTTGAACCCTACCTCCAAAATTTAACCTTGTATACCAAACCCAATTGGGAGTTTGTTGACTAGGAATGATGTGCATTAATTGTTTTTATTGAATGTATTCAATACATGTTACATAAAACATTTTTATATATAAAACACACACACAAACACACACACACACATATATATATATATATATATATATATATATATATATATATATATACACACACACACACACACACTCAAAGTTGTAGGGTAATAATTATTTTTCATTGCACTATCTATATCAAATCAATGTCAAAATTATTACAGTTCTAAAATTCAAATTGAATTATCTCCCTTTGACAAATTCAATCCAAAATCACAACAAAATGTTGACATAAATACAGACAAGGTGAAGTAAACCCAAAATTTATAGGTGTCTTCCTCTTATTTTAGAGTATTTCTCTGCACAGTTTGAAAACTGTCTGGGGGAAACTCTTTGAGTTATCATGTCACAACATGAATGTTGACGGACAGATGGATGGACAATATGATTACTATAGGGTTCCCGCACTTCATGCTGGGCTCTAAATAATTCTCTTTATTTCTTACCATTCATCAGATTTCTCAGCAACACAAGATGTCTACAAACACATCCTAAGTATGAGTACATGTACTAAAACATTTTGAGAATGGATGATTCAAAAGTAGTATAAAATTTCATTTCACTGCAACTGAGTGTTCTGACCACAAACCAGCTCCCCTGATTTAATCACAATACTTTCAGAATACATCTCTAAGTTCTCATCCTCAGATCACTCCCAAAATGAAACCCATTTTTGGATGGTTTACAACCTATCTTTAGTGAAATGAAATCCAAGCCATACTTTTTACATAATCTTCTTTGCTGATAAGTACATGCACCCAGTACATTACCTTGACTACAGAGAGTGTTTCATTTCATAACCATAAATAATATGCAAATCTACCTTACCTGTACCAGATCTCTACGACCAACAGCACTAGCAGCTAAGGCATTGTGATTACACATGGCTGGAATGTTTGATCGGTCAATTCTAGGACAAAATATTTGTGTACATTTGTCAGATGTTTTATGTGTTGAACAAAAGTCAGAACTGTGCAGACTAACACAAATAAGTCAGACTTACATATAATTTTTTCCTAGTTCTTTATGAATAGGCAGCATACAAGAACTGTCATAAATTTTGACTGGTGCTAGCACGGGTTTGATCTCTGTTATCTCTTTAGGTCGAGGTTTCCTTTTTCCTTTTGGCTGGTTTGTTACCTACAAAAAAATAAGTCATTTATTGTGTGATGCCATGCTCTTGTTTGAGCTGCACCTGCAATAATAACCAGTATTTACTTAGATATACAGCATGAACATACTTGTACATGTATACCTAGAAAATCTATGATACAATGTATAATATTTGTAGTATAAAAAAATATACATGTATATTATGTGTCAAAAGGTTTAGCATCATTTGGAATGTGTACCTTGTGAAAAACAAAACTAATGCAGATTCCAATATTAGGTGAACACAGAATTAATCCATAATAATGTTAAAGTCTTACAGGATGTCTGTAGTACCACTCCTTGATTGATACGCTTTCTGCCACAGGTGTTGGGGGACTTATAGAATAGCTCTGGAAGTTGTAAAATTTTTGAGAAGAGCGAAATCGGGATTTGGATGCAAAGTCTGACAGCTCACAAAGGGACCTGCATTTATTGAGAGAAAAAAAAAAGTAAGTACAGGCACCATATCACTTCTCACAACAGCACAGTTCAGCACTACTTTCTAATATTTGACATATCATTTGGAGCACAGCTCACAGAAACTACCTATAGTGTATAGACTCTGCATTGTTATACAAGGTAGAATAATTCCTACATACTTTGGTGTTATTTCAGTCCCAGACGGACCTTTTCTAGCTTCATGAGACCGTCCAAATACAACCAAGTACCCTAAATATCAATAATGATCATGAGTTTGTGTATTGTTTTCAATATTTTTATCAGAGCTTCATACTAGGAAAATGTAGGCTTAGATATTTAAATCTGTGAATGCAATAAAAGGTGATTTGTACCCGCTGAACAGAATTTTGCTCCACTGGTGCGAGGAAATGGAATGTTTATGTCCTGTAGCCCAGATGCACTGTGCCAGGACATGTACTGTGTTTTATTAGAGGGGCCTACAAGGGTAAAGGGGCGTGATGCCTCTGTTTCTGGGGTCCTTCGTTCCTCTGGACGAAACTACAAAAAATGTTAAACATGACAAATCAAAAACAACGTCCTTGCATTATTTAAAAATAAAACTTTTTTCTATCATATACCTCCTTAAATTTTGATTACATGTACAATTACTTTTTACATCATACAGTTTAATCAAACATATATATATATATATTGCATCATACAATGGTTTATCAACCCATCTGAGAATCTGCTTCGATTATACAGGTTTCTGAACTTTAAGAACTTGGAGATCCTAAGGGATGATCACTCACTTTTAGTGAAAAAAAAAAATATGAAAATCACAGACCAATTTTTTTAATCTCTGCTTTGAAACACTGCACTCATTTTTTTCTGTTGAAATTTATATACCTGTTTCTCCCTCAAAATAATTCACATGTGAATGTCATGAAAATATTACTTTTAACATTTCTGACAAAATGCCCAATCTTCATGTTCCAAACTAAACTGACTTACATTCCAAGGTTGATTGAGAGCCAGAGATAACTGCCTCAGACATGGCTCAAGACAACTGGTGTTCCTTCGTGCATGCATCAACGCCGTATCCTGCAGTACCTGCAATAAAATAATAACTGGTTGATGGATATTATGACTTCACTAATATAATCACTTGTCAAACTGGCTTAGCTACTGACAAGTACAAACCCCATTTCCCAGTCTATTTGTAATTTTTTTTTTCCCACCACTCACACAATACATCAGTTTCCCCATAATTCCCAAGCTCCATAACTTTATCAGACTTTACTGGACAAGAAAATACATATACCGTTTGATGCCATGTTTATGAATTAAAATCAATTCTTTGATGTCTGCTGTCACACAATTAAATCTTTCACAATTTACCTTATGTAATTTATGTTTTATGTCAGAGCTGAGATTGGGATCCAGAAATTCAAATGTTGGAAGGTCACTGTAGGGGTAATTTTCTGGAAACAACATCCGCAGACCAACATTGAAATTTCTGGAGACAGCCAGTACTCGACAGGTCCTGCTGCCAGCATCCATCTGTGCAAAAATGATGATTTTATAGTACAATACACAAACAACATCTACCTGGTACATGTATCACTATTTCATTTGTGTTTTCAAGACATAAATGTATAACTTGAGGTATGGTGCAATTTGAATTGTATAAACTGGTTGTACTGCATAACAGTTGCGTAATAGTTACGATGGTATCATTAGCTTTATTGGTGTTCATCAACTCACCTCCTCTACTTGTATATTGGGAATGTTGGTGTTCATCAGATCAAACTCTTGTTGAAGTGTTTGGGGCTGCTGGAACAATGCTCCCTCTGGGCTCATGGACATTTGTCGTTGCAGGTCCCCATTTCCGATGTCATTTTCCTTGGCAGATTTGTCTCTGCATGTGTCATGGGAGACACTATCTCTCCCTGTCTGTCCCGACTCATTCTCTGAAGAGTCATTTATGTCAACCATATCATGGCCACATCGCTGTATAAAATTAACAGTGCAGAATAAATTAGATAACTGACTGACAAATAGGGTGACTCTTCATAAATGATAAAAACAAAATTATATCTAAAATGCAAAATACATAGTAATAATTAAGTATACCAAAATATGCTTATGATAATCAATAATTTCAATTGTGCTGTGTCCAGTCTATTGGTTCACCATTGTTAAGAAAAACTTTGCAGTAGTGGCACATTTTAAATTTTACCGATACACATACCATACAGTAAAACGGTTATAACTAACACACTTATAATGAATTCACACTTACAATGAAGTGCTTTTCATTCCCTGTAGTTTTAAAACATACCATGGGTATAACATTTTATGCTTATAATGAATCAAAATCGTTGGTCCCTAGCACTTTGCCATTAGCTTGTTTTACCATATTATGAAACAATTTCACAAAAGTTAACCAAAAAATATCAAAAAAATCCTAAAATTTCAACTTGCAAAAATGACCTCTAGTATATTATAAAAGCAATCAACTAATATGTATACATAAACTATGTATGTTTTTTATATAAATTTCATTTTCAAAAATGTAAAATGCTATTTGAGGTTTAGATAACTTTCACAGCCTGCAAATTTCAAATATATGTACCTCCTTGAAAATTAAACAACTGGTTGCTGGAAAATAATCCTAACAAAGCCATCTCAACACTCTTGTCATAGCTAATCTTCAAACGTTACTCGTAGTAATTGCAGAGTGATGGAATATGGGCAGACAAAGCACTCCATCAATGTCTCTAGCATACCTTAGACAGAGGCTTTACAGCTTACTACCCTTATACTGAAATTGTTTGTTATTTTCATCTTGTGATTTACTACTGACTAACTACCAGTAACGCATTCAAAATCCCGTCAAATGTTGCGAGTTGCGCAAAAAGAAAAATATATATGGCATTACTATGTGCATGTAAGTCAGGCACAGATTTCAGAGTCGAATTTTTATTCCAAAAAAAACTTACTTACATGCAAGTATATACAGTAAATGAAATTTGAACTGAATTCATTTTCACTTCATTCTATATACTTTGTTTACAAAATATAGTAATAAATCTGTGACAAACTAATTAGGTTAACTAGATCAGAATCAAAATCAAAACTTTATTTTTCCAAAATTAACAAAAAAAACTTTGCTTATTTTGGACTTCTGATATATTGAATGCAATCAGCTGGTCCCTCAAATTTCAATCTATCCAGATTAGATTGAATTTAAAATAATATTTCTACATGTTCATATAATAGATAACAATCTTACTTTTTGAAGCTGTGTATCGATCTTCCATATTCGTAAACTCTGATCCTTGGACCATGTTACAAGTTGATGATCTCTAGACCCTATAATTACAATTTCAAACTTCAATTCTAAAGCCACATTAGATTGGTACATTGTATTCTTTTTCTTAAACCAAAATTTTATTTCACTAAAATCCTTGTTCACATGTAACACTTGTTTGTAAACAAATGATCATTTTTGTGGAACATTCTGACAAACAGTCAATATTCACTTCCTGTGCAAATTTCATTCTGCTGTTCAAGGTATCAATAAAAAGAATCGGATAATTCTAAAGAACTTGATACATAAATTTCTGTATGGTTTTTTTTTTGGCATGATATCCCAATGATTCATTTCTTTTTAATAAATGCTCTTTAAAAATTTTTAAAATCATAAAATAATGCTTTATCTGGATGAAAACATTGCATCCTCTGGTGTGATATTACAAACTGTAACCAGATGACCTTAAGAATTGTGTCTTTATTATGGTACATATATCATCCCTATATTAAGTATTTAGATGTATTTTGATGATTGTCTCTAAACTTAATGTAAGTGAGTGATGCAGGCCCGTGGATCATACTTGCTTTAATAAGTCATAACTGCTTTAAAACAAAGTGATGCAATGACATATGAATTCATGCAAGGCATTGGAATAAATTACATAAAGGTCACCATGTTTTTTACGACCTTACAACGTTGCCACACGAACAACAGATGAGACATACCAGTATATCATTACCCATATATGATTGACAGTTTTGACAGTTTTGTTACTAAATATGAACACTGAAACATCTACATAAACTACAATGCAGGAGTGTCACTGAAACTGGCCAAAACTGATCACGCCACCATTTAGTATATATGCGAATTTGTCAACTTTAGCTTTTGCTCATAGACTTAAGACTTCAATATGAATCTGGTTTGTCAATGATTGAGTTTCTGTTGGTATAAAACTATGGAAGTAAAGACACTAAGAAAACACAGCACCGCCTTATGACTTCTTTGTAGGAGTCTTCCAAACAGACTATTGTTAAAGGATTACAAAATGTCAAACCATGCTATATGCAGTAACATTACCTACAGTATCAGTACATACTGATGCAAGAATCATTAAAGTTTTTCAACCAACTACAACTGCTGTATGATCATAAATCTAACAAATATTAAATGACTTTCATTTTGGCAACATTTCGCTGTCATCATATACATGTGTGTACACCTGTGATGAAAAATGTGCACGTAGGAACTTTCAATAATGTCTTTGAACTTTGAAATCAATCAATGGAGAACTACAGCATAGTGCCATAAATGAGTCAACTTCTATTTATTTTACTTTAAAATTCATTGAAAACAACAACTTTTTGGAATTTTTTTTTGTTCATAAATTGATCAAGATTCAATTAAAGTAACCTTTACACCATTAACAGCACAAATATTTGCAGTTTCTGGACTTTTCCTGTACAGCCAAACACACATGAATGTAAGGACACCACACTCAAGGTTTTCATTCTACTCTTACAAAGGATTATACAACTAAATGAAATGCTAAAAGTTGACATTAAAGTTTCATTAGTTATATTTCTGCAATTGTTGGTAAACATTTAAAAATCATGAATATAATCTATGTTAAAAAGATTTCATAAAAATTGGAGCGAAAATGAGTTCAGAATGATTATTCAAACAAATGATATTTTTTTAATGAAATGTAGAGTGTAAAATGTGAAAGTTGACTCACTTATGGCACAATGCTGTAGATTTCCTTGTCATTTACGCACATTACAAATCATGATAAACTGCCTATAAATCCTTACCTTCCTGTTGTTTCCTCCACTGGAACTCCAGAATGACATCCTGATGTCCGACAAACTGATGGACTGGATTGTTCCTGGAGGTATTCCAGAGATGTAGAGAATTGTCTCCCCTGCGTAACTGCTGTGGTACCACCACTGTCACAATACCTTGCCCAAATGGCTGTGGATAATGAGGTAGGATATATTACTTTCCACAGAAACACATGCCATTGCAAATTAATTATTTTTGTTGTATATTTAGATGCTTTACACAACATTTGCCATGTTCCCAAATCAGCAATACCTCTAAAAGGCTTTAATTTATGCAATGGCACAAAGAATAACAAATTGCCCTCATTTAATATGAAAAGGATTTTGAAAGAGTCTGCAAATTGGAATGGGGTATTTTTTTCCCCAAAGAATATCTGAATCTGTCTTGTGAACTAAAGTCAAGTGTTCCGGGAGACTTACAGTGTGCCGTGCCCGCCACACAGGGGAGCCAGGGTTTAGTAATCCCTTGCATTGTCTTGAATTGTTAATGTCCCAAAACTGTGCAAAAGATACAATAAATGCAGTAAAAATATTGAGCAGAACAAAGAAGCATTTGATTGTAATTATTAAGCTACTCCCTATAAGTCTATAAATCATTACTTTATACACAGCTGATGGGAAGTTTTAATATAAGTTGTGGAACTTGTTTGTTAATTCTTGTAAAATAATATAAAGTTTAAGATTTAAAAAGAAAGGGATGTCCACTGTGACCTGGACTGGATTTCTTGAAAAAAAAACCTGAAGTCAAAACTTGGACTTAAGTCTAAGATTTTACTCAAACTTTGACTGCTCAAATAAAAGAAATCTCAAAACATAAGGTTGAGATTTTTTTTGAGAAATCCAAGCCTGGGTTTGATCCTCTGGATTTACAGTGGTTGTATATGAGAGGGTTATGTGGTCCCCCACTCTAAAATGTGGGGGTCTTCTGGGTACTCTGGTTTCCCCCCACATCAATCCCCCTTACACAAATATCTGTGCTGACAAATAGCGTGAATATAAGTTGCAGAACTTGTTTGTTAACTGTTGTAAAATAAATAAAATTTAAACTTCAAAACAGTTCATTATATTTTCATGACATTTAATTAAATCTGATTGGTTTAGAAGCATTTGAAAAAAAAAAAATCACCCATCGTTTCCCTCTGAGAACAAAAACCACATCATCCAGGATTTAATATCTAAAACAAGTTTCAATACTTGCCAATGGGTTTTAGTACAAATATTATCTCACAAATTATGCATGCACAGTTCACAGTAGATTGTAGATGACATAGATAAGATATTGAATTAAGTCTTTTTTGCTTTGTTGTATACAAAATGCATGACATTCAAAATAATAAAACAAATAGTGCATTCATTCAAGGGTAACAATGAAAATTTTCATCCTGAGAAAATCATTGTCAACAAAGACTGCACCTCAGTTGACAATGATTTTCTCAGGATGCAAATTTTTAATGTTACCCTCAACTACATGAACTATTTATACATGTATTTAATGCATTCAGAACAATTCCCGTATGGTAATTATTTCAAGCTTTCTGGTACACATCAAAGAATATATCAGACAGATTCTATTTTCAGTGATATTTTGTGACGACAGATTTCTAATCACCTTTACAGAGCAGTCCTGACTGCATGTGGCCAACTCTGACTCACAGTTAGGATTCCAGTCCAATCCATGAATTTTCGACAAGTGGGCTGCTATGTATTGCAATGGAGATGTTCCTTTCTATTCAAAATCAAATGTATATGTGTTAGTCAACCCAAAACAAAAAAAAAAACTTTATCTGTTTCTTTTAAAGTCATTAGTGTAGAAACTATGATGAGTATGCAAAAGAATGCAATCAATCATAGAAAAATTCCATTCATTAGGTGACCTATCATGACAGTCCTATATACAGACATACCCTTGTGTCCCAGATCCTCAGCTCCCCTTCATGAGTTGTGGCAAATATATTATTGGTAACTCTGTTCCACTTTACTTGATAAGCTCCAGCTACAAAATTCAGGTCATATCAAATTACAAGTACAGCAAAACAAAATCCCATATATTATTTTTGATACACAAACAGTATCAAAGTAAAAAAAATTTCCTGAAGGTTGTGCTTTTTCTTGGTAGATTGAGAGATATGTGATGTTTCTTGTGACACTGCCACAACTATACAGGACACCTCATTTAACAGCTCGTTACTTAATGAGCCTAATCCACTACACCCCACTCCAGTCTACCCCAGTACACATGTACTCACACACTGTCTGGAAGGACGTTGTTGGCTTCTTTGGATCTCTGTAAACACAATTATTTTAATACATGTCATTTCAACTTTTCCTTCATATTTGGTATTATAGTGTTGCAGTATTTCAGAAAGTTTTAAAATCCATGTTTTGTACAGTCTGTATAAAATTGCAATATTTTACGATGTGTTGATAATTGGTATAATGTTCAATTGTTTTGATATCAGAGGTATAGTGTTTCAATATTCAGTACAATGTTTCAATATCTTAATGTGTTTTCAGCTAGCATGTTACTACTACAGACCTGACATCCCAGAGATTGATGAATGTATCAACAGAACAGGAGGCTATCACATTAACATCAAATGGACACCATCCAACATCACTATCAAAAATAATAATAAAAAAAAAAGATTTAGAAATCAAATTCTACCAATGACAACTTTAATTCTTTCTTATTTATTCCAAAATGTAGTATTGGAAACTACTAAATTTCTTTAACTTTCTGAAACAAAACCCACTAATCAATCTACACAGAAAACAAGAGGCCCACAGGCCTTATTGGTCACCTGAGCATTAGTTCAATGTATTTCTAGTCCCAAGGCTAAGAAATCTAGAAAAAATTTCCTGTTCTACATATCTAAGCTAAATTCTAATATTCAGTTTACAGTATAAAATGTGTTCTTAAAACTTAATTGCCCCTAAAAGAGTCTATACAGATGAAAGACTTTACACAATATAATACAGGTAACATAAACACGATATGACTAATTTGGACCCAACTCTGGGGTATAATCCCAATTTTGGTATACCTTTTCTGCTTTTCCTAAATATGTACTTAGTTTTTATACTGTATCAACCAACTTAACAAAGTCTTTCACATGATAAAGACAATAATCACTCATAATTTTGGCCCCACCCTGGAAACAAAATCCTTAATCCCTGGGATCATGAAATTTACAATTTTAGTAAAGGACACATGTCGCATGACAACAGACACTGACCAAACACATTAGGTTACCTAAGTTTACACCTAAGTTTACATTATGGTAATGTGTTGAAAAATTAAATCTCCAAATCTCTTCATCCATATATAACCAAATATATAACAAAAGCAATCAATAAATGTATATCTTAGAGATCTTCTAATGAAGGAGAATGTGAGATACAAAAATCGTTTCAGAAGTTGAAACACACCTGAGAGTTCTGGAGTGCCCCTTCATGGAACAGATATGAGATATATTGGCATCTTTCCAGGAACATAGATCTAATCTTTGATTGTACTGCAAGACAACATAAAAACAATAAAACACACACATATGCTATGTAGATGCAAATGAGCTCATGTAAACAACTTCAAGCACAGAGCTGAATCCACTGAAATAAAACTCATACAAGTATACATAATTCTATATCTCAATACATAGAAATGTAGAACTTCATGATATTTTATATGCATAAAAATAAATTTTATTTTTTTTAAAATACATGTGGACATGAACTGCAATGCTTCATGCCTGCATAAATTGTGAAGCATGAATAGTATACTGGCATGAAGTGTCACAGATCATATCCTCATGTAATTTCAAAAATGAAATTCACATGCTAGCATTTCATATGAATTTCATATTAACATCTCACATGAAAATCATGTGAACTGCTCATGAAAATTCTCATGAATTTCAAGAAATTCACAAATGGTACCTTTGTTACAATACATTTACTCTGCATCTATAACTTTTGGTACAACCAATTACACTGTATATTTCATATATAAAATGTAGTATATGAAATCATGGATAGCATTTATTAGAACATGTATCCATTTAATTAAATACACATAATTATAGGTATTAATCTAATTTCACCACATACATGTAGTATACATTTTCACAGCTGTAGAAACTCACAAGCTTGGAAGCTGAGTACAAAATACCAGTACACACAACATAAACTGAAATTACTTACAGCAGTGACAAACAGATGTGCATGTGAGGGATGGGGGTTCCACTGCACACAGCTGACATCCCATTTACTCTGTCTAGGGCTTTTGATTGGCTTTTCCTTTGGTTTCTTTAAATTCACCATGGTGACTGCCCTCCTCCTAAAGTAAAGTTCAACACAAAACAAGTAAGGTTACATTAACACTGCTCTGTATTAACATCTTTACCACTATTACTTTACATACTATTCCTTCCAGGCTTTAAGATACCAGTCTTCTACATATACAAACATTATACCAAGGTGATTAAATGATTTGGATAAGTATGAATTATTCACAATATCAGGCTGATAATAGCAATTTCTGGCCCTGAAATTCAAGATTCTTTGATTTTTCTGATATCCAGTAATCTCTATCATAAAATAGTCAAAATTAAATTAAAAATTTGTTTTCCCAAAACCAATTTCTTATCTGGAATATAACATCACACAGTAGATAATTCTTTTGCATTTTCATTGAAAACTGTCACAAATGTGCCAAACAAAATGACTAAAAGTAGTAAGATAAAAATATTCACATCATCATGACCCATGCATGTGGTCCATATTTTCTGAAGGCAAACATACTTGAAAATTTGTTATTTCGGATCATTTTAATAAATTGGAGAAAAATTTGTGTTTGCGATGTCATACATTCAAAACTCATAATTTACTGATAAAATTAAGATTAGTTTTGTATAACATATGAAACAAATTGTTATTTATGTAGGTTTCAATTATTACAAGCAGAATTATTGCCAAATTAATTCATGAACCATGCCCTTTGGAGGGGGTGAAAAAAAAACCTACCCTGCCAATGCTACCCATACTCCCAAGCAGTCTATCGCCATGGCACTGGCCTAAAATAAAAACGTCATCATATTATCAACCTTACTGAACATTTTATACATGTATGTAGTATAGTGAAATTCCTTTTCCTACTATTGTCCAAAATCTCATAATCTAAAGGGTCCTGACTCTTGATGCCAAACTGCTCTGCATTCAGATCAGTTACTCCATTTAAATACAATGTTGATTATGTAGAATTCACTGATATATATCTCATTCTAAAATTACAAAATCATTCACTGAAGAATATGACACATGATATTAGGTCTTAAACAAAGACTTTCTACTATAAAAGGTACCTATATTTACATGTACCTACATTGTTGGATACCCAAGGCTGATCTTGTCTTCAATTTATTAGTAGAGTAGATGACATATCTGACAACGATCTACCTACTACAGTCCAACTTCATTATCTCGAACTCAATAGGACCAAGAAAAAACTTCGAGTTATCCAAGTATTCGATATATCAAGGGTAAAGATTAAGTAGCTGAGACTTCAAAATCACTTCGACATATCCATGGTTTTTTGAGATATTGGTGTTTGAGATACCGAAGTTTAACTGTACATAGTTATTTTCAACCACATTTTACTAGTGTAAAAATCTGGAGTAATAAAATATGTCTCAGTATACTTGTGTCACACATGTCCGTTTTGTACTGAAGAGCACTGACATACCAAATGTAAACATTTAAGCTTGCCAACTTTGTCCAAATAGGAGATGATAAATCAACCAATTTTAGTTTGGATATTTGAACATTTGGATGAAATTACTCACCAAGAGTCTGATATATTATTTTCTGTTTGTAAGATTGGGAGTGGAAAATTTACCATGATATCAGATTTGATTCTTAATTATCATTCAGAACATTCAGAACTCCACTTGATCAACGCTGGTAACATAATACAGTCTAGAAGCAATTCAAAAATCGATAGCTTGCTAATGGCAATAAAGCCACATCATCATTGACATTACAGTTGAACTAATCAGATCTGCAGAAAAAATTTCAACTTTATATAGCATAATAGACCAAAAGGGCACATATATGCAATCTAATTAAAATCAGACCTTTTTGATCCGCTCTGTAGACTACGCTGGAAAACAGATCCTTTTTCCAATGTAGTCTATGGAGCAGATCAAAAAAGTCTGTTTTTAATTAGATTGCTTATACATCAGACACTATGGCTGCAGAGATAAAAACACTACAAAAATTTCAACTTAAATCCTCAATATTTTGACAACAGCACTTGCACAGTCTGCATACAACATATGAAGCTCTTCTTGCATAATTACAACTTAAAATTCATGTTAATAAAATCTGCAGTCTCATAATCTTGCCCTCCAGCTGCTAGAGGGTCAAGGCGAGATAAATCTGACTTGGCATCACTTAAGCGAAGCTCCAACTCGTAGTACCCAGTTACCATCATGCAATAGTTCCTATCAACAATTTTCATTCCTCCTGCAACATGTCACTTAAAACACCTGAAGCCTTCAGGGAGCAGGTTACCCAACACAAATTTTAAGGATTTATCAATTCTTTTTTTTTTTTAACTTGTCATTGATTGTTACCATTATAGGCTGGTAATGTATTACCAGCCAGAATTCCAGAACCAGAATGTGTACATTAGTTTAAGATAAGAATCTGTACACGGAGAAGGTTTTGATTCCTACATAAGTTGCTACGTAGAAAGTAATAGTCTTTATATACTGCAATAACAGGACCTGTTCCATCAAAATGTACTGTATAAACCGTTCACAGTTGAGCATCAAGTTCAACATCTCTTACCTGGACATCTTGCAATTTTGCAACCACTTGTTCTCCACTCCATTGCAACGTCATACTTTTCTATAAATCAGATTCTA
Source organism: Ostrea denselamellosa (assembly GCA_024699665.1). Lineage (NCBI taxonomy): Eukaryota > Metazoa > Mollusca > Bivalvia > Ostreida > Ostreidae > Ostrea > Ostrea denselamellosa. The sequence goes on from JAMZEH010000005.1 coordinate 13,773,116, forward strand.
AAAACCATAATGTATGTTTAAAACTAGTCTACATTTCAAAAATTTTTAACTTCAACGAGAGGACATTCAACATCTTAACATTGCACTGATATTGACATACAATCTGAATTCCGATCCCGAACTATTAACGGCTGAACCCGAATAAATAACAATGATACGTGGTGGATTCAGAGGGGTGGATGGGTATTCCGGAAAACTTCAATGACAACACAGCCCTGTGAGCATTAGGGAGGCGGTAATAAGCCCCCTATCCTTAAATTAAACAGCTGTCATCCTCTTCACGTTGCTTTGAATTTTCAAAAATTTGGACCTTCCCGAAGAGATTCCGAATTATCACTGACTACCAATAAATATTTCTCTCATTCTCTCATGACCTTAATTTTCGCATCAAATTTCATGTCTTCACTTGTGCTTTTATCGTTTTTGGTAATTTGTTTTCATTTCATGAAATTAATGAAAGTACACAACATCAGAAGGGAGGGTGGGGGGGGGGGGGGGGGCGCTGGGGGGCTGAGACTATTTCCTTTTTAAAACAAAATACTTTTCCCGTTATTTTACGTTTTAATTCATATACAAAGTTCGATTTATTGACTGGTTGTCCATCCATCCACCATTTTTGTTTTAAATTTAATAGTTTATAGTAGCGAATGGTATTTGAAAGGAACATGAACGTAGGTGCAAGATTAAACCTGTGTAGTGAAGGACCAGTCAACATTTGCTTTTGCCCCTTTCCCTCTATCCACAATCCCACTTTTCTTTTAAAAATTTTGCTTGCTTGTCATGTATATATGTTTTGTGATCAGTGATGTCAACTTCTTCACACCTCACTCCTTCTCACTCTAAAACTCCATGCTTCATATACATAACACACATATCTGTAACCCATTTTCATTTTGTAAAGTAAAGGAAGGGCTGTGCACAATGACAACGGTGATTAATGTTCGGTTTGTTCAAAGACAAAGTAACTTGCTGTGTGGCATGCACATTTTGATTGAACTCTTACAAAATCTGCGCGGCAGAAGTTGTGAGCGCGAAAGCTTATGAATCTAAGTCACTCTGGTGTTTGGGACGCAAAATGGACGAAGTAGGACGCGGTGGTTGCTTAAATCAAAAGCAGTACGATATAATCGTAAGGTTTTTGGCACATGGGCATTTTCCAAGTAAAAAAGACTTAATGGAAGCCAAATTTGCAAGTCAGGAAGAAACCGCTCGCCCAAGACCTTTTCGAAAATTTAAGTCGTGGATTCAAAGGTTGCTCTATCGTGAATCAGAAAATGCTCTGATCCATTTGCCTACAGGAAAAGTGGTAATTCCAAAAGAAAGATTTGTACAAGTTATTGCTGCAAATCACTGTGACGAATCCGGTGGTCATTTGAATGCATTTACCACAATGAAAAAGGTGGGCAGCGAAGTTTGTGCATTTATAGTTTTGATCAAGGATGTTGCATGACTATAAATATTATTATATGTAAGGTAAATTTTGCCTTCATGGTTATAGTGTTGTAATTGGTAGAGGTTCACTTCGGTTTAAATTTCTTTACAGACACATGTTATTCACTATCTTCAACTATACTTCATAGCCATTATCATGAAGCTGAAAATGAATATTGGTTGAATTCACACGAAGTCTTTTACTTAAGTTTTGTCCCTTGGGCACTATCTTTGGAGAAAAGCCCATAGGATTCTCACAGTGGCCTTGCTAGCTTTTGGGGTTGTAACCATTTATGTCTTTCATCTTTAAAAGATCCATTGATTTTTTTTTTTATCTGAATTGCCCTATAGGCCTAATTGGGCTACACATACAGGATAAATTTTGAATTTATGTAAAGGGACACAATTCATTTATTTTTTGCATTTAGTTTAGCATGTATATGGGTCTAGCCATATATATATATATAGATATATGTGAGAGAGAAACAAAACCCTCTTGTGAATGTGACTATCAAATATAAATCTGCACATACCCCTGGAGCCATGATTTGAACAAACTTATATCTTCTCTGAAACTGGAAATCCTTTCATCCTAAGGTAATCTGTACCAAGTTTAGTGGAAATTGGCACATTCAATGGTTCTAGAGAAAAAGATGAAATTATGAAAAGTTTATGACAGTGACAACGAGGGTGAGTTTCAATCAGAAAAGCTTCTTGAGTGACTTTATTGACTGGAAAGCTATGTACCAGATATGAATGCTGTGGTTTTGTGAGATTCTGAAGGACTCTGTATTTGCGAGTATTCATCCCACGTGGTTTTGTGAGATTCTGAAAGACTCAATATTTGGGAGTACTCATCCCACAAATTTCAAACCACAACAAAATACAAAATTTATATGATGTTTTATTGTATATGTACAGAAACCATGTCCATGATCATGCTGCATCCCAACAAAACTAAAATCTTGGCAATCTTACAGAAATTGGTGGCTAACCCCCACAAATTTAAGGACATGCACAACATTTCTCAATATAATTACATAATTTCACAGACAGTTCACTCACATTTTATCTCATTTCTGCAAAATAATCTTGGCATATATTACCATGTCTGTTTTAGACTTAGCATAATATGATAGTTCCTGGTTAATGCATGTAAAATCAGCTCTTGTGTATTACAGTCAGTTGTATAAATGTAGCCAAAAAATAGAGAGAAAATATTTTGAACAATCTGTTATCGAACCTGGGAACGTTGCATTACTACTTAGGTGATCTAGCCACTGAGCTACTCAAGTCGATGAACAAAGTATGGTAATATTACATCAAAAGAAGAGAAGAAAAAATAATTTTAGAGAAATGTCGTGCATGTCCTTAAATGATTCCACAAGATATATATATATATATATATATATATATATATATATATATATATATATATAAACACACACAATGTACCCATATCCAAGGCATTTTACATACACGTTTTCGTATAAACTCACTTTATTTAAACACCAAAATGTCTAAAATTGCAGATTCAGAAAACATACACATTTGGACGAAGAAACTTTGGAATGAGTGAAGGGTTTGTAAGAGGAATTGTAAGAAACTGCCCAACTTGTGAGGGGTTTCAGTCTGGTAATGCTAAGGAAGGAATCTTCACTGGTAAGATATAAAAATAAATAAATGTACTGCAATCAATTGTTCATATGTTCACAATATACCATGAGCAAATGAAATTGAATGGGGGGGGGGGGGGGGGGGGAGAGTATGTGAGTCATGTCCACAACATAATTTGTGTAACAAGACTCAAGTCAGAGGGTGTGTCATGACCTAGATCCAAATAATAATAAAACTTGAAAAAAGAATCACTTAGTATGTGTGTCAGTGCAAGTCATGTCCACAACATAATTTGTGTAATAAGTACAAGGTGGATGTTTAAATTTGACTTGAAGGTGTCAGTTTGACTCAAGTCAGAGGGTGTGTCATGACCTAGATCCAAATAATAATAAAACTTGAAAATAGAATCACTTAATATTCATGTCCAGCTGTTACTTTGCAACTATGTTAATGCGTCACACATCACACAAAGACTACATACAATCCAAGGGTGTGTCACGACCTAAATCCAAAGTCATTTAGACATGGTAAAACTTAAAGTTCGTGTTTGACTATCACTTTGTAATACAGTAAGAAAAAAACATCAAATGTTCATACTTTAGGTCTTACCACAAAGGTCACCTGACGGAAGGTCATTTGGGCTGGGTTAGGATCACTAGAAAATCCAAATGCTCACACTTGAGTCAAAGAAGGACTTTGACTTTCTGTGCAACAAACCAAGGTTATTTATAAACCATCACTTGTGTCACAAAATGACTGAGGTTGACCCAGAAATAAGACTGAGGAAATTTGTTTTAAATATTTAATAACAGTAAATGGAATGTCAATGATCTTCAGTCAGTATTTATGGTAGAGTTGGTCCTCATGTGTCCATATCGTGCAGAGCTCAGGATTGGTTCAGAATCCTCCCCACAAACACACATGTACAAGGGCCAGTGGTCTCCTTGTCCACACAAAAGGGTTATGGTCAGCTCAAAGACACAGCTCCCAGGTACTTGTCACTTTAGGACCTATACACAAACAATGTACACTTAACAGACAATGCACATTTAGCACTGGTGGCTATATGCTCAAATCTTAACTTAGTTTCATGTTAGAAACATAAAGATTCATATAACGGTACTTAAACAAATACTTGTTATACTCTAGAATTACTGTGTCTAATTTACAGACTTAACAGCCTCATTTGTAGCCAAACTATTACTTCAAGACCGTAACTGAACACCATACTAAACTGGTATCTAAATATAGAACATTAATAATATTCACAAAAATTTACAAATTAAATGTAAGGAATTCTGTAAATGGAGGTTTTAAGAACAAAACATTCAAATTGCAATTTATAGTAAAAACAAATGATAAATGCTTACCTGAGAGAATTCTAGCCCAATATTGTCTTAGCGTGTGCCATAAAGTTATGAAGTAAGGTTAAAGATTTCAATACTCGTAAGAGAAGTATATGAACGTCCTTCTCTTAGGACTGCCATGTTCAAACTAAACTGCACAGACTGACAATTTCAGGGTCCAGTGAGGTGAAGTATTTAAAGGGTATTTAAAACCATATATACATGAGGCACCCCACAGGGAAAAAGAGTGTTCAATAAAGTAAAATGCAACAAGCGAACCCCAAGCATCAAACAAACTCAAATTGACTGATTTTAATGTGACAACTTCATTAAAGCATAATGCATTGATTTCGGATTGCTCAAACATCTAGGCAATTTAAAAAGTTGCTGGCAATGAAATTCTTGGTACACAATGACTACGTGATCATTGAGAAGGGAAGTAAGTTTCATCTGATGTGTCAATTTAAGAAAAGTAAATTTTAATGTAACAGAGTTTTTGACATCTTTCTTACATATCAGTCATTTTGATAATTTTGCCAGTTGGATATTGAAAGTAACATCACCTTTTATTGGTTTATATATGTTTGAAAAATATGAAAACTATACATGAAATAAGAATGTCTTATAAACTATTTCTATTTGTGTTTAAGAAACAAATAAGATTGGAATGCAACCTACAGCATGCATACCAAGTGACAAGGAACAAAATTTGGAAAATCAAAAGAAGAAAGTTTTTCCAAGCACTAGCAGTGAATTAGGAAATGAGAAGTATGCACAGACTACTTCACCAGCAGCAGACAGTGCCAATCAAAGGGGGCAATCAATCATCTGGAACAAGACTGAAGTCAATAAAAATAAGACTAATGTTAAAGAAAGTCATCCCATCATCCACAGTACTTTGTTGTCTCAGTTGATGACTGCAAAGCCAAGTGAAATCACCAGTACATGTCAAAGCATATCTCTTTCACTACCATTATTACACCCAGTTAGTGTCTCCATGTTTCCATTATTTAGCAATACACACTTAAAAGCAACTGAGGGTTTATATGCAAGTTCTGGGAATACAGTGAAACAGATTCCATCTTCCACTCAAACAGTTTCAAAAGCTAGTTCTGCTAATGTATCTAAGGTGTTGGGGATAAATTCAAAGCTGGGATCACTGATGACGCCAAGAACCCCAGCCGTAGGGTGTTATGTTAAAGTGCCCAATTCTTCCTCACCGACTGGTTTTTCCATCTCCTTTGTGGCCACTCCACTGGTGTCCTTGAATAGTTCAACATTGTGCTCACCTTCCACCACATCATTGCCTACTTTTAGCACAGTTCCACTACTGATGCCCAAGAATGGTACACCTACAAAAATGACTAAAAGTGCTTCAGAGAAAACAGGAGCTATTCAACTACAGGAAAATACTGCATACCCAAAGTTGTCTACAATCAACAATCAATCAAAAACAATCACTGACCAGATTCAGTCACAGCCAAAGATAGTGATCTCATCCAATCAGACAAATATTTTACCACCAATCAAACCTAAGGAGGAAAAAATAAACAAAGTCCTTCAGAAAGCAACAGACAACACTACAGATTCAATCAGTGTTTTATCCGCACTAGCTAAAAAAATAAAGGGTGAAATCAAGAAAGACTCTTCTTCAGGAGTGAAGAAAAAACTGAAATTAAAGCTAGAAAAAATTGACAATAGGGGGAATTCTGGTGAAAAGGAAAAGAAATTTGCTTCTCCAAAACCTGTAAACATAAATTCTGGGAAAAGCAACAGAAAAAATGGTAATGAAAACGGGAAAAAAATTGACAAGTCCTCCAATGAACTTCAAACTTTCAAGAAGGTTATTCTTGTTAACCCAGAGAAGATGAAGAAAATACTTACAAATAGATTAAGGATCCCCAGCGTGAATATTAACTTCAAAGGACAATGTAATGTCACTTTCCATGATAAATCCAGCAATGTTCACACTTCTTTCATTGTTGATGAAGGATCTACATCAGCTGGTCAGAGCACTGCGATGTCATTATTGGGTGAAGAATCAATTTCAAGAAATGGAGGTTCATCATGTGTGGATTTCAGAGGTACATGCAAGAAGGAGATATCAGAAAATCCAGGGGAAAGTCATGAAGAAATCCCATTTGCAAACAAGTCATCTGATATTGAAGGACAACAAAGTATTCAACAGACTGAAACATGTCCTTTTGATATGAATCAAATTATGAATGAAAACTTCACTGAAAAAGGTGATAGCTTCACTCCAGATATGAAGATCCGCATAGGATCAACAATACGAAACTCAGATAAACCAAGTAAACAGCTTTTGTTGCCTGACCCTGGTCCAATCCCCAGTCCTGCTATCTGGTCTTTCTCAGAAGGTACTGTAGTGGTAAACAGATGATGAAGTAACTTTTAGAAAACATTTTCTCCACACTTTTACGATCTTACTTCAGTATTATTGTTTACAGCTCTCCTGGACCAAAGGCTCAACTGAGCCTTTCTGATTGAAATTTGGCATCTGTTGTTAACTTTTTAAATTTTCATCTACCACTGAGTCAATTTCAATCAAACTTGGTAAAAATCACTCTTGAATGAAGGAAATTCAAGCTTGTTCAAATGAAGGGTCATGTCCTCTTTAAAGAGGAGATAATAAAGGGGAAAATGGGGTCATTTAAAAATCTTCTTAAGAACTATTGGGTCAGTAAAACTGAATTTATATGAAAGCTTCCTGACATACTACAGTTTCAAGCTTGTTCAAATCATGATCCCATGGGTAGGGTGGGGCTACAATAGAAGATCAATGTTTTATATAGGAATATAAAGGGTATTAATGAAAACAAATTCATTCAAGGTAGTGGGGCTACTAAATCATATCAAAATGCAAATGCCCCCAAGTTGTGTGGATTCAAGTATTTATTTAAGACCCAGTGACTAAGGTCTGGGGAATGATATGCCTTTCATATTTCAAATGTGCATTCCTTGTGACAAGATCTTTATTGGTACCAAATGTTTGATATTGGGAATTTGACCTGTTTTTAAGAAAACTTAACCTAGGAAATATCTCCTGAACTATTTAAGGTAGGGCTTTCATATATTGTATTTTGTATATAGACTCCTTATGTCAAGATGTTTAAATTCAGCATTGTTTCAGAGTTATATATTGACCCTTTGGGGCTAGATTGGAGTCACAATATGGGAGTCAAAATTTTTCACAGGAACAAAGATTGAAAAAAAAAAAAATTAAAAATCGCATCAAGGCCAAGGTGACTCAGGTGAGTGATGGGGCATATGGGCCTCATATATATATATATATATATATAATTTATCACAGACAGAATACAATATGTAAATTGCATATTTGCAATTCTATGAATTTAATTATAAAGTATTTCATAATTTTTTCCAGAAATGCTCACAGAGAAAAACTATTATGGAAGGTTGCTGATCGCCATTCAGGATATGCGGATGGATGTTATGAAGTCCATTTTGTCAGATTATCATGCAATGGACAGGCTTAGAAAGAGTAAGCCCACCTATTCCCCCCTTTAAATGATTCATCACTTGAATAAGTCATAAAATAAGAGGTCCACAGGTCTTATTGGTCACCATAGTATTAGTTAAAAGTATCAATAGTACCAAGGGGTATGAATTCAAAAAGAAAATTACAGTTCTGCATATCTAAGCTAAAGTCTAATATTCAGCCACAGTAATAATCTTATAGCTCAAAGGGACTGGTTCACGTTTTTGGGAAAAAAACTATTTTTCAGTTTTGAAGCAAAACTCTAAATATATAACTCATTTAATGTTGACAATGAAAATTTGGGCCTTTTGAATGCAAGGATAAGAGCAATATTTTAGGTTAACTCTGTGTAATGTACATAGACTCGAGTCTTTTTATGTTTACTAACAAATCAGCGATGTGTTAATTTTGTAATTTAAAGCATCTTAATTTTACAAAGTCACAATTTTTAACCTTTAAATGACATGTTTTACCGAAAGAATACTTGAAATGTGATATATATAGTAAACTTAGATCAGTATCCATTTATTTTGAAAACTTTGTAAACAATAACATACCACAATGTGTGTTTACAAAACAGATAAATAAACTTATGTATAACTTCAATTTTTTGTGAAACCATTTAAGCGCATTAGACAGTATATTTTGATCATTAAAAGTGAAAAACAAAATTTTGGGAATCATGAATCAGTCCCTTTAAATGCCCCCTGAAAGTGCCTATACTGATGAAAGACTTTACATATGTATGTAACATTAACACAATCTGACCATTTTGGACTTATACAAAAGTCAAAACCCTATGATTGCAAACTCACGATTTTGGTACATCCTTTCCTGCTTTTCCTAAATACACATAGTTTTTATAACATATCGGCAAACTTAAAAAGTCTTTCAAATGATAAAGACAATAACCACTATAATTACTTTGGCCCCCACCCTGGAACCAAAACCATGACCCCGGGTATCATGAAATTTGCCATTTTGGTAAAGGACAACCTACTCCTTCCAAATATCTATTTAGTTTCAATTTACTATCAGTAGTATTAAAGAAGATATTTAAATGTTTTACACATACACACTAAATAATACTAAATTTGGCCAAACCCTGGGGTCAAAACCTCTATCCTGGGGATCAAGAAATTTACATATTTTGCAGAGGCCTTCCTGCCCCTTTTTATTATGCATTTAGTTTTTTTTATAAAGATATGTGGTTGTAGAAAATATTTTTGAAAATTGGTCAATTTTTGACAGTTTTACCCCACCCCAAAGGCCCCATGGGTGCAGGAGTCCTGAAATTTACAATTTAGGTTCTCCTTGTCCCAAAGATGCTTCATACCAAATTTGAAAAGAACTCAAATGGTAGTTATCAAGAAGTGAAAAATGTTCTATTGATCACACATTTTGTAAACTGACTATTTTGACCCCAAACTGATACCAAAACCCCTACCCCTAGGATCATCAAATTTACAATTTGGTAAAGGAATACCTGTTCTTCTGAAATATTCATTTAGTTTCAGTTAGTTTCAATAGCACTAAAAAGGATGCTATTTAAGTGTCTTACTCATAAACACTATATACCAAGTTTGGCCCTAACCTGGGGTCAGAACCTCAATGTTGGGGATTATGAAATTTAAAATTTTCGTAAAGGCCTTTCTGCTCTACATTACAATGCATTTAGTTTATCTTACATGTGTGGTTGTAGAGAAGATGATAGAAAATTGGTCAATTTCTGGCAGTTTTGTCCCCATGGGTACAGGAATCTTGAAATTTGCAATTTAGGTCCCCCTTGTCCCAAATGCTTCATACCAAATTTGAAAAGAATTGGAATCATAATTCGCAAGATGATATAAATATTCAATTGTTAACACACAACAATGGATGCAGACCAGTTGCAAAAAAAAAAAAAAAAAAAAAAATTGTGTGGTTCTGGTATTTTGACTTGCTCAGAGTTTTTTTTCCCCCTAAATTCTAACTTTTTTAAGCTTGAGATTTGGATCCAATTATTGTAATTAAATTATCTGCCCTTGTTTAGCCCCAAAATTTTGATGATTATAGAAAGTTAAGACAGTGTCATTTAGGTTTGTCATTTATCTTCAAAATATCTACTGGAGTTAGAAAATTAATTATTTTTAGACAAATACCTGTATTTGAAGTTCAATATGAATTGGTTTGTTGGCAGAATTTTAGATGTTTCAAGTTACCAAACAGTCTATCTAATAAAAGTTTCTTTTTTCAGAAATAGGGTATGCAGAAACCTTAATCAACAAACACAAGTCCTTCATCACAAGCTTTCATGAAGAAATGGAATGGATTTAGCTCTCGCATGGCATAGGTTTACAGAATGAACTTCTTGTTTTTGTGCCATGCGTCTGCCTTTGTTCACCTACATATAACAAATTTCTTCAACATAATTTTGTTTGGTTGTTTTGGGGGGTTTTTTTTGTTTGTTTGTTTGATTGGGTTTTTCTCCTCATGCATGATTTAAGTAGTTTCTGTTTTCTGTTATTCATTATTAAAATATTTTATTTCAATAAAAAAAAAACAAATGAATACAGTTGTTGATTAAGAAATTCTCAGTATAAGAGAATAACTTTAAATTCAAAGCACAAGCAAAGTCATAATTTCATATACATGCTATTTTACTATGCAAGTATTTATATCAATTATGAAACCTTGGAACTACCATACACAGCCTCATTTCAATGCAGTTTTATTTTCGCTAAGGAATGTGTTGGCAAAATTAAAACTGCAATGAAATTAGCACAACCATACCCATTACATGAAGCAGAAGTAAAACCTTAATTGAAATGGATTAAAAATATTCCATTCTGAGAAATGAACATGAGCAAATTCTAAGCTGTTCACAATAAATAACCATATCAATAATACTTTTATGTTTTAGCACTGTGCAAACTTGTAGTAATGTACTATCTCTCATTGCACCCAATACTATTCATAAATTTGTCCAGTGATTATTGACAAAATTGCATAAGTTTTATGTACAATTACCTTCAAAGCACAAACTGATGAAGAGACAAATTGAGATTTTGTCCAGACTGGAAAAAATTAATGAACAAGTCTTGACTTTAATATTTGTAAGGAGATATTTCAAGGCATTTTGTTTACATATAAGCATGCTGCACAAGCTGATGTTTTGTCACAATTTTGGTTTTATCACAAACACTGCATCATCCAGTACATAAAATGATTGGTGGAGGTCACCTTCACATAGATAAGGCAGTCTGCTAAATTTTTCTACATGAAATCCTGCTGGTTCAAACACCTTGGTGATAAAAAATTGAATTTGTTCCTCAAAACTGTGTCCCTGAATTAATATGTTTTCTTCAGGTATGTGATCCTTTGAATCTGAAACAGAAAACATTTATAGTTACCAGCTCTGTGATGACAAATTAAATTTGCAGTTTCCTTAATTTCAAAAGCATTAAATTTCATGGATTTTTAAAGAGTAATTTCATATAATTGTTGACAGTTATTCTTTCACCTGAAATGGTACATTGTTCATTACTTGATTTTATAATCTTGTATGTCCATCTTGTGTGTGGACAACTACATTAAAATCTTTAAAACCATTTGATCACAAAAGCTAAAACTTGCATTAGAGAGGCATGGACATGATTTGGGTTATAAAAAAAAAAATTATAGATATTTAATATGAACATTTGATATACATATACATGTAAAATTTGGCAACAAACCTAAGTTTCAAAAATTGATGCCAAGAGGTATATCTGCACTTCTCAATTTCAAAACAAGGCATGAATTCTATTTGTTTTACATGTTAGAAATTTCCCTCTAGATATTGACATTGTTTACAATCACAATTTTGGGAGCCAGATTTTGTGTAAATAAGTGAAACCTGTGTAAAAAGATTTCTTATCCACTTATCTATATAAAACATATATAAGATCTTTATTTTAAAAAAAAACCAAAAAACAAGCATTCTGAGTGTATTGCAGGCAATACAAAGTACCAGTGACTGGGAAGGCCAGGTGCCCTGCATCATAGTCCCATTCAGATGAAAAAAAGGCACATTACCTAATCCATGCACTGAAGTGTTCATTTATTATTGATGCAAGTTGTAACTTGTGTTTTCTCTTGAGAAGTGAATGGAGAACAACTAACTACTTTTTGTATTTCCAGATTTAATTCCAATGTATTTGATACACCAATTCTCATTGGTTGAAGCAATATAACCAATAATTTAAACTTATACCATTCACTTCTCTTCAGTAGCACACCAAAGAAAAGGATAAAAGTAGACCTAAAACGAAATGATAGAAAGTGAGAAAATAAATGGAGAAAATAACACCAATGAAAGACCATCATCAGATATCAATCAATATTGATAAAAGCAATGATAACACTGAGACGGGAGTGGGAACTAAGGAAAGACATTTTCTAAGACTAATTCAGTCAAAAATAGGTCAAGCATAACAAAACTCAAACTTGACTGTAACCATCCAAGACAAAGGTACATATCAAATTTCAATTGAATATCTTCATCCAATTCAGAAAAAAGTCTGTAAAACCTCGAGTGGAAGGACAGACAGAGACAGAAAGATCAAGTTTAATAGTCCCCTTCAACAAAGCTGGAAGGGGATTAAAAATGTCAATTTCAACTGATCAAAAATCATGTCCACTCCCCTTTAAGGCTTCCTTATACGGTATAATGAAGATTCATGTTTGTACAAACCATGATTTCTGGTGCCAGGGTGGGGACACTATAGGGACTTGAAATCAAATAATAGGATTTAAAGTATAATAAAGGAATAAATAGTAAAATTCTTTAAAACTCTGAGTACATTTTGACAATACACAAGCATTTCATGCAATATAAATACAATTTGGTTGAAACATTCAGTTATTTAGCTTTGACCACAATAGGAACTGAAAGTAAAATTAGATATTGTAGCATAATTTTAAATCTGATGAAAAGCTTTCAGAACACAATTTGTCAAGCCAAGATAATGGGGGTTTAAAGAATCACAAGGGAAGATACAATAGCTCGAGTGATCAATGTTGTCTATGAGCCTTCTTTTTCAACATGGAACTTTCCTTGATCAAAGTGAATAGAATGTTGGGGCATCAACAAACACACCTTGTTCCACATAAGGTTTGAATGGCAGCACCACTGCTACAATAGCTCTTCCAACTCCAGGAGTCAGCACCTTCTTTATTGAATGAAGAATGGTCATTGGCTTATTGCATCTGTCTAGAAGGTTTAGACAGCTAATTAAATCAAAGGAAATGCTACCATTGTCCCACTCGTCTAACTCCAGTATTCTGAAAGGTAAATCAGAATAAAACTTTTCCTGAAAAAACAAACAAACCTATATTCAATAATTGATCTGCAACTAGCAAAAACAAAATGATTCAAGAAGAGTGAATGAAAATTTCATCTACTACTGTCGCTATTATCTCAACATTGATGAAGTTTTCATCAAACAGAAGTTTTTATCATATGATGCATTGTACTTGTAGTTTTTCTCTTGTAGTCTCCAAACCATTGTGGAAGATACTTCTGTAGCATACACCTGTCTGAAGTACTTGGCCATCTTCTCAGTCACCCGCCCATCTCCAGCACCTGTCCATAATGAAAAAAGATTGTTTGTTACAATTTATTTATTGTAAAATCATGAAGATAAAAGTTTTGAAAACCTGCACGACTCATATGCACAACTTACAGATTGCCAGCATTATGCTTTAATCCACAGAGCTAACCAGACAGACGAATTTTTGAAAACAAAAGAATTTTTATTTACATCCGTGGCATACTTCTATTTGAAAAAATGGTAACAGCACGTTATTCTTCATTAACCTGGAAGACTTTATGAAAAAAAATATCCTATCTACGACAAAAATATAAGTAGTAGTACCCTTACAAATATTTCATCTGATAGAGTCCTATGTCAAAATTCACAACATTGGGGACCTCCATATGTAAATGTGGACACAAGCAAAGTGCACCCAGTGCCCCTGCAGTGCTACATACAAAATGTCCATACATTTATGGTCTATTCAGAGCTTTGTCTTCTGTGAACATAATCACGAAAAGTGATGTCAGAGTGGAAATTCAAAAAACAAACTATTTGTATGAGGAGATTGCACATACAATATTAGTACCCTTTGGGGAAAACCAAGAATGCATACAATCCCTTAAAATGGAGAATTTTACAGAGTGCCTTGGAATAATGCATAAAAATTAAGACAGATTTTTTTTGCAAAAAGTTATTCAATTTATTTAGTCCAAATCATCTATTTGTTGCACACAAATTTAACAGTTCTTGTAGATATGTTGAATTGTGCATCAATGAATGGACTATGGAAGAGAAATTATACCAAGATCCAATACGTTTTGTCCCTGCCATCCTTCCTCAATCTGCAGAAGCTGTCTCAGCTGTTCCTCAGAGAAAACAAACATGGAACCTCTTTGGAGAAGTCTGCAACATTACAAATATTACAAATTCATAAGGTACAGTAGAGCTGTTTTTAATACAGTTAAACAATAAAATATACAACCACACACATACACATGTTTTAATCAATTTTTATGCTGCTGTCGTGAAATGGTCAGATTGTGTAATCCCATTCCTTCCATTATAGTTAGTTTTACGAACTTTTTTTCTGTGCTTGTAAATAATGAGCTACTACTATATGGTATATCTGTTTATATTGATGACTTTTTAGCTCACCTGAGCCAAAGGCCTAAGTGAGCTTTTCTGATCAAAACTTTGTTGTCTGTCATCATTGACATAAACTTTTCACATTTTCATCTTCTTTTCCAGAACCACTAAGCCAATTTCAATCAAAACTTGGCAAAAAGCATCCTTGGATGAAGGGGATTCAAGTTTGTTCAAATGATGGGCAACATTCTTCTCTAAGGGGAGATAATGGCAAAGTAGTGGAGAAAAAAAATAAAATTTTGAAATCTTCTCCAGAACCAGCTGGCCAATGTCAATCAAACTTGGTACAAATCATCCTTGGGTGAAGTGTACTAGAGTTTGTTCAAATGAAGGGCTATGTTCCCTTTCAAAGGGGAGATAATTACAAAAATTGGGTGGGATCATTTAAAAATCTTCTTAAAAACCACTGGGCCAGTAAAGTTTAAATTTAAATGGAAGCTTTATGACATAGTTTATATTTAAATTTGTTAAAATCATGGCCCCCGATGTAGGGTGGGGCCACAATAGGGGATCAAAGTTTTATATGCAAAAATATAGGAAAAAATCTTTTAAAATTTTCTTTTCCAGAACACTAGGCCAATTTCAATCAAGCTTGGCACAAATCATTCTTGGTAAAGGGGATTCAAGTTTATTCAAATGAAGGGCCATGCCCCCTTCAAAGGGGAGATATTAACAAAAATAGGATGGGGTCATTTAAAAATCTTCGAAGTTCCAATTTACATTGAAGCTTCATGAATAGTGCAGATTCAAGTTTGTAAAGATCATGGCCCCTGGGGGTAGTGTAGGGCCACAATAGGGATGAAAATTTTATATGCAGAAATATAGGAAAACGTCTTTAAAAATCTTCTTCTCAAGAGCCACTGGGTAAGAAAAGTTCCAATTTACATGACAGCTTTCTGACATAATGCAGATTCAAATTTGTTAAAATCATGACCCATGGGGGTAGGGTAGAGCCACTATAGGGGATCAAAGTTATATATGTGAATATATAGGGAAAATCTTTAATATTGGCCAAAGTAACTATGGTGAGCAATGTGGCCCATGGGCCTCTTGTTTATTAATCCCACGAAATTTTTTTGCTCCATATTATAGTCTCATTGGATCCTGACTTAACCAAATATGAATCCACACAACATATAGATGCTTCAATTAAGGCTGACACGTGTACACGTGTAACCGGTAACGTTTCGTGTTTGAGCTGTAAACATTTACAAAATCCCTAAACGTTTAAACGATGTCTTATATTTGTGGCACAAATCTTGCAGGGTTCAAATTACAATCTAAATTATTTGAATTATTTCAAGTGAATAAAATTACCCCTTCCACTTCAGATGAAGAGATCGAATTATATCTATCTGAAAAAAGTGCGCCGACAAACACCAACCCATTCACTTGGTGGAAAACCAGTCGTATTAATTTTCCAAAATTAGCAAGTCTCGCAAAGGATTTGCTATGCACACCGGCAACGTCCGTTGCCTCTGAGCGCGTCTTTTCCACAGCGGGTGGAACTGTTACAAAACTACGCTCCTCCCTTGACGCTGAGAACGTGGACGAACTGATCTTTTTGAACAAAAGATTAAAACATAAAGTGAATTGCGCTGCACCGGCTGCACGTGAAGTCCATGTTAAAACCGAACCGACGGAAGAAGCCACGGCACCAGCTCTGCCCTCTCTGGACAATCTAATGTGAAATCTACTGAAATGAAAATTTGAAAAATGAAGTTTATTGTGAATTTGTGATCTGTATTGTGCAAATGTTGTACAGTGTGAATAAAATTGAATTCAATTTAAATGTTATCCGGATATTTATGTTCGTGTATTTTATTCTGTCTTATATTTATACTCCGGAACGTCCGGTGACAATCTCTGCATCGTCCATAGAACGATGAAAACTGAAACACAAACATAATGGTCATTAATGGGTCTTAAAATTCTGTGCGTATTTTATTTTATTAAATTATACAACACTTCGTTTAAACGGTAACGTTTCGTTTACAATGCTTCGTTTAAACGTTTACAAAATTTTGTAAACGTGACAGCCTTAGCTTCAATGTCAGTATTACTAATATGATCTTGCTGTTATAGAGAAGATATTCATGTCTCGTGCAAAGTTTAGCCTCGCTTTAATCAGGGTCCATAAATCCATCTTTTTTTATACTAGTTGTTTTATGGATCTGCCAACCACATTTTGGCAGTTTCAGAAAAATAATCAAAATTCAATTTACCCTTTTTTACATGTCGCTGATTGATTTTTTTGCTAATATCTAAGCTATAGAATCCAGAAATGCTTGTTTGTAGCTTGAATTTTCTACATGTATAACCATAATCAATTAAGATAAGCGGGACAGTGGCATAGAAAATTATTACGCCCCTGAAATTGAAGATCAGGGAGCTTTTTTTTTTTTTCCTATTTGTCATTCTATCTGAAACTTTAACCTTCTTAATAACTTTTGAACAGTAAATGCTAGCACTTTGATATTTCACTCTGAGTATTTCTTGTGACAAGACCTTTCCGTTGGTACCAAGATACTTGACCTTGGCATGTAATCTACTTTTAAAAACTTTAACATTGGCATGGTCATCATTGGAATTTGCCATTATCAGGGGTTTTGTTTTCATGAACACATTTTGTTAATAAAAGTACATTTCACTTTCATTTCTGTCAGAATATTCTCAGCCATTAAAATAGTTATATTATATTTATCAAGATTCATACATATTGTTCACATTCATTAGGGTATGGTTAACATTTCAATATTGGTAAAGATATCAAAGATGTAAATATTCAAAAATATGATCAATAATACATGAAAATTTACTACTTAAAACCTCGTTTTTATTAGTAATTATTATTATTAATAATAATGAAACTAACAAATTTCCACCCCTCTATAATCTGTTGTATATAATTTTTAATTCATTAAAGATATACACCTATATCCCTTCCCTACACTCTTTAATTTCTGTAATCTTCTATATTCATGATTTGTCAAACAAAGCAATTTGTCAAGAAGCTAAATTTTCTTAAGCCCAAAATAAACAACTTTGATGAATAATTTTGGTAAATACGAATTACATGTATCAAAATATTTTGAATTCTTTATTTCAATTACATCAGAATCAAGATAACAGAAATTGGGGTGAAGGGAGATTATTTTTCTCCAAAATGGATGGAAATTTGTTAGATTTATATTTGCATGATCAATCAATTTAGTTAAACAGTTTACATATTTGTAATAACTGACACTCCCCAGGATTCTAGAGTTCTCTGAGGTTCCTTGTTTAGTACAACCATCATAATGAACATATTAAAAAAATTTCTATCAATTATAAAATCAATAGCAGCTAACTCATTTGACTGATTTTTTATTATCATCACACGTCTCATAACTGCTTTTTGGTTTTAAATTTAACTTGACATTCAAATAAGATCACTATAATATGTTGACAGTTTACACTGAAATTACTAAAGCAGGCAGAATTTTTCATGGAACAGAATAATTATACACTCACCCATTGATGGAAGTGTTTGTCATGAACCATCCCAGAATGGACTTAGCAATGGAGTGGTACAGCTGTGTAAACAACCAGTCTGCTTTTTCATAACAGTTAGACAGGAATTGCTTTGTCTCAGAGTCCTGATAGAACTGAATGAAGTATTCGCAAATATCCTCAGACACTTTGGCTCTGTCAAAACTGTACCACTACATGGGCAAAACAATTAACAAAATTAATTAAATGCTTGAAATATTAACTATTTGAGCTACTTTTAGAAACTTCGCATTGGAATGAGATTTGAGAGAGAGAGAGCTCTGAATCCGTATGGCATATGTCGTGTTAATCACGTGGAAAACCTATTTTTCACGCATTGAAGAATGATGAGATTGTCATTATTAAATCCAAGTATGTGCATGATTTTCAAACTAACTCAAACCTATTATTTAAACTAAATGTATACTTGCCTTCTGAAGCTTAAGATATATCAAAATGTTTGAGTGAACAAAGATGATCACCATGCATATGACTCATGAAAAGAAAAGGAACAAAAAGTATAGCAAGTCAACACAGCCTACATATTCATGGTCGTCGTTTCTTTGTTTCTCGTCTTCCTGCAGACGTAGATACACAGCTTTGACTAATGGACTCCTAATGTGCCGAAGTTCATTCATCTTTGTTGTCCAGGCATTGCTATGCACAAGTGATACAATTAAAAATATGCAGGAAATCATATATCATTATATGATATAGCACACGTAACGTCGTATCATGTGAAATTATATTTAGAGTAATGCCCCTTTCTATTTTCAGTTTCAGTTATAGGGGTGCGTCTATTTACCTAAATGAAATACAACTGGACATTCTTGGAATTGTGTATCAGTTTTATCATATTTATTACTCTGAGTCTGAATCCAAATATAATCTCCAGAGTTTGTTTTATATAATCGAAGAAGTATTTTGAATAAGTAGTAACATTGGAGGGGGGTCTCCTTTTTATTGATTTCGCAAAATAAAGAATTCCGTCAAGTGAATCACAAAATGCTGCAGTAGAAGTCAGACCATAATAAATTTTATCCATCCCCAACACGAACTTTTGTAAATTCGGCGTACTGAAGATTTTATAAATGCTAGCACTATGGAGCGCCAAATTAACATAAACTCAAATAATTGAAGAGATACAGTCATTGGACAAAAGTATTCGTCGCTGACGTCAAAATTTCTCTGGTGTTGTAAACTCGTTACGGCTATTTTTGTATTGCGCTATTTATAGAAAGCATGTCGGGTTCAGAAATTCTTCCCATGAATACGTCATAGTTTTTAGATTACGTCATTGTTTACAATTTTTGTCGACTGTCAAAATATTTTATAAAGAAAGCTCGGGAAAATGCCCCCTCGTAAGTCAGAGGAATTTCCGGTGGCCGTGAGACTAAAAGTTATTGAAGCTTACAAGACAGAGAAGAATAAGGCTAAAATTGGGAGGTTGTTAGGACTACTATTGTCAGTATTATTAAAAAAATTGAAGTTCATGGAAGTGTGGAAAACAGACGTCGAACTGGCCGGAAGCCAAAATTCACCGTGCGCGATGAAGTCCAACTTTCAAGAATCATGAAAAGTAACAGGACCGGAACATTGGATGATATAACAAATGAAATAAATGAAGAAAAGGATTCTACATTTTGTTCAAAAACTGTCAGAAGAAAATTATTTGAAATGGGGTACAATAGACGGGTGCAGAAAAAGAAAATGATCGTCAGAGTATGTAACAGGAAAAAACGTGTTTCATGGTGCAGAGAACGAAAAAACTGGACTGTTGATGATCACTGGAAGAACTGGATATTTCGTGATGAGTGTCAAGTAGAAATAGGTAACAACAATCGCGTATATATCTGGCGAAAGACCGACGAAGTTGACAACCCCCATCTCGTGTGCGCGCCATCCAAACGCAAGCTGTCTGTTATGATCTAGGGTTGTATTTGTTACGATGGTGTTGGAACATTGACCAGTGTTAACGGTAATATAAACTCTGAAAAATATATTGAGATACTAGAAAACAATTTGTGGCCATTATTGTTCGGCATTTTCCTCATGGAAATTATGTATTTCAAGATGACAATGCCCCGTACATAGATCGCGATTACTCAGAGCCTATATGGAAGAAAATAATATAAACACTACATCATGGCCAGCCCAATCTCCCGATATTAACATAATTGAAAATATTTGGTTAAAACTTAAAAGACACCTACAATCTACAAGAAACACCATCGATTCTAAAGATCAGCTGATCACGGAAGTTACACGTTTCTGGCAAAATCTATCGGTAGATTATGTTCGCCAGCTGTATGCCACAATTCCAACCCGACTACAAGAAATAATCAAAATGAAGGGTAATCTCACAAAATTTTAAGGTAAGACAACGAATATTAAAACCAGGAGAGTAATTTTTATGAAGTAGTTAATGTAAACAAATCGTCGCCATTTTGACGTCAGCGACGAATACTTTTGTCCAATGAATTGATGCGCGCAACAAGTCAGTTAAAGATCTGTTCATATAATTAATGATGTCTTCAATTTTAAATTATTGCACGCTTTAATTGAATTGATGATACCATTGAATATTCTGCGAAATTGATGTGCGTCAGTGGCGTAGCTAGCCTTTAAGTGAAGTTACGCACAGTGACAAATCCAGAATAGACTGGGGTCCGTCTTAAGGCCTTCAGTGGGTCCAGGGCTTGGCCCTGGTTGGGGGCGAAGCCCTCGGAAGCTTATAGGTTTTGAGGCTTTTTAGGGTACATTCATGTGTTGTTCTAGCTATAAAATCATGCATAATTGAAATTAACAATCATTTTTTGTTGTCAAATTGATGTGTACGCCCGGGCGTTTTGGCATCAATGGCAGCTACGCCACTGCGCGCTACAATTAAATTGAAGAGAGCAGTAATTGAATTGATTAATACTCTCTTTAACTGAATCAGTGATATCATTAATTAAATTGGTGCGCGCAGTAATTGAATTATTGCCCTCTTCAATGATATCATTAATTCAATTGAAAAGAGCAATAATTCTTTTAGAGCAGCTATAAAATATGCAGGTAAAACGAAGCTCTAAGCAAAGAAGGGAACCGATCGTTTTGTTTCTTTTATTTGTTTTACGCCCCTTCGAGACTTTTGCGCTCATATTGATGTGTCATCAGCTGAAGGGGAAGTCCCGCAAACCAATAAATCAAACAGTATATTTATCGTTCCAATATATTTCTTAAAGAAAAATAAAGAATTATCGGTATTCTAACTAAATTATATTGCAGAATATTGAGAAATTGTGTTACTTGTGGTGCTATGTACGCCAAGTGACTACATAAATATCAGAGACAAATTATTTGAAACTATTCTGACCTCGTACCTCTCATTAACATGCGAGAAAATCATATGATCGATACATTGACTCCTCATTACGTCTCCGCAGCGAAGACGCAATTAGGTGCTCACTTTGTTCCCCGTCAACACTTTGTGTTACAACATTCTAATCTCTAGTATTATGTCGTACAATTTATGATGAGTGACTTTTGTGTTGTATTGTGTAGGATGAAGTATGCGTTCAGTCAATTGTTTGATATCCCCCCTAGTTTTTAGCGACCGTTCCCTCCTTGTGGCTGTCGTTTACTGGTATATACGCGAACTTCATGGCGAATTAGCTTGTGCCGCGTATGTTCTGCTGGGTTGTTTTACGTCCCGTCGAGAATTTTTCACTCAAACTGAGATGTTACTAGTTGTAGATGAAATAAAACGAATTTAGATAAATGCTTAGTACTCAGGGCGGTAGCAGTGCCCTAGATTATACCTTTAACGTACCAGCGCCTGCCGCGACACGGGACCTCTTTCCAAAAGACCCGTGATTCTCACTTTTAAATGCCGAGCGTTTGGCAAAGGAGCTATCACGTCCTAGGATTGATTGATTGATTGATTATTTATTGCTTTCCGCCACACTCAACAATTTTTCAGTTATCTGGTGGCGTCCAGTTTTTGATGGTGGAGGAGAGAACCCAGATACAATGTACCTGGGAAGAGACCACCGACCTTCCGCAAGTAAACTGGCAAACTTGCTCACATAACGCCGCGGCCGAGATTCGAACACGCGCCGACAGAGGTGAGAGGCTTTGTGATTTTGAGCCCGATGCTCTAACCACTCGACCACGGAGGCCCCTCGTCCTAGGATTGAGCGAGAGCGCGTATGTACAGTAGGTGGTAAGAGTAATATCTGCTGTATTCATAAATCCATGCACCTTTTGCCTCAATGTGCCTTACTGGACTTATTGATACACCCCGTGGTCATACGACCATGCAATCTCAGCCATTTTATGTATTAATCCACCAACACTGGAGCTGCTCGATAGTGCATGGCGATACACTACCAAACCGCCATCGCTGTTTTAAATGGGAATAAGAATTTTATAGACTACTCTTTGCGATACTGCTACTTTGGCTCGTCTCGCCAGCCACGTGTCAGGAACATGACACTGGTTTATGAAAGCTGAGTAAATTCTGAACATATTCGCCAAGGTCTCGTGCTTAAAAACGGAGAAAACACAGGAAGCTCCGCTTCATTTGTAAATTCTGACGTCAAGCTTTTCACTTTCGTCATTGAAAGTTTCATTTTTAGGTCAGTTAAAAGTGGAACAGGCAGAGTCAATTTCTAAAGTTAAAAAAAAAATTCTACTGTACATAAAAAGGGGGGATTCGAGACATTTGAAGTGAAGAAAAACAAAAATTTTATTGTCTCAGAAAGTTTTGTTTTCTGGTGAAAACTTCCAGACAATACCTGAAGATCTTTTCTCTAAAATATGCAATCTTATAAATATCACGTTTCTTTTTTTTTTAAGCATTGAATTTGATTTAATGATGCAATTTCAATATTTCACAACAATTAAAAGGAACATTATTGGGAAATATAATTGTATGAAATATTCAATTGCTAATTTTTACAAGTCTTCAGAGAATAAAGGCTACCTATAGCCCAGCTATACCGGAAGCATGTTGCTGGGAATAAGGTTTAATTAGCTATTTCTTGTGGCTGGCAATCAGTAGTTACAGCCTTTGCCCCTTGAAATAGCTGGCTTCTAGTAACTAACTTTTCCATTTTCAAGTAGCTGGCTACTAGTAGCCAACTTTTTTTCTTTTTAATTAGCCAGTGGGGCCTCCGTGGTAGAGTGATTAGAGCGTTGCGCTCAAAATCACACGGCCTCTCACCTCTGGTCGGCGTGGGTTCGATTACCGCTCGCGCCGATATATGTGAGAAAGTTTGCCAGTTTACTTTCGGAAGGTTGGTGGTCTCTTCCCGGGTACATTGTGAATGGGTTCTCTCCTCCACCTACAAAAACTGGACGCCACCAGATAACTGAAAAATTGTTGAGTGTGGCGGACAACAACAAAAAATCAATCAATTAATTAGCTGGCTGGTTACTAGTAGTAAACTTTACTGATCTGGCTTGAAGACTGTTAATGAGTATTAATCAAATGAAATTGCTGACGATTCGGGTGATGAAGATCGGCAGCAGGGAGAACCACGCACGTAGACAACAAAAACCTGCACAGTTCAAACGTTTTATGGAAGTAGTAAACCACAACCAGAGGCGGCAGTCTGCTTATCTTCCCAACTGGCATATGCTGGGAGTAATCATCGTAATTTTCAGCAGTCTCCTGTTCGTCAGCAGCCATCTCTGTTCGGTCATTCTAGAGAGAAACACCAGAAGACAGCCCCGGCCAAACGACGTTTGTATCAATCGCTTCCCCCACCGGGCACTGACACTGCCCCCAGGAGTCTTTAAAAAGTCAATGACAAGTATTCAAGTTGCATATCTAGTGTGACTGGTCGGAATGAAAATATTCAAAGTTGCAAAATTGAATATAGTTTTAAAAGACACGCCTGTAAGTGGAGGGTAAGTAGAGTTTTTCTGCTTATGTCTGTGCCTCCATCAATGCATTTTGTAACAATAGGTTCGCAGTCCGTAACGCGGATGTTGTTAGTTTTTTGTGGTGGGACAGAAAATCGAAAAATAGGTTATTTGAATCTTTACGCAAAACGGGGGGAAGGGGGCACAAGTTTGAGGACTGGATTTTTGAAAAGGACTGTTTTGTATAAAATAAGTACCTGAGTTTTCCATGGAACTCGCGTTCGGTTAGTGTTAGCTCCATTCAATTTTTACGAAATGTTTACTACTAGTCGTTTAATTTTGAAATATATTTTTGAACACACACACAATATTGAGATGGTTGTACCTAGGTAACGATTTGGTGTTTGATTCTAGCAAAGGTCTGACTTTTGATAAATTTTAAAAATTGGTTTTTGCTCCAACAAACATAATAGAGTGGTTAGTTATTACACGAAATTAAAAGTCCTTTTCTTTTTTAGTACCTTCCATGCTCGATGACGCCGCCGTTAGTTGTCTGCATAGAGACATAGTCGTTTTTCTGATATCTCATCTACAGAACTGGTAACATCATTTTCATGACACCCGTAATTTTCAATATCGTGACCAGGTTTTCATCTATGGAAATAGCTACTCGACAGTCATGAAACTCTAAATTAATATTTAAATTCATAACAGCTTGCTTAATGAATTAAACCTTTGGATACAGTAAAAATATCAGGTCATTGCATTATACCAAAAAGGGCAATGTTGTTATTTATTTCAATGCAAGTAGTATGACATCAGGTGCATATACTGTGGAATTGATTTTTTTTTATTATTCAGTGTGGTCTGTAAGTGAAATGAATCTCAAAGACCCTGGCGAATGTTAAAGGCCATAAGGTTGGCGTTGTTCTTATTTATGGCATTTTACACAAAAAGGAATTCAAATGAGTTACGGACAGAGTTGCGCTTAAATAGTACATTCTGGTACATAGCGTATGAAACATCATTTGCAATCATTTTCAACGTGCAAGCTGAAAACAGTATTTTAAGAGACGTCCAGTGAGTTCCAAGATCAAAAAAATAACTGTAAATGCTTTGAGTTTAGTTTATTTTGCACAAAACCACATGGTTTATAGGCAGACATTGAATATAGCATTTCTCAATTACACAAATATTACAAGCACATCACTGTATACACATCAAATCAAAGTTTTACATATCAAATGAAATGCATATAATTGCAAAGGTATACATATTATTGATGCTAATGTTAATAATACTACATACAATATAACGTAAGCCTAACAGCATTGACAATAATGAGTGTGCATTAAACATGTGTATTGTTTCTATGAGTAGTAGCTTCTTTAAGAAAAATACAAAGACTATGAAGTTGTTTCATATTTCTAAGACTTAATAACTGAATCAACTTGAAGGTAGAATGTCTTGTATAATAGTGGGGTTTTTTTATGTATAAACTACGCAAATCACTATATTGTAGACAATCCAGTATAAAGTGATATTCGTCTTCAATTTTGTTAAGATTACAGAATTTACAAATACGTTTAGTAGGTTCTGAGTAAAATTACAGGTTATGATGACAAGGAAACAACCACAGAACTCTTTAAAGTTATCAATTATATGTTTGGTCCTTTCACGATCGACAGATTTGCAAATTTGAACATACGGTAAATTTCAGATATAATTCAAAAACAGAAGCAGTTAATTGTTTTACACAAAAAATAATATTGGCTAGTTCCCCCAACTCATTTATAAATTTATTTTTTTTTTATTTATTTTATTTATTTTTTTTTATTATTTATTTATTTTTTGGCAATGCTCTTTGATTCAAGCATGGTTTGGTTTCTGGAATATTGGTAATTTGCTTGGACGCAAGAGATATACAATAAGGGTATATGTAGGCTATTGTGTTCCTGATAGAACTTGTTTTATATAGTAATATTAAAATAATCCGTTACACTTATTTGAACCTATATGTTTGTTAAACATTTTGCAGACAAATTCAGGCCTACGGACAGAGAAGTCAGGACTCCAGATTGCAATTTGCCATCCACTTGGCAAAGGACCACAAACCGCGTATCTAAGCATGCTATCTCTTCAGGCTGTTTTAACGATCCCTGTGACTGTTCTACCAAGGAACAAAGAAACATTCTTTAAAAATAAGGAACCATTCTCGCTGAAACATTTGAAACACCTTGTGTAGAAATTCGGGAAAGACGACAATTAACATAATTTATAAATTTAAGACTTTATATATATATATATATATATATATATATATATATATATATATATACTTTCTGTGTTTTGCGGGAGTTTTTGAAGATTGGTAGGGAACATGATATTGTCAAATGTAAGACGAACATGTACGAAAGTGGTCGGAAGGTGTGTATCCCAATAACAATCGCGTAACTTATCCTGTGAATATGTTAGAAATATATATATGACATTGTTGAATGTAGTAAGAAATTTTCAGACCGTTTGTTCAGTCATTGTCGTGTTGTAAAATGTCTAACAAGGCAATCACCAGGATTACTATGAATACATTGAAAACAATAGGTGTAGAAAAATGTGAATTTGATATAATAATAGTTGACGTTCGGGTGGCACTACTTCAGGTGCAGTTGCGGGCAAAAGTGACAGGTTCTTTATAAAACATAGGGGATGGCCGACAAATAAAACTAAAGACGGCTATGTGAAGGAAAATTTGGTGGGAAAAACTTTCAATTTCTCAAACACTGGGTATTTAGTTTACAATAACTGTCCAGTTATGTCTTTATTTTTGAGCTGATTAAACAGCGCTTTCAGGGCGCTTCTCGTCTTCGATAAACTGTCTGCACTCACTGATAGCTCTAAGTTGCCTCTTTATAATAAATTAAAAATTGAAATTAAAATGGAAGAATACCTATTAATATATGATGATAATGATAATAATATAATATATATTAATAATACTATACAGTTCAAAATCGGAGCAAGTGACCATTTTTCAGAAGTTGAAAATGATAGATACAAAACATACCAAGAGATGATAGACTGTCAGGTTGTTGAATAATGTTTCTTATTAGATTGTGGACAAAATTGCACCCCAGAAATCAACTATTTGTTAAAATTGAACTTCATTTTAAGAGATCAGCCTCTTTGTAAAATGCAACTAAATCTTAAATTCCAAATCAACTTTTGTCGGCAGTTGTAGATTTGTAAAGCAGTCATTAAAACTGTATCTTAAAAAAAATTAAGTTCACGTTGGTCAAAAGTTCTACAACAATTTTACTATCCACTTCATTGTAGATCTCTCTCTCTCTCTCTCTCTCTCTCTCTCTGTGTATATATATACTCTGCAAAAAAAGAAACGCATAGCCCTTTTGAAATTTTAAAAATGCAAATTATGTATTTTACCAGGTAAACTGAAATGGTCAATTGAGTAATTGATTTTTTACAGGTAAGTATGAAACTTTAAAGGTCTGTTCATTTGATTTGGCTCTCTGCCAAATTAGCTCGGCGACTCTCTAAAATTGCACATCACCTCTATCGCCATGGAATTTGGCTTACGTTTTTCACGAGAACTTTGTGCTTAATTCAACCACTACATTAAAGCGTATAAAAGGACGAAGTTTGAAGCTTGAATTCATCATAACGTTAAAATGCTGCCATGCCAAGGTTGGACCCTGCTACTCGAAATATCGTCATTGGCCGTCTCCAGGCCGGAGTATCCCAAAGTGAGATTGCACGAACTGAAAACGTAAATCAGAGCACAATTTCTCGGCTGTGGAACAGATTCCAGCAGACTGGCTCTACTAATGACCGACCGAGGAGTGGGCGACCTCGCATTACGACTCCTGGACAAGATCGCTACATCCGGGTCTTTCATCTACGAAATCGAACCGTTGCAACAGCTACTGCAGTCGGAATACCTGGATTGAGAAGAATCAGCTCGCAGACAGTCCGCAACCGACTTCGACACTATGGCATTAGACCCAGAAGACCGTATTTTGGAGCAGTTTTGACACCGTTACACAGACGAGAAAGAGTCCGATGGTGCAACAGATTGAGGGGCTGGACATTCCGCAACTGGCGTAGAATCTGGTTCAGCGATGAGTCCCGTTTTCTGCTACAGAAACGTGATGGAAGAATCCGTGTATACCGGCGCAGGAATGAACGTTTCTCTTCCTCGTGTGTCCAAGAAGTGGATAGCTTCGGTGGAGGTAGCGTCATGATGTGGGAGGCGATCTCTAATGACCGTAAAACAGAACTGGTACATGTCCCGGGCAATTTAACGGCTCAAAGGTACAGAGACGAAATTCTCCAACCTCACCTTATGCGCGTAATTGACCGACAGAGGGAGTTATTCCAACATGACAATGCTAGGCCTCACACAGCGCGCTTAACAATTGACTACCTTCAGCAGAACAACATTAATGTGCTACCATGGCCTTCCAAATCACCGGATTTGAATCCGATTGAACACTTATGGGACCAACTGGATAAACGTGTGCGCCTGCGCCAACCTCCGCCTCAGACCCTCGATCAGCTCCGTCAAATGTTACAACAGGAATGGCGAACAATTCCAGGCAATAACGTAAGAACATTGATTGACTCTATGCCAAGGAGATGCAGAACTGTGTTGGCAGCTCGAGGTGGTCATACACGGTACTAACTTAAACGTGACAGGAAGTGTTCTTAATTGTGATGATCTGACTTTTTTTTCACCAATATCTAAGGTTTGGACTGTAATTTTTATCAATTGAAACAATTCTAGTGAATATCTACATTTTTTATTGTAAAATCATAATCCAAAATACATCTACTAAAATCTTAAAAAATCCATTATGCGTTTCTTTTTTTGCAGAGTATATATACATGTATATATTGTGTATTTGCTCGACTTATATGGGTATGCAATAAATTAATGATTTATGTTCATTTCAGTGGAACAAGTAAAAACTTGATAGTTGTGATCTGCATGGGTACAATTCCCATAGTCTTAATGCAAATTAAAAACATGCCGTTATAGAGTCGTGTAAGCATCCGATCACAGCGACGATTTACCGTGGCAAATCGACTCTTAATAGTCCCCGGTCGCGCAGTAGTTCAATGGTTAAGCGTTCAACTTATGAACGGGAGGTCGTGGATTCGAGCTCCGCTCCTGCCTTAACCACGCCCAAACATAATAATAGGCAAAGTCTGCTCCTTCGCCAAACGCTCGGCATATAGAAATTGCAGGTATCTCAGATGAGACCTTTGAAATAGAGGTTTTGTGTTACGGTAGGCGTTTCATGGTTCAGGGACCCCAGGACACATCAGAAGTAGGATCAGGTGCAGAGGAGGAGTATGCATCCCCTGTTGACCGGTCACACCGGCTCCATATCTCGATCAGGTAAACGGAGTAATCTGTAGTCAAATTAGTATGTAAAAACGTTGAAATCCCAGTAATATAAACTTATTTGTCAGTAGCAGCATGTATATCATATGCAGAACATGCTTTTGCGTATCAAACCAATTAAGATACATAGACACCATATGCAGGTGATAATGGAATATTGCTATATGGAAATGGGAAGTTAACGATGGAGAAGCTGTAGTCATCCCATTTGTCATAAAGTTGAGTTATTATTTTGCCGTTAATTTCTATATTCAATAAAATATTCAAGTATAGTTGCAGGCCCGTAGGAAGCAATTCAAAAGGGGGGGGGGGGGGGCAAAATTTAAAATTTGAGAAAAGTGAAGTTTTGTTTTACGTACTCTTGCCGTGTAACTCTCATACCAAGTTCTCAAATTTGATGAAAGAGATCAATTTCTCATTTCCACTTCCCAAACACTGACAATCGGTGTTCGCTGCCAGACACGAATTCGTTTCCAACATCCTTAAGATTCAGTGCATCAGTCTCATTTCTATGTATGTACATTAACAGCAAATTATTCAGTCTGTGCTGTGACATTGTGGAACGGAGGTATGTCTTGACCCTTCGAAGAACGCTGAATGACCGTTCACTTGTAGCGTTGGTTGCTGGCATGACAAGTATCAGCTGTAAGAGAATTGAAACCTCAGAGAAAAGGACAACTCCGTTTTCTTGAACAAATTCTATGACACTTTCAAGACTTGGGGATTTGCATTTTGGGACAAACCTGTTCATATATGTGGCCACTCCCCTTATTCGCCCCTTCATTTCAAGATCCTTTACATATTCCAAGGATTCATCCCACACCTCCTGCAACGTACAATAGTTGGAAATGATGGACTTGAACGCATCGGCCTTAACTGTCCATCTAGTTGGGCATAATACACGGATTCCTGGAGATGACTTTTCAATGTTGTCAGCAGATTTGATACGCCGGAATATCGCCTCTCGTCTCGGGGATTCTTTAATCAATTTGGTAATTTCTTTTGTGACGTCTAATGCTTCCCTGAGAATTTTGCATTTTCGAACGGAATCCGAGCAAGCGAGACTAAGAGCATGACCGTAGCAGTGGGTGTAGTTTGCTCGAGGTTCTATTTTTCTTATCTGAGCCGCAACACCATTCTTGACACCAGCCATAGATGCACCCATATCGTAGCACTGGCCTCCGATCTTTGTTAATGGAGGTTTTAATCTTCTCAGAGTGTCTTGGATTGACGAAAATATTGTATTTGCCTCGATGTTTTCAATTTCGTAAAGACCAAGAAATTCTTCATGCGGTATGAAATTTTCGTCAACCCATCTGAAACAAATGACCAATTGTTCTTTGTTCGATATATCTGTGGTTTCATCTGCCATCAGAGAGAAAAAAGGGGCATATGTAATTGGCTCTGTAATTTTTCTAAGAACATGCATACCCATTATCTTGATCAGTTCATTCTGAATAATCGGGGACGTGTATTTGTTGGCTTTACGGTACATCCACTCCTTCAACTCCTCGTCATTTTCAGCCTTGAGTAAAAGAAGCTGGTGGAAATTAGAATCAGCTTCGTTTCCGTCTCCTCGAATAGGGATTGACTGTCTACCAAGGAACTTGAGGATGGAAATAATTTTCAGCAAATTTGTCCTGTTTCCCTCTTTATCTTTTTCCATTTGGGACGACAGTGACTCTCCAATGTCTTTGGTTGTTTTTGGCAACTCAAAAGACCTTTCTTTCGCCTCTTTGTGGCATTTGCTTTTTTCATGGTCTGCAAACTTGTTGGTTGCCTTTTTCCAGTTTCTAAACCCTGAAGATATAAACGTTTTCTCAAACAGCTGGCCTGATATTGTTTTTTCATTGTAGGCTTTGATACACATGAAACAGTATGCCTTATCTGACTCTTCATCATAATGTAACCAATCCCATTTGTCAAACCACGACCCCACAAAACACCGCATTCTACCCCCAAACAGAGACGAAGGAAATTTTTTATGCATAGGTTGGAAAGGCTTGTCCCCAATGTTAGGCGTTTCCCATAAAGTGGTGGACATATCATCGTGCTTTGGCTTTTTTTGGTGCAGATGGGGGTATGTCGTAATCGTCTGATGTTGCATCCATTGAAGACGTAGTACTATCCTTATGTGGGATTGGAGTCACTACTGGAGATGCTTTGCGTGCAGATGGAGTTGTCTTTTGTGAAAAAGAAGTGGAGTCAGTGGCAGCTGCTGGTGTTGATTCCCGCTTAATACAGGCAACGAAATGGTTTGGTGTCCAGTTTAATGTGGCGTGGTTAGAAGTATGTGTCCACATCAAAGGTAAGGTCATTTTGAAGGGTGAGATGACAGGCGTTATTGTCTGATTGTGAGCGTTTCTGTCGATAGTAGGATTCTCAATATTTGGACAGATGCTGCTAATTTGGCATTTGATGGAATTTGCCATTGCATAAATGTGAATGAGGGATGCATACTCCCCAGATTTAGCAGATTTCAAGATTTCATTTTGAAGTGATTTAGAATAACTTCCATTTACATAACAATCATTGGAACAGGAAGTTTCCATGATATATTGTAATGAGACTGTGTTGGAAGACATTGATATCAAAGTCTGCTCTTTCATGTACTCAGGAAAATTGGACACAAGTTCAAAAGTGGCCCTAACTCTCATCTCCACATAGAACTGTTCGTGGCCAAACAACAGTAAGGAAATGGACCGGAATAAACACTTCTACAGGAATGAGGTCTGTTGGAGCATCAGAGGGATATAACCTAAGAGATATCTGATCTTCTTTGCAACTGCTTCGTGAAGGAGCGACAGTTGGGAGTTCGCTTCTAGATAACACGCTCTGGGTTTTTTTCAAACTTACATAAAAAACAAGGGCCTGCCAACCTTTTTTGGTTACATTAGACAATTCCCCCTGGATTTTGGAGAAAAAGGATATTCTCTCTTGATCAGACATGCTGAAGAACCTTGCAAACAACAAAGAAGATATGAAATACAAACAAAATATGTATGTGGAAAATATCACGTGAGCCGTGCGTTCAAGCGAATAAGTGAAATCCGACAGCGAGTGCGATCGCTGTGTCACAGCGAAAAATCCTTGGTAGATGAATTTGTGCACCGTGTCTCCACAGCAAATGAATTTTCGGGTATTGGTAACGTCTCCACATAGGTGAAAAACTCTTGAGTGGGAAGTAAAATAATAAATCACCAGCCAACGAAGCTTTGTTTGTTTGTTTGTTTGTTTGTTTTATAGTCGCCTGAGCAATTTTTCAGCTATCCGGCGACTGTCACTATTACCGGTGACGGGGCTGCAAATTTAGACCTATGCTTAGCACTAATGGCTTTTAGCAGTGAGGGTTCTTTTACGTGCCACACCTGCTGCGACACGGGACCTCCGTTTATAAGGTCCCATCCGAAAGACCCGTGACTCTCACTTCGTAATGCTGAGCTCTTGGCGAAGGAGCAATCACTACCTATTTTAACGTCTTAGGTTTGACGCGGCCGGCCCGAGCGGGGCTCGAACTCACGACCTTCCGTTCACGAGGCGAGAGCTCTACCACTGAGCCACCGTGATCGGTGCCAACGAAGCAGTAATATAATTAAATTGGAGGTGGAGCAAAGTTTAAATTTGTTCTACAATTGTGAATTATCAGTCCAAGTTAGGTAAATGGCTAGGTTGATTGATTGATTATTTATGGCTTTATGCCCCGCTCAAGAATAAGGCTGCAATTTAGGCCTATGCACGGCGTTCAGGTCCTTTGAGCAGGGAGGGATCTTTATCGTGCTGTGACACGGGACCTCGGTTTTTCCTGTCTCATCCGAAGGACCACCCCATTTTGTCGCTTCTTACGAAACACGAGGGGATGTGGAGGATCTATTCTAACCCCGGATCCTCTCGGTAAATGGCTAGGATATTTGAGAAAAAGTAATCTTCTGAGTTGAGAGCCCCGCTCAAACCTAATTGTAGTGATTGCTCCTTCGCTAGAGCTCGGTATTTAGAGGAGTTGCAGTGGGTATGACAAGTAAAAGAACACCAACTTTTAAGCGGCAGATACCCGTGAGTATCCCGGTTAGTATAGGTTCTCGGCATCCCCTTGCGTCCCGTAAGACGTGATTTAATGGGGGTCCGACCGGGCTAGAATAGGTCCTCCGCATCCCCTTTCAAGTCGCAAGAGGCTACAAACCCCGATCCCTGTGTTACAGCAGGCGTCACTCACTGTACAACGATAAAGATATCCCCTGCTTAATTAGCTCAAAGGCCCTAAACGCCGAGCATTTATGATTTATAGCCTTATTTTTTTAAGCATTTCATCCGTTTGGTGACGTCTCTGTATTTATATGAAAAATATTTTTATGGGACGTAAAACAGCAGATCAATTTATATATATGTAATTTTTTTATCGACAAAAAAAGTGGGGGGGGGGGGGGCAGCCCCCCCCCCCCCCCCCCCCCCCCGGTTCCTACGGCCCTGAGTTGATTGATTAAATATTGTTTAACGTCCCGCTCGAGAATCTTTCACTCATATGGAGACGTCACCATTGCCGGTGAAGGGCTGCAAATTTAGGCCTATGCTCGGTGCTTATGGCCTTTGAGCAGGAAGGGATCTTTTACGTGCCACACCTGCTGTGACTCAGGACCTCGGTTTTTGCGGTCTCATCCAAAGGACCGCCCCATTTAGTCGCCTCTTACAACAAGCAAGAGGTACTGAGGATCTAGTCTAACAACCCGGATCCCCACAATCAATCAATTATTTGACACTATTGTAAAACGAGTAGCATTTGAACATGCAGATATGCAACTAAAGTGACGTCATTTCTACTAATGACCTTCACTAATGTAACCTTTCCTTCCATAAGGGTTACTTCGGGAGCAATATTGCGGTCTTATAAAGATAGTGCGCATGTGTCAGTTGTGATTGTCTGGAGTAGTATACAAGGGAATAAGAAAGACATCTTAACCCAACCAACTCGAGTACTAAGTGAAGATATTTTATGCACGCAATAGACAACAAAACTGTAAGAGAGTTTTTCTGTCTTTGTCTCTTTGCCAGAACATCAATAAACATCATCATATTGAGATGTCTGTTCTCCAGGTCATGTGTCTCGCCAATATTCATTGAATAAGACGATTAATTTTACTGGATCGGAAAATTACACATGAAGCAATCAGAGTTCAGTTGGCTCTTTTGTTAATAAAATATATGTATGTTCGATTCAGAGTTCAGTATCCAGCCTGGAAAATTACAACGTAATCTGTCGATGGTTTGTAAGAAATCTGGTGGGTCACAAACCTTTCACTTCGGAAGATATCTGGGTGTTATCCAATTTTCCTAAAGCCATATAACAAAGTCTAGGATTGCTCCTGAGTACACCGTGGCATTATTCATGTCCATTCGCAAGCAGTCGTAGTCAAATATTTATATGACTGTTAGATAATGTGATGGCGCGACGATCCGAACTCAAACGACAATCAAATCATTAATGTCACCATGGTCTAAGACATTACTTAGATTTCTTTATCACTTAGACTTGTTACGATAGTTTGTGTGTATAACAGAGCAATAGTTGAATTATACTTTATGTTAAATCATTATGAGCAATCAGAAGTAACTTCTAACAAAAACACCAATTGCAAAAAGTAAATTAATCGTGAAATTTATACCTCTTGTCGTCTGTGCTCCGGTGTCAATCGGAGTACTCATGAGTGCGTTGGTTGATTGATTATATATTGTTTAACGTCCCGCTCGAGAATCTTTCACTCATGGAGACGTCACCATTGCCGGTGAAGGGCTGCAAAATTTGAACCTATGCTCGGCGCTTATTGCCTTTGAGCAGGGAGGGATCTTTAACGTGCCACACCTGCTTTGACACGGGACCTCGGTTTTTGCGGTCTCATCCGAAGGACCGCCCCATTTAGTCACCTCTTACGACAAGGGGTACTGTGGACCTAATGTAACCCGGATCTCCATGGGACTGTCCAAGTGGTAAAGTCCAGCTATATGTATATTCAGAGACATACGATGTTGTCCAAGAAAACAGACAACAAAAGCTCACATGAAATAGAAACCAATAGTGTAAACTGGATTCATATTCTAAATGTAAGCATAAACTAACGATGCCATCAAAGAAACGAAGATGATCTTCGTTGAACTGAGTATCTTTAAGCTGTAACAAAAAGAACAAAGACACTACGTTTTGTAGGTAATTGGAGATATTTTAATGGTGAAGAAGCAAGGTGTGAATGGAAAATAGGACATCGATAAGTTAAGGTGCAAAGTAGATTAAAACAGCAAGAAGTAAGGTGTGGAATAGGACACCAGAAGTAAGGTGTGGATGTGAATTAGGTCATCAAGGCCGGTCAGCAGAGGATGCTTACTCCTCCATGGCACCTGATCCTACCTTCCCTTTGTCGGAAGTCCGTGTTACCCTACACTCGAACTTGTATATGTCTTGGGGATTTATGATTACGATTTACACATTGTTTACTTCGCCATTCGATATATGAAAGTGAAATAGGGCGTCGAGACGTTGGATGTGAACTGTTACAGAGGACGACAAGGTTTTTGTAAAATTTCGTTTTCTTTGTATGTTGTTTTACGTCCTAGGGGAAACCAGTTTATGTTAGAGCCTAATAATTAGCATTTTTCAAATATATGCCATAAAATGTAAACACGCGACCAACATGCAGAAAGAACATTGCAAGCCCTGAAATATCTAAAGAATGAAACATCTTGTTAAGAGCATAGACATAGTCTAATTCGTCTACATTGAGACTGTAGTAGCAACTGTGTAATTTCCGGAACGATTTTTCGAAGTTGTGTAAGAACATGAAAGTACCATATACTAAACGAATTGGCACAATAAAGAATTCCTGATGCATTGGCCTTAGTCTAAATCTGTGACTCAACTACAGTTCGTGACATTTCGATGTTGGTAACATAATCTGTCAATTTTGTAGTTTTTATTATGGGAGCTTTGCGAACTATTTATTCTTCCATGATATCAATAATTTTAATGTGTACATGCATGTATACTCTTTGATGACTGTTGTCTATCTCCAAGGGAGTTCGTAACATGAAAGTGTACTAAGTCTAAGATCGTGCGTAAGTAGGACTTATTAAGTACCGGTACGTACAATCGTAGATTTTAGACTGCAACTAAAGACGTTCTAACATTGAACAAGTTAAAGCAAAACTTAGACGGCCGGTAGAGCTGACTTAAGTTCATCGTGTCGTATACACCTGGAATAACATGTAAACTGTCAAAATTTTGTACTTTTATTTCTAAACAATAAATGATGATACAGAACATGGATACCCTTTCAGCATATTTCTATTTTAATAAAAACGATGTGTTGTACGAACTGTCTTAAGTTTTAGTTTTGTGGAAGGAAACGTTAGACTAGATATGATGACCTGCTGGTGTGAGTCTAGCCATTCCATTATGTTCACATATTCCAAACCTTTTTCCAGCATAATATCGTATTTCACCATACAAATAATAGTAGATTAGTAATAGTTTAATTTTTTTTTTTCACTTTTTGTCTTTAAAAAAATATTTAATCGTATATAGGCCTACTATATATTTGATTAATGTGGCATGCTAAATATTACTTAGGCTCCATTCATAAAACACGTATTAGTTTTGTATGTGTTGCGAGTTGAGACATACTTGGATAAGACTTCTGCACATCCTAAGACTGCTCCCAAGTCCTACTTATGAGTACCTATACATACCTTTAAGAGTCAAAATTTTAGCATGCTCAGCTCTATAGTATGAGTCCTATGCTGTACGCCAGGGATGTTAAACTTAGCATAAATGTTCTTGTAGTGACCCCAAAGGTTAGAGGGATTGAAAGTCCGGAATGACCACCTTTGTCCGTAACCAAATGTGACAATGACCTACAAAACGGTTGCATTGCATATTATCAACGTGGATGAGACCGCAAAAACCGAGGTCCCGTGTCACAGCAGGTGTGGCACGTAAAAGATCCCTTTCTGCTCAAAGGCCATAAGCGCCGAGCATAGGCCTAAATTTGCAGCCCTTCACCGGCAATGGTGACGTCTCCATTTGAGTGAAAGATTCTCGAGCTGGACGTTAAACAATATTTAATCAATCAATAAATCAACGTACACACACAAAGATATATATATATATATATATATATATATATATATATATATATATATATATCGAGAAATATACGGACGACACATCGGTAAATGTAAGGATTAAGATCTTTCATGTAAAATGTCACAATTTATCAGATATAATAATGTGATTGAGAGTGATTTTGTATTCCTTGTAAGAGTTATGAGATTGAACACTGTTATATTCACCTTTTCATTAATGTAAAATGATATGATTAATCATATATAATACAGTTTGATTGATAGTGTAAAATTTATGATCGATAAAATATATAGTGTGATTGAGAGTGGTGCATATGCTCTATCTCTTAAGAAACCAAACTGAAGTGAAATGATGTGTATTCCAGTTTTAAAAAATGGAAATAAAATCGGTTACGTCTACGTCATAGATTCGATTTCATACGTGTACAGTTTTCTACTTCACAAGCACTGTACTCTCTCCTGTAAAATAGCACGACAATTTCATTTTTGTGAACTTTGAAGAGCAATTCTCGTGTAGTTTCGTTTGTTTTAGAATTACACGAGCACATAATAACAGTAACTATCTGTTGATACTAGTATCAAACGTATACCACTTACTACATTCATCGATAACTGTGTCGTCAATAATGACGTGTCTTATGCTGTTATAAAAAGTATTCACTCCTTTTTTGTATACGACTGTCAGTTTCTGATATTTTGTTGCTGATTTTGTTACGTCACTAGTATGAACGACATTGTATCAATAGAAATGTCTTTGAGAGAGTTGTGTTTGGGGTTTTTTATGGATTAGAAATATATTTAGATATCAAAGACTATTTTATACCGTAGAAACACAGGAGTGTTACAATTATAATAAAAATTGAACACACTACATGTAATTTTTATATTACATGGTTAACAACACTTAACATGTGTCAATAAAAATTTAATTGAATGAATGGATATACTGTCCGGTGAAATATATGAAAATTTGTGGTACAGGAAGACGTTTTTAAACACAACCCATCTGTTACCTAGAAATGTTTTAGCCTATACAAACCGCGATTGTGTTCAGTGCGCATAATAATAAAAAGGAAGACCTAATAATCGATATGTTTATCACTAACGCTGCTGTTCAGTTGAGAAAGGAGATGTGAAAAATTTTAACATTCGTATTAAGATTATAATAATTCTGCTAATTCCTACATTGTCAGTCAGTACTTGACTACAGTATCCTGAACAATTTTAAACCTTTCACCCCTGACAAATGCATTAATAGCAGCGCCCGCTGTAGCGTGTAGACTAGTTCATTCATGGTCGCGAAGCCTCGACTATAAACAGAGTAGGGACATTCTCATAAAGATGCCGAAATCGAAGAGGAATTTAGACTCCATGATAAATGATGCTGAGTTAATGCATCCATTGAAAGAAGATGATGTCCCTACAGATCATGAAAGACCAGCATGGGGAAGCAAGCTTCAGTATTTTGGAATGGTTATATCTACTGCCGTGGGACTGGGTAATGTCTGGAGATTCCCTTATCTGTGTCAGCAGCACGGAGGAGGTTAGCGAAATCTTATGTTTTCATTTGCAAAACGGTCATATATGTTTTCTACCACGTCCGCAAAGTTATGTTTTCTTTAACGTCCGCGTATTTTCACGAAACATGAAACACGTGGTCTTCCTTCTCGTTGCAACCATTGTCCACGTTAATTATGTGTATTTATTTATTTTTTTCTGTTTTGAATGAAATTCTAAAGATTCATGAAGCTTGTCACTTTTCATTACGTGCAATGCATGTTTTCAATAGCAAACCATCATTTTTAGGAAATATATTTCAATATTTAACGATCTGAGGCATTGGTGGATCAAGTTTCAGACAACAACGTGTCAGCTTCATTAGAGTTATTGTTCTTTGATAATTTCCCTCTCTTTTTTAAACTCAACAAATTTCTGACTGTTTTTAATTTTTAAAGTCAATTAGAGGTTGTAATAATCATACACTATATATAGGATGAATATATAAAATTGAGAGAGTTTGTTGCCTATATGGAAAGAAGCTTATGATATTTGGAATACATATGTAAATCTTAACATGATTTTTATGCCTTGACCCTGTCTTTTATAGTTTAAACCCACATTTAATACTCTTATTATGAGGTTTAAACAATGAAAATTTAGATTTAGTAAATAAATCTTCATGGATAAAAGGTTACAGTACTTTACATCTTGAGTAATGCCAAGACGCAGAAAGATACATGTCTAATGTACATATACAATAGATGCATAAAAGTCACATGTGTTTTATGATTACTTTTTTAAGCTGGTATAAAAAAAATGTTTTACAGCACAAATAAAAATATGAATGTTTATAATAATTAGTATTATTTTAATTTAAAGTTTTAAACATCCTTTTAGAGTTTAAATTCTGGATCAAGTTTCTAAAGAATTCAATTGTCATATGTACACTCCTAAAACAAATCCAGAATATTTTGTACCACAGTATCAGAGAATTCTTGGATTGATTCCAGA
The DNA here is from genome assembly GCA_024699665.1 of Ostrea denselamellosa. NCBI lineage: Eukaryota > Metazoa > Mollusca > Bivalvia > Ostreida > Ostreidae > Ostrea > Ostrea denselamellosa. The sequence continues at coordinate 13,813,178 of JAMZEH010000005.1, forward strand.
GCACAAATGTGTAGTGTTAGTATGAGGTCTACACATGGATGCCCACACTTGACAACATTATGATAACTTGTAAAGATTGGGGTTAATCTTTTATACAGAATGTAGGTAGAGTTGTACAATGTACTATTATGAGTACAAATATACATTGTATTCACATTATTAAACTTTTAAAATGAAACCAAGTCATATAGTTTCTCTTTGTATTTTTGGATGAACTATCCTCTGAAATTTTTATGAGTTTTATAAAATAATATTTATTGTTGTTAGAAAAAAATTGTATTAAAATTAAAACAATAGGTGTCATCCCTTAAAGTGTTATGGAAAATAAACATGTTAAGAACATGAAAAGATATCTCGAGTTCTTTCATGTGTAAAATACAATGATTTGAGATTTAAACTCTATCATCAAGAGTCAGTGGAATCAATTGATTGGCACTTAAAAAGTTGTGACTTTCAATGTGATCATTTTGTACTGCAACTTTCAAAAATGACTGTAATATATTTTCAAATGATTAAGGTGCCCTGATCATATAAGTAAATTTCAAAATGATGGTTTGAACAAGCGTGGCATCATAGTCAATGCAAGAATCGTAACAGAATATCTCAACAATTACTATCTCCATATTTAGTCATCATGTTCAATTTATCAAAACTTAAATGATAATGAATTATGCATGATTTTTTTTTTTAAAGTTAATGCCGTGATTATAAACAAACCTCTTCATATTTATATTTCCTCCTATATTGACCATATGATTATTGTGTTTATCAACTATTTCACACTCAAAATAATTTTATTCCATAAGTGTAGCATTAAATTAATGGTAGGAAATTGTCTAAATCTATGCTTTACAACAGCTTCATAGATTGAAAATTTAGACAGGATGTGACTCAATTAACATAGGTGACAAGCTTGAGTCAGTTAGCACCAGCATGAATAGAGTGACATTAGCCTAAATATAACCATACAAAAGTTTACTCTGAACATAAACTGATGATTTTAAAAAAAATGCTGACCTAACAATATTGATTGAGAAAAAAAAAAATTTTTGAAAAAATTACACGCGAGGGCATGAACTGTGATGCTGTAATTATGCCAGCATATTTCATGAAGCATGTTGGGCTTCATGAAAAGTATGCTGGAGTGAAGCATTGTTCATTGTATGCATTTTCAAAACTGAAATTTATTGTTTTATATTCAGTGGTTAGAATGCCTTAAAATGGCTCTGCAGGTGTCCAAGGTTTGATTACAAGACCAAATGTATCAAAATATTTAGACTTTAGCATATTTTACAAGTGCAACATCTTATTTTAATCATGATGTTATCTAAATGTAGTAGACTTGTGTGGAAATTTTGTGTGAAATAGGTATCTGCACAGAAAGAATAGCAACTCCAGACGTTGTGGGTTTTGGATGAGACCTTAAAAACCAAGGTCCTGTGTCATAGTAGGCATTTGCATGATGTAGAACCCTCTGCTGAATATCCCAGAGTGCTTTTGCATTGGTAAAAATTTGTGGCACATCCGCTATTAGCAATTCCACATGTCAGAATGAAATATTTTTGAAGGGAGGGAAAACTCAAAGTAAACAACAATACAGAGAACTTTAAAGAGGCATTACAGCTCATTTTGCACATTTTAATCAAGTGCTTTTTAAAACATGTATCGATAAAATAATAAAAATCAACAATACTGACAATTTTGAACATTAGGGATGCATTAATTTGCTCTCAAATATGCTTTAAAGATCATCCGGAATTCAATGGTTTCTTCATTCTGACTCTAACATTTTACATCACGTGATTCAGTATGACAACACACGTGTTGTGTAATAACTTATTTAAATACCCCTTAAAAGGGTCCACACTCGCTTCTCGAGTATGGGATTATTTCCTGCTTCTTATGATTAAGTAATTATAAATCATTATTATAACAGAAAACCTTTCATGTCCCTATAACCTAATAATGTTTTTTTTTATAAAGCATGCCACGTGTTTTGATAAAAATAGCACTTACTTTTAAAGCCCTGCGTGTGTGTATCATAGCAAGAGGGTCATAGTGATATCCCCACGTAAATTCTAGTGTGTGTATGTGTTGTATTTCGTTCTATTTTAACCCTTTTCTCGCATAATCTGTCAAAATTCTGGGTTTAGCCATTGCACGCTAACTCTCACTGGATTATTTACCCCCCGTGTGCATGTAATCAAAGACTGAAAGAGGAAGTCTCAGTGTAGTTAAAAAAGGGCCTTCAAAAACTATTAATTTTTTGTATTTAAACGAGAAATTTCAATTTTAGAAATGTGTTGTTTTTGCAAAGTTTATACATTCAACTACACAACAAAATTAGAGAAAGCTCTGGGAAAATGGTCATTTTATAATTTTTTAGCAAAATGAGCTGTAATGTCTCTTTAAGCAAAGTAACATTTAAAACTACACACTAAAACCTATGATTGTTTGTTGCTGTTTTCCGCCACACTCAACAATTTTTCAGTTATCTTGTGGCGTCCAGTTTTTATTGGTGGAGGAGAGAACTCAGATGCGATGTACCCGGGAAGAGACCACCGACCTTCCGAAAGTAAACTAGCAAACTTTCTCACATATATCGGTGCGAGCGTGATTCGAACCTGCGCCGACTAGAGGTGAGAGGCCTTGTGATTTTGAGTGCAATGCTCTAACCACTTGGCCACAGAGGCCCCCTAAAACCTATGATCTTCACATCTTTTATTGAATCATTAATAAAAAACCACTATATTTTCAGGTGCTTTCCTTATCCCTTACCTCATCATGCTATTTGTGGAAGGGATGCCATTGCTCTACTTGGAGTTTGCTGCAGGACAGCATTTTCGTAAAGGCAGCATGGGTACATGGAACTTGGTCAACCCCATGCTGGGAGGCGTAGGTGTGGCCAGTGCCGTCACCTCCTTCATTGTAGGGGTATACTATAATGCCATAATTATGTGGTGCCTTTTCTACCTTGTGCATTCCTTTACTGGGACCTTGCCATGGTCTTCATGCCCTATGGAAACCAAGGGTAATCTGACAGTTCCTGTACTAGAGTGTGATGTCAGTGGACCAACTTCCTATTTTTGGTATCGAAATGCCCTGGAGGTCTCTCCAAGCATTGCAGAGGTGAATGGAGTTAAATGGAAGATGCTTCTCTGTCTAATATTTGCCTGGCTTGTGGTGTATGCTTGTATTTGGAAAGGAATCAAGTCATCTGGAAAGGTAAAGATCTGTATTACATCGAAATTATTATTCAGGGTGTCAAATTCGATTCTGTAGAACAAAATACTTTGAAGCATTTCCAAAACAAGAATAAAACCCATTTTTCAAAATACCTATTTCACCAAGACAGTATTCAATTTATCTTGAGTTTTCAATAATGTATTCAGTACAAGTCATTAATGGCTGCTTTGGGTAGACAAGTACATCATAAATCATTTCTTTGTAAACTTAGATAAAATTGATTCACAAGTTTCAGAATGCTTTAAATAGTAAAGTGTACATTTACCCAAAAGTAGGCTACTGTGGCATCATGGCTTGTGATTTCTAGTTTGCAAACATAGATATACATCATGTACATGTGGTTCCAGATGGGTGTATCATGTACCTAGTAGTGTTCTTTATTTAAAATGAATATGCCATTTTAAGTGCTTTGTTTCTTGGTGTGTTTTTTTTTCTCATTTCTTCCAGTGATATATATTTGAAAGACATATTTGTAGTAATGATGTGAATTATGTCCAAAAAATCACTCTATATTTTCAGAAAATAAAATAGTACAAAAAGTTTTTACTTTTACATGAAAGTATTAAAAATCTGTAAAAATATTCATATTATATATTACCAGCATTTTTGTAAAACTTTATTTTAGTCATTATGAAGTCCTTTGGCACTATTTCATATTATATGTTCATGTATCAATATTTTCTGTTCACTAAATGACCTTTATGAGACACATAATGCTACAGAAATATGAAAGATTTTCTGTCGAAAAAGGTGAGAGTAATTTTTTCTTTAATAAACATGTTACCTTCAGACAATTGTTTGCTTCATCTGATGCATGAGCAAATAAACCAGAATTGGAATTCAAATTAGGGGGCCAAAAGTAAGCTCTCACCAGACATGAGACATCTAGGGGCTAGAACTTTTTAATTTTTAGTGTTTCCAGATACTGCAACATTTTAATTTTTAGTGTTTCCAGATACTGCAACATTTTAGTTTTTGGTGTTTCCAGATGCTGCAGCATTTTGATTTTTAGTGTTTCCAGATGCTGCAACATTTTAATTTTTAGAGTTTCCAGATGCTGCAGCATTTTGATTTTTAGTGTTTCCAGATGCTGCAGCATTTTGATTTTTAGTGTTTCCAGATGCTGCAGCATTTTGATTTTTAGTGTTTACAGATGCTGCATCATTTTAATTTTTAGTGTTTCCAGATGCTGCAGCATTTTGATTTTTAGTGTTTCCAGATGCTGCATCATTTTAATTTTTAGTGTTTCCAGATGCTGCAGCATTTTGATTTTTAGTGTTTCCAGATGCTGCAGCATTTTGATTTTTAGTGTTTCCAGATGCTGCAACATTTTAATTTTTTATTGTTTCCAAATGCTGCAAGCATTTTGATTTTTAGTGTTTCCAGATGCTGCAACATTTTGATTTTTAGTGTTTTTAGATGCTGCAACATTTTAATTTTTAGTGTTTCCAGATGCTGCAACAGTTAAACATATATGAAAATTTTATTAAAGAAAATATATATACATAAGAAAAGCATTAATGGTTGCTGTAGGTGATATCTATTTGTGAATTTTTGATGAATTCAACAACAGTCAAATAAAACCGTAGTTAACAGAAGGCCAGCACTCCCCTTTGTCTGAGCCTAATCACACTAAAAAGTTGTGACAAGGTGCAGCTGACACACTGAAAGCTTTGTATGTCTTCTATTTACATCAGACAAGAGTTGTAGACACAGTATCACATAACAATCATCATCACAAACAGGAGATACCTGACTGATTTATCTAGAAGCCCTCATAATGATACCAGTGGGAGGGAAGGGGGGAGTGAGGTTAACAAACCTTTTTTGATTAATTCAATTTTTTTTTTTATTTACTGTTCTCTTTTAAAGTGAGAGTTGCAGACATTTCATTTGAGATCTTGAATACTGGTGTGTAAATTCATTAGTGAGATTTTTAAAAAAGGAAAATAAAAAAGGATTTTTAATTTCATCTTTCTAGTTACAGAATTTGTTGTATTTGTTTGATCAAGTTTGAATTCTAGACATTTAGACCTCTAAAACAATGAAACTTTATATCTGAAACATTTCTTATCAAAAGGACTGAATAGCTTGACCACAAAAGAAAGTCAGCAGTATTTCTTGTTTGTGTAAACATATAATGTCTTTTAAGCTTAAAATCCAAGATACTGTCAATCCTTTTGTAAATGAGATAAAGCAAAATGATACTTACATGTTTAGTACTAGAATACACGTAGTTCAAGATTTAGTTTTATGCATACCAATGAAACAAAGATTAAAATAAAGAATTTCTCAAGTTGATTGCACAATATTTATTCAAAGGAATGTTTGACATTCATCTAATAATAAAGCATTCATTCTACCTTAACTATCATTCTAACAACACCGTGTCACTTCGCTTAGTCAAATGTGCAAATTTTGGGGTGATGTTTCTTATAGATTTCAATGAAACAGGTTTTACTTTTGTTCTCAGTGACCAATCAAATTGAAAGAATGACGAAGTGTGGTCTTCCAAACTCACTTTTATTGAAACCATATGACCAGTCAGTGAGTTAAATTTGCATGTTCTTATCAAGCGAATTAAGTGATGTGCTGTTATTGGAACAGTAGCAATTTATTTAATGAAGTATGAATTGTCCAAAAAAATTTGCTAAATTATAAATATTTTTTTTTACCATTATCAATTAAATTGGTAAAATGATTTTTTTTAAACCACCAGTGGTAGAATGGAGATGTCCTAAGATCAAGGTCAAATCCATAGAACCAATAGAGGTCAAGGTCATTCATCAAGGTGTGATTTTGAAAACTAAATATTAACATGCTGGGGGACTTAGTGTTTAACCAACTTGGCTGGCTCTTCCACAGTCTCAAAGGTGAAACAAACAATATTTTCATTTAGATAACCTACAATTCAGAATTCTCAATCCTTTTCATTTTTGAAAAATTTCTACAATTTTTATGGCCTCTTTTAGTAATTAAATGCATGTTGTTATCAAAAATCCTAAATGTGATAGGATATCTGAGATGGTTGTGTGGAGTTTAATGTTAATGAACTGACATTAAATATTGGCCACCTTGTAGAATTAAAATAAATAGAAGTTGATTTTGACCTTTAATAAAGGCATCATCATTCATCTTGTACAACTGTTTACGTATTGCCATGTACTAGTATACACATGATATACAAAATGTAGGAAGTTAAAAAGCATACACCTTTTAAAAAAAATCCCTACTTGAGGATACAGGAGGACATTGTCACGTACCATTAAAAAAAAAAAAAAAAACGAGTTCAGTATCGGGCATTTTTTCAAGGAATATTTATGAAAGATACAGTGGAATTATCATACACAATCTGATGTCATCCTGGGCTCATTAAGAAGATAAAAAGAGAGAACAGTATGCGCTGAATATAAGCCTCTTGCAATCATTGAGACATCATACATTGGTGGGTGGGTAGGGATTAGAGGCAGAGGTGAAAAAGAAGGGGTGCTGAAAATTTCAGGAACTTTTTGTAGAGGATTTGTACTAAACAACCAATTGTCAGATCAATAACATTACTGTGAACATTCTGTAGCAAGTGTGTGCCTTGGATCAGTGCCACTGTAATAGAATACATGCGTAGAACAAGTGTATTATCAAATCCTAATCTATTTGGCATGCAAAGCTTCAAGTGTTTATCAACATTCAAAGAATCATAGTACTACCACAAATAGAATACACTATTTTACCTGTTTATATAAAACTGGTGAATGAAAGTCAATCCTAGGTTTTATCTTGGGGTAAAGGTGTTGTGTTAATTACTGAATACATTGTTTGGGAGAGCTGATTATCGTATGATTTAAGAGAAAGTCTTTACTAGTGATATTAATCTCTGATGATTTGAGTAGGAGAAAATGCGCTATAGTCTTGCTTTGTTGTGATATCTTGTTGGACAACAGGAGAAGCTTTAATGTAATATGAAATGTTTTCAGTGTGTTAATGTACTTCCGCATGTCTGGAATATCTCAGTTAAAATAGTACATGTATTATACATAAAACATTCAGCATTCAGACTTCACTATTTTGCAATCAGTTGTTTGTAGTACAATATTTCTTTCAACCAGAAAAAAATCTGTATGAGGTAACACAAAACATTTAAAGGTATTAAAAAAGGAGCTTTAAATCATTCTTCATACTAGAATTTACCCTCTGCCAAACTTCTGGATAAACCCTATGGATTTTTTTTTTAAATTTGCTTGCAAAAAAAGATAGAAGCCAAAAGACCAATCAAATAGAACTCTAGATACAACGATAGCATGGGGAAGGGCACGTTCAGTTTGTACCATGAATCTCAATAAACTTACAGTAGTAATTCCATCCAAAGTGTTAGTGGCATTTACTTGAAACTTCCTCATAGTTTGTTGCGTAAATCCTCAAAATACTTCATTCTTTGTAATGTAGTATAATTGGCAGTGACATTGTGATGTGGTGGTTTGTCGGATTTGATCACTGGTGGCCAGTTAGCTCAGTTAGTAAAGCACCTGACTAGAGATTGAGGGGGCCCAGGTTTGAATCCTGGTCTGGTCTATTGTAATTTATTTTTTAATGTTATGTTTGGTCCCATAATCGAGCCCCTGGAAATGACAGATGAAAATGTCTGTAAAGGGATAAAGATCTTCAGTTGATGTTTTCAAGATTTGAAAGAGAGAAGAATGTGACTGTTAGACAGGTTCAGTCACTGATTCTAGATAACTCATTTGGTAGAAAACCTGAATTCAGGGAGCAGGTTCGAATCCCAATCTTGTCCAATGTGTCTTTCCCTTTTTATTACTTTTGGTGCTGTAGGCCAGCCCCTGGAACCAACAGGTGAAAACACTTTCCAGTGCATAAATATTCTGATTTAATATCATCAAAGTGTGAAAACATTTAAGGAGGAATGATGTGGTTAGCCATGTTCAGTCAGCTGTGGCCAGATAGCTCAGTTGGTAGAGCACTTCTAGAGAATTGGGGGTTTCAGGTTTGAACCTTAGATGGTCCATTGCATTTTTCCCTTCCTGTCACATTGTAAATGCTGTTGTTGACTAGCTACTGGCCAAACATTTAGACATAAAGGTCAAAGGTCAAGGATCAGTTTCCTTTGGACATCAAACTTGGCACACTAGTTTCCTCTAAGGAATAGGTGTCCCCTATTGGTTTTGAGGTTAAGAGGTGAAAGGACACTTAAGTTCAAACTGGACACATAAGATATTGTACATCCAATATCTTGAGAAACTTTTCCTTGATAGACATCAAACTTGGGACATTAGTTCCCACTAAGAAGTAGATGTTCCTTATGGATTTTAAGGTCAAAGGTCATGGGTCAAACTGAACATAGTAAGATATTGTCTTTTCAGTATCTTGGAATCCTTTTACTTGACTGACTGGTTTTCAAGTCACAGATCAAAGGTCTTGACTCATATGAATGGTTATTTGAAAATGTCTGCTCAGTATATTGTAGCTGTCCCTGACTAGTAAATAACTCATATTTTTCACTGTCATTACAGACATTCTAAATTTAAAGTTGATCCTTTTCAATATTCCTACACAGGGAGCATATATGTTTTTCTAACCCCAACCGCCCCCTCCCCTTAATTATAGACCCTGGGTTCAAAAGTGGGGCTACAAGCAGGAATTAATTTTATATAATCCATAAATCTTGACTGAAAAAACTTTTTTTTTAAATCTTCTCCAAAACACACACACAAAAAAAAAGACTGTGATAGTAATATTAATATAGATGCATCCCTAAGTTGTGTGGATTCAAGTTTGGATAAGTCATGACCCAGTGGGGCTGGGGTGGGGTCATAATATGGGGTCATTTTTTTAGTGAGAATAAAGAGGAAAAAATCTTATGATAAAGGGCCAATGTGACTGGTGAATATTGTAATCCATGGTTCCCTCCCGTGATTTACAATAATGATCAAACATTTAAGTGACTGATCCATGTAGCAGTTTGATTCTTGTTTATATTATTGCAATCATTCAAAAAGTCTGTAATGATAATAATTAATGCATTATTTTTAAATCTCTTTCAACAGGTTGTGTACATTACAGCATCTTTTCCGTACATCGTGCTGTTTATTTTTCTGGGCCGTGGTGTCACGCTGAGGGGGGCTGCAGATGGTCTGGCTCACATGTTCACACCAAGGGTAAGTTTAGTACTGCAGAAACAAATTGTGCTAGTGATGGAAACTGGGACTTCCACCACTGAGAGTCCAATTCTCTGCAGATTTAGCTGTTGATCTGCAATCAGAAGGAGACTCATATCTGAGATTCCCAAATTTCTGGTTAGGTTTTATCAAATGAGTTTTATCTGGACACCTGGGTTTGAACAGATCCACCAGCTACATTCTGCCTCCCATTAAATGCCATTATCTGCAAAGACATGACCAAGCACTCTCCTTTTTGCAGACATTTTCATCCATTTGTTCCAAAGGCAGGTCTTCTGGCATCTAATGTAATGCATAGGGAGAAAATTTAATGGACCAGGCAGGGATCCGAACCTCAGACCCCTGAATCTCCAGTTAGGTGCTCTACCAACTGAGCCATCTGGTCATCAGTATTTAGATCAGTCTAACCACTGTTATACTCTAATAGAACATATAAATTACTACCTATCTAATAGGATGGTCTTTTTAGAGCATTATTCATTAGTTAAACTATGTATTCTCAATAGCCATGTTTATAAGGAATAAATGTAACTGTAGTTGGCATAGAATGAACTGTAGATGTCTCAGCAAGTTACCTGACTAGTATGAAAGGGGTCCCAAGTTTGAATCATAGTTAAGCCACTTTACCAAGTATTGAGTACATTATCAGTGTAACTGACACCTTTCCATGTATAGATTACATGAACATTGTGGATCTCTGACTTATAGAAAACACACTATATGAACATGTCCTTTACAGAAGTCTGATTGTGTCTTAGTAGACTGCATATCATATCAATTAAAGTATGGCATTGAGAGGAGGAGGGGGTTTGTCTTTATGTTAACCTTTCAAGTAATAATTTTCCTGTAACTGTTAGTTGGTGATAAATGTTGACCTTTTCTGGTCTAGGTTCAATTCTTTGACTCTAGCACTGTGATTATCTGTGTAATTCAATAGGTCATTCCTCCATTTAAAGTTAGCAGGCCAGATATCTGATGACCACAGAAAATAACTGCCCACCATGGATATATCAATATCTGTCATCCTGTTTAGGTCCTCAGCTTACAAGGACAATTAATCAGCACCATGGTAGTATAGCCAACAAGAAAAAAAAATTAAATCCCTTCACTTGACTTAAGGAGTGGGGTGTGAATAGGTCTGAAGTTAAAATTCTTCCATGGATTTGGTTGGTAATCCCAAATATGGCCTTTCTTATTATAAGTCTTTAGGTTTCAAAATGAAGACAAGGAATAAGACCTTTTAAAATACACATTGTTTTATAAACACAGAACCACAAATAAACCAGTGTTTAGAATGAGGGCTTGACATTATTATTTTAAGATTTGTCAAGAATCTAAATGATCAGTAGTAAGTTAAGATAAAGATCACATAATGTATTCTTGTTGGGTCCAAGAATATTTTTAGGCACTTTTAGTATCTGCATTTCTTAGTGCACAGTCCAAGAATATTTTTAGGCACTTTCAGTATCTGCATTTCTTAGTGCACCAAGCCATAACAAGTACTTGTGTCTCATGGGGTGGATCTGATGTTTCTCATCTGCTTAGCCACAGGTACTTGATCTCAATCTAGATTTCATACAGTAATTGGTACCTTATGTCATCTAAACCTTTTGGGAGCAGATTTATCAAGTACCTCTGTGCATAGCAGGAATATATTAGGGCAAATCAAGAATTGCCAGAAGCTTCATATGACCAATCAGCCAATAAGACTGGAAAACTAGAAAAAAACATATATACATATATCAATTGTGCAATCTACCAAATGCATGAATTGCATTTCTGATGTTGTAAATGAAGTTGCTACAACAATCTAAGTTGACACTAAATAATGAGTATGATATAGTTATTTACAATGTGAGGGTATGGTATTATAATTAGCATTGTAATAGGGTACCAACATACAATTGATATACTATAATTTTATATATATATATATATATGTGTGTGTGTGTGTGTGTGTGTGTGTGTGTGTGTGTGTGTGTGTGTGTGTGTGTGTGTGTGTGTGTGTGTGTGTGTGTGTGTGTGTGCAGTATATAGTTACTACAGTAACTTGATCCAAAGAGTCAGATCACGTGGAGTTGACAGGTGCAGATCATCAGATCAAACGAGGTGCAAGTGTTGTTTTATCTAATGATCCACATCTATCAATGAGACGTGGTCCATCGGACCATTTGGATCAAGCTACTGTAGTAATGATAAATTCATTAAATACCCCCTTATTTATGTGTTTAAATCCACATTTATAAGATAATAGGTGTATTCAAAATTATAAAAAATACAAACATACGGTGAAATTATTTTTTGTGTTTGCAGTTTAGTTTGTGATGCGGTTGATATAATCCACACAAAAAAAGTTGTGTTGTTGTTTTGTGATGCCATCAGTTTCAGAGACATGATTAGATTCAGAAAACCAGTGGTGATCCGGAAAGTCAGATCACACTCTGTGATTTTAAAGTATCAAAATATGGATTATGGATAGGTATATAATATTAATATTAACTGATGGCAGACAGCTCTTTTACTAGTTCCTCATCTCTTGAATTTATTTTGAGATTCGATAGTGTAACTTATATACAGGCCACTATTAGTGATTTTATATAAAAAAAAAAAAACATACAAGATTTCATCGATATATTGCACATGCTTTTGTTTTCATTAATGATTAAGTAATGAGGTTATTGTTGGGGGGTTCAGCACAGAGTCTGACTTCTCGACATTCCATGACTGTCTCAGGAATGTATGCGTGGTAGGAAAATTTTCAGATCCCCCATCATTGCTGCATGTCATTTACCATCAACCTCTGCCACACACTAGACAACAAACAAGAGCCAGTGTGCTTGGTAATTGTTTACACTGGGTGATTTTCATTATGTAGCAACCAGTGATAGACAGCACTGTAAATACTATATGTTAACTGTAATGGTAACTAATATCCACAGTCATTCACTCAGCATGTGGGATTTTCAGAATTTCTCTGCTGAGTCTTTTACTCTGTAAGGTTTCCATGGGGTCAGACGGCAGTATATTGTAGTAATGTTGCTTAGCCAGTCTTAGCACTATACTGGTCCATCATAGATTTCTCTAAAACACAGTCATTTCTACATATCATGTAGCTGGGAATTAAAATTAGAATAATGGGTTTTTTGTTGTTTTTTTGTTTATTTATTTTTTTTTTTTTTTTTTTTTTTTTTTTTTTTTTACCCAAACGGATTCCTTCGTTGGACATGATGTCACAAAGATAAGGTGATTTTGGAGGTTTGCCTTGAAAATTATCTACACGTTAATATTTGAGTTATTCAACAGAAATCAGCTTTGAGCCTCATGTGTTAATCAAAACTATATTCATGTACTTGCAAAATTTGAATACATCAGTCTTGGTTGATTTGGTTATGTGGTTCGTACTTTCTGAAGCTAAATAGGTGTTGGTCATTTCGAAGAAATTGATGGGGAAGTTTGTGTGTTTATAATTTCATGCATTATAAGTTCATACCTCACTGCTAAAATCATAATTGGTTTGTATATCTTATACCTATTAATGAAATATTTATGCAAAACAGTTTCATTATTTATGTATAGTTTTGAATTAGAGTCAGAATTATAGTGCCAAATTAGACTATTCATGAACCTATTTTCACAAATACCTCTTTTATTGTGAATTTTACTATGTCAGTGAGTACCTGGTGGGTACTTGTCAGAGGATGTGATTATCGAAAAACAAGAATGATTCCTGTATACTGTGGAAAAATATGAAAATTATTTTCACTAGCCAAGGGCTTTGAATTGATACTCTCATTTAGCAGATCAAAACCCTTGGATATACAGTCAAACCTCGTTATCTCGAACTCGATTGGATCGAGAAAAAACTTTAAGATATCCAAGGATTTGAGATATTGAGGGTAAAATACTTTAAAAATAAGTTGATGGGACTTCTGAATCACTTTGACATATCCATGGTATTCGAGATATCGGTGTTCGAGATACCGAATTCAACTGTATTAAGAAGTTGTGTAAAAATATGCTGAGAGAAAATTTAGTAAGGGGGGGAAAAAAAGAAGAATTTGTTTTAACTTTTAAACTATCAAAATAAAAAATTCTGATTCATTGATAAACTTAATATTCTATATCAAATTTGGACTGTCTAACCATGTTGATTGGTACTAATGACTTCCCTGAATATTTTCATGCTTTCTGATGCCATATTATTTTCAGAGAGCATTCAAATGTAAAAGCAGTACATAGCTCTCCACTGAATTTGATGATGTCTTCAAAACGCTTTATTCAGTTGATGAGTGACATTTTAACAAAACATCATACAAGCCTAAAGCATGACTTAGCATCCCTCCATTACTCATTGAGACAATTTTTAGGATGTAAAACCCACGTTCAAAGTCATGATTATATTTTGGAATATATAAAAGTGTAATAAACTGTTATACCTGTGAAATGCATTACAAGTATAATATAGGTGAAAAATGTTTATTGCCAGTGCTGTGTGATGAAAAGTTAATCTCCTCAGTACAGTACACCGTGTTCTCGTCAGTAGGCATTAAATGGTACTAGGTCAATCAACATATACATTATAAGGAGCAAAATAAAAAAAAAAAATAGTAGATAAAAATCTACATTGAAGTAGTCGAGGGGAGTAAAATCTCAATAAGTTTCTGTTGTCTGACATATTTACACGAATTTCTTTTCAATGGGAACAAATTAATTTTTTTAATGTACATTCAAGATAGCATTTATAGAGTAATTACTCTTTCATTTGGGAATAAACAGTAGAAAAGGTGTAGAGTGTTATTTGTATGTGATAATTACTTTGGATCAACATTAATCATATTTACTTTCAAGGGGTGAAGGATCTTGATAAAATTTAGTTGAACATTCAATCTTACCCCAAAGCATAAAAGATCCTTCTCAAGTGTACATTGTGGAGTTTTCAGCATCAAATAGGAGTCATAGATTCTTTAATGTGTGCCATAAAATTTTTGTAGATTGGAGTGGTTTAAAGGAGGTAACCTTCACTTTTTTAAATGATGGGAATATCAAAGGTCCAGTGCAATTAGGCCAAAATAAAATATATGTGTGTTTCCAGTTTCCTGACCCTAGCTACAATTTTGCTGATAACCCAAAATATTTCATTGATGATATTTATCAAATGTACATTTTGAATACCATTAATCTTCAAATTGTTTGAAAAGTATTTGTAATGTATATAGACCTGTATTCAAATCATATATATCAAAAACTAAGATTTTGAATAAAACTTTTAATAAAATGTTTTACCTACCTAATTTTTGGGGAGAGTGAAATAGGAAACATGCAGATATATTAATTTGGCCTTATGCCAAACATACAACAAATTTTAAAAGATATCAATATCTTTGATGATAGAACAAAACTACAGTTTAAATGAAGGGAAGGTTTGGAAGTAACTAGTTGCTATAAAATCATCATGGTCCCAAATTCTCTAGATGACAATTTCAGTGTATGGCATATGATGGCATTTGTGTGTATTTAATTATACAGTCAAGCAAACAAAAGTATATAATTGAGCTTTTTCTAAATATTTACATTTGCCAATGTTTTGTCAGAGATATTATATATATATATATATATATATATATATATATATATATATATATATATATATATATATTCGACCATGTTACCGGTCTTCATCAGTCGTGTTTAGAATAAACACGACTGATGAAGACCGGTAACACAGAAATATTTCAGAAAAGTGTTTAGAGTGTTTGTTTTTAAATTTTGCTCCAACAAAAGAGACTTTATATATATATATATATATATATATATATATATATATTGTTTCTTTATGTCATATTCCTCAATATAGGAACTACGATGCACAGGTAACCTTTCAACTTGACATAAAACCTTAGCTATAATCATTAAAAACAAACAAACATATTATTAAACACCAAACATATTTTATCACACAGATTTGTTATGTTATGGAACATGTGTAAAAACAATGGAAACATTATGGGTAACTTCTGCATGAATTGCCTTTGGAATTGTACAAATTATCCATGTTTCCATTATTATATACCCTCATGATACTAACAAACTTGACATATTTCCTTGAATAATGATAGCATATATACCATAAAGGGCTTGTCAGATTAGGGGACTAAACTATTCATTTTTGACAGTTTCCCAATGTGGACTTGACCTTTTAGCAACCTTTATAACATGATGTTCCCCATTCTGTATAATTTAAATTTACATCAGAGGGTCATTTAGTGAAACATACGGCAATACAAAAAGCAAGCCTTTGTAATTATCAAATATATTCTGCATAATATGCTTTCAAAACTTTACTCCTTTCAAAAATTATAATGATATACTGACTTTCAAATTATGTGTTCTTACTGTGAATTTCTTTAGGTATACTACAGTTTATAATTATTGATAGTTATCTGAACAAAGTTTAGAAAATGAAATGTGACTGCACCACTGATTTTCATTCTGTTCAAGATTGAAGCTTATAATATTAGAGACCTTATTAATTAGGGAAGTTTACCTTGACCTAGATAAAGTCAGTAAGAATATGATGTAGATAGCTTCAGAGGAGGGATCTGACACAGGGATGATTAACACTTATATGTGACCCTGACTGTTCCCTCATTTGGTGCAAGCATGAAGGAAATGTACTAGGACAGATGTTAACAATGATAAGGATGTTGACCACAAAAACTGACCTCAACACATGTCATATGTTGGTGCAGTATTCATTAGCAATATATGTAACATTTTGGTGGTCACTTCTCCCTCTAGTCAGATGATCGAGATACTTGCCTGTCCATACTGAACTAGATTCAAGCTCTAATATAGTACAGATACTGGGTTAATGATTTTACAATTGATGTGCTGGCCTTGACTCAATACTAACTCTTTAAAAAGAACTAGACCATTGGACCAGTAGCTTAAAATTTTACTAGACCTGACCTCATTTATATTATTTCTTCCTTTTTCTCTCTCAGTATATACAGGTAACACACTGTGTTTAATTGATTAATCATTATGAAACTACTGTCATCAGAATGCATGTAGAATGAAATGTGAGATAATGTAAGAATAAGACAGGTCTATCATATTAAAATGGCTTGTGCTATATTCATTCTGATTGTTGCACATTTTTCCCTTTGTATAAAAATAGGCTTTATTTATTCAGGATTACACAAATTAGCATATCACTAGTTTTCATTGTAATCTTTTGGTTTCTTTGATTTTAACCTTATCTCAGTTTTGCCTCCACCTGAGAAACCTACAACATTGGGAATTTGTAGAAATTGGTAGAGATATAAAAACTAATATACCAGTATATTATCTATTAATTTCATAACATAATCAATTGGAAAGGGCACCAATATCAAATCCAAACATATTCTAATAGTTTTCTTCATTTCTTTTTCAACTGAAAAATATACTGCACAGCAGTTATCATAAAAATGACTTTCAATATGCCATCATAAAGAAAATAACTTTCAGTATAACCAGAGAGTGTAGTACATTCGGAATTATAGTTGATTGAGAGGCATTTCATCAAAAACTACATCACCAATTTAGATGAAGGTACCAGGACTGGGCACAAACTCTGATCATAATTCAACTATCTCTCAACTTCTGGTGCCAATTAACAACCATGATATGAACTGAACTACACACTGTCTTGGTATTGTTTAGGACAGTTTCAGGACCCTGCAGTGAATTACAGTCTATAGGGGATAGATAGGTCACTTATTAACTTAAAAATAATTAGAAATTTTGACATTGTTTCTTTAAAAAGTCATGGATACCATAGTAAATAAAAAAAACATGAATATGTATACATGTATTAGACTTTCCATATTTCAGGACCAGTGAAGGTTGTAGAACCAAAGGCTTCATGCTTGGTTTCTGTGAAAGTGTAAATAATTCTGAGAATATAAAAACATTTCTAAATCCAAGAATTCTTTTTACATTATTGATTTCTTTCCACCATTGAAAATTTGATTATCGAAGGAGAGAAAACACAGCACATTGATAGATAGGGTTGCACCATGGGCTCTATTTTAGTATTATTTAATCTATTTTGAGATGTGCATCTGGCAAGTTGGTAAACCAGAATATGTGCATTTCTTGCATTCCTGAAAATGTAAATAAAGCTGGGGATGACGTATTTTCTTCTGACAATATGATTAGATACAGGGTGTTTGGAAATGTTTAAAGTTTTTGTTATAAATCTATGATATTTGATATTTTCATGGTTTTCTAGTGGAGAAAATACATGCTTATTAGCATATAATATATATATATATATACCCAGCTTAATGACTTGTCCTTTTACTAAGATATAGTAACATTGCTGCACATTTGTGTGTGTGTGTGTTACTACACGTATCGGCATGTGGGTATGTATGCATTGGGGGGTCATCAAACTTTGTATACTTGTTCCCCATGGTGAGTTGTCAAACCCAATTGATGTTCATGGTCATGAGACAAAGTCGAGGCCACAGTGGGAAGTTTCTTCAAATTCTGCAAATAATAATAATAATAATAATAAATTTATTTTGTAAAGCGTAAAGTCCATACTGCTCTAAACGCTAATCCCTGCATATTGCCAATAAATTCAAAAGTCCTGTTTTCCTTGCTATTTAAAAACCCAGTATTACACCATCCCATGCATCATACCTCCATCAATCTTTGATAAATAAAGCAAGTGAAAAAGTGCAGGCTAAAGCTGTACATTCATCTTCAAAAATTCTTCGACACAGTTCCGTAACTTCCTCATCAAAAATGGCAGAGGTCTCAAAAAGTCACATTTCCTTAATCTCAGGTTACAACTTAGTAGATCATCTCCTAGTTTTGTGGTCCTCTACACAATGCAGTGCACCACATTACCCTAATGTATATGAAATGTAGTACTGAGGCAAAACGACAGATGCTTGATGTCACCGTCTATGTTTTGACATCATAACACAACTGAAACAGAAACAGTAGCAGATCTTAATTAGAAGTTTGTTTTGTGAAACAGAAATTTTTCTGCATCTGAAAATTGCAACTGCTCACAGTTAGTACCAATTTCAATTCCTTGGCAAAGCAGGTGAAGCAAAAGACAGTGACACTCCCCACCCCACCCCCAAATTAATTTAGAGTTAGTTTAGTTTGCATGCGCAATATATAAAATCAACCATGCCTCTTACAATGACAGAGAAATTAACCATTGTTCATGTAACTGTCAAATTGCCTTGGAGTAATTGTGATTAACTTGACTAATAAATTTTCAGGATCGCCACCTTACTCTTAATGAAACAGAGATTTTTGAAGATGTTTATTATCCTGTTATGCAATTTTTATTACGGTAGCGATTTTTACCTTTTCTTTTAAATCAAATATCCCAAGTATTACTTCCATTGGTAGAGGTTATATTGGGGTGGGGATGTAAATTGGGTGACCATAAACCACCCTCTGAGTTTGATAGAATTAAATTTAAACAGTATTTATTATGATAAATCATAAAAGGATTGAACAGCAGGCATTGCCTATAGAAGTCCTCTCCATATTGTTTATGAAATGTAGTACTGGGGCAAAACAACAGATGCTTGATGTCACCATGTTCTGACTTCATAACACAACTGAAACGGTAGCAGATTTTAATTAGAAGTTTTTTTTGTGAAACAAAATGTTTTTGCATCTGAAAATAGCAACTGCTCATCAGTTTGATAGAAAGTAGATATATTTGCCTATTTTATGCACTGCAGTTGTAAAATATTAAAAGTTAATCTCTAGTTTTGATTGGAATGCTAGTAAAAAATTGCATGGGGTGGAACCCACTTTCCTTGGAAACTT
The DNA here is from genome assembly GCA_024699665.1 of Ostrea denselamellosa. Classification (NCBI taxonomy): domain Eukaryota; kingdom Metazoa; phylum Mollusca; class Bivalvia; order Ostreida; family Ostreidae; genus Ostrea; species Ostrea denselamellosa. Next base: position 13,832,464 of record JAMZEH010000005.1, read on the forward strand.
TCTGGATCTGCACACCTTCATATAATGTTGTATGCTGTAATGTTAGGGAGAATATATGCATTTTACTGGATTCAAATGATACTTATCAGACTGCAGTGGAAAAAAAATTGTATTTACATTTCAAACATTTTTGCTTTTGATATCTTTACAAATTTCCATATGAATGTGCTGCAATTGTGAATGATGCACACATTAACCTTGATAGATATAGCTAATACATCTATTATAATGGCTGGGATTCCAACAGAAATGAAAGTAGAATGGAAATATAAGAACTAAATTTCATTTTGAAAATACATGCAGGTATGAACTGCACATTCATGCTTGCATACTTTTCATGAAGCATTTTACCAGCATGAAGCACTGCAGTTCATACCCTCATGTATTTTCAAAAATGAAATTTATTACTTAAAAGACAGTCTTCTAAATTATTAGGGGACTAATGTACATTAATTTTGAAAGCAATTAATATACACATAAGGCTAACACCTTGATGGCAATAATTCAAACAGTCTTGTCATAATTTCTAAATGAAAAATTATTGAATGAGTTGAATTAATTCAGTCCCTAGTATGATATCAACCACCTGAGCTGATATGATATGTCACATAATATGAATTTTATTATGTGAATATTCCTAATATATTTGCATTTCCAATGTTTTTTACCTTTGATATATCTTTACCAATTGAAATGTCAACCATTTCCTCATGAATGTGAATAATGTGCATATGAATCTACAACTATTTTGGGAATATTCTGACAGAAATGAATGTAAATATAAAAATTAAATTTTATTTTTGAGAATACACGAGGGTATGAACAGCAATGATTCTTGCCAGCATACTTTTCTTGAAGCTCTTAAACACACTTCATGAAGTACACTGGAATAAAGAATTGCAATTCATGTCCTCAGGTATTTTCAAAAAATGAAATTTATTTGTCTTGTATTGCAAAGGTGAAATTGTTTCTAGTTGTGGATTTCCTGGCAAGTTTCAGTGTATAATACATTCTTCACATGAGCCCAAGATGATGATATTCCTATTTGTCACATAATGAGCATGGTTATTTCAATTTAATATGGAAACTTTTAATAATTAATGTTTCTTTTTTTTTCTTTTTTTTTTTTCTTTTTTTTTTTGATATATGAGATGCTTTTAAACCCAGTGACAAAACCCTCAAATCATCATCTCGCCATTAAGCCATTTGGTGCAACAATTAACAAACCAATGTCAACATTCTTTCAAAAACAACCTTTCTCAGGATCAGCTGCCTCTAGAACAACTTCATAAGATATTATCTGTTACCATTCCTGTTGAGCCTCCTCTTTCACCTGTCTGTTTCTTTAGTCATATGGCTACTTTGCAGTCTAAATATGGTTTGGGTAAAGACCTTTATGAACCACTTCTTAAGTCAGATGCCATTCTTGTCAACAAGTTGAAGTGCTTAATGTCTGTGTTAATTGCTCATTCATTATACAGCTTTAATGGAAATGTACAGGACCTCTCTCTCTCTCTCTCTCTCTCTCTCTCTCTCTCTCTCTCTCTCTCTCTCTCTCTCTCTCTCTCTCTCTCTCTCTCTCTCTCTCTCTCTCTCTCCTCTTCTCTTCTTTCTCTTTCTCTCTCTCTTTAGGTTATGGTTTGCTTGAGATACAGCTATTTTACATGTTGATACATCTCCATTATGTTATTGTTTGATGAAGTGCAATACATCTTGCTTCAAGGACATATTGGTTTCTGAATATCACCAGTTTGTACTTTGCATTTAATGTGCAAAGTCAGCAGCACATTTAATACCACATTAAGCACCAAAAGGTCAGGGATAAGATTCTGGTAATGCATTTTCTTTGAAAAGTCACCGATGTTTTTGTCAATCAGCTTGAAGTCAAAGAGTGACGTGGTACATGATGCATGTGGCCTGCTGATGCATACAAGTTATTATCACAATAAATTCATAGTTTTTACCAGGTTATACTAAGATTGCTGTTCTTTCATACAAGCTCACTTTTACTTTGGATGTGAATTGGACAGATTGAGACCACTATTATACTTGAATGTGTAGTACATAGTCCGTGTATATTGAAGTCTGTTTACTTCCTTCACTCATGAACTTTCATTGGCTTATCATTAATCAATTCATCAAACAGCAAGCAGTAATGGATTCATTGTTGAATAGACAATTTAGTTTGCAGGAGAAATGATTGGGTGTTCTGTTTGATTTATATCACATATATGTCATATCTTGTACTATAGGAATTTAACCCATAATTCACAACTGAATCATGAATTAATACAATTTTTGTTAAGAAAAAAAAACCACCAAAAAATCAAGTGTATACACACGGTCACTAATTTGTGGAGTGCAGAAATTGAACTTCATGAATATGACTTATTCAACCTCTGTATATTTATTTTAATAAGATTTGCATTATTTGGGAGTTTAAATTCAGTGCTAGATAACTTTACCTGTATAGTGTCTTAAATATTCTGGGCCTTTGTTAATAAATTTTCCTTTTTGTAAAATTAAAAACTAGAATTATATTTATAGTGACTTAAAATGATGACGAAATGAGCAGGTGTCATGAATTAAATGCGGTCTTACAGGTGAAAGCTTCAGTTAGAGTTTATTCTTTAAATAGCTCAATGTCTTTCATTATTGAGGATTATTCCTGTATACCATTTATGTCTTATATCCTACTAAAAAAAAGATTGCTGTAATCACTCTGCCCAACGTTCATCTGTCCGTTCATCTGTCTGTATACTTTCTTGTTATGACTCTAACACTATGAAATGATATGGAAATGCTATACATATACCAGGTAAACCTGAGCACCTAGCATTTCCAGTTTTGAGAAAGTTCATTAAAACTATATATGATTATTAGATTTTTAAGTGTGTTTGAATATTTGAAGTTGACATCCTAAAAACGATGTTAGCTCATAAGACTTGAGCTATAACTAGCACATGCATAAAGGATTTCAAGTGCTTATCAGAATTTCTATTACAAATCTTTACTCAACATTAATATGTATTTGCACTGTAAATATAAGGTTTGTGAGAGACAACAGTTTTTAATAGACTAGGTTATGAAGAAGAAAAATCTTGACTTTTTCATTGTTACAGTAATGCTCTCTATTTGCATCACAAACAAAAAATATTATGCAGTTCTAAAATTGATATCCTACATATACACTGTAGAGAAATATTTGCACTGTATGGTAAAAGAGTTTGGTTATAATGAGTCAACATTGTTGAAAAGGTTAGGTAAATTCATATTAAATTTCACTCAAATATTTATTCTTAAAGCTCTTTTTCTGCATTATTAACCCCCCCCCCCCAAACGAATTTAGGGGACTATATTGGAATCACCTTGCCTGTCCGTCTGTAGACATCATTTGTACAAAGGATATCTTTAACACCAATGAACAGATTTGATTAAAACTTTATGCACATCTTATATGAATAATGAATTTGTGCACCTGCTATTTTGATTTTTTAACATTAAAGGAAGTGGTGGATATTTTTCATTTTTAGAGGTTGTTGTCATTTTCCACAGTATGTTTTAAATATTTTAAAATATATTTTAAAAAGCAATGAACAGAGTTGATTCAAACTCTGTGTATATATTATGTATATAATGAAGTCACCTGTCATTTTTATTGAGATTCTTTAACATTCAAAGAAGTTGTGGATAGTTTGGATGGGTTTTTTTTCCAACTTCATTGACATTCATTTTCTTTTAGATTTTGTAATGATCTGTTCTCTCACAGAGACTACTGCATTAGTTAAGGAGAGGGTATAATGGAATCATCAGTCCATTTGTCTGTCTGCCCATCTGTCTCTGGATATGATTTTGTTTATAAAAGATGTGTCATTCATGAATGTCAAATAGTTATCCATGAAATAATATTCAGCTGTTAAAAAAGGATATGTTTATTCTTTAATGAGCACAATTCACTTTCCTACCTTCCTCTGTGCCCTGTGGGATATTAGTCTTGTTAGGACAATTCTAGTTTCAATGAGTTGCAATAATATGGAACTCAATATATAATATGGTTAATGGCATCTAGATCACTATTCATCAACATTTCACATTTCTTTGCAATATTAGCTTTGCTATTGAAACTTTACATGGTCATTACGTGAGGCCATTTACCATGTCATAAGCCAAGTTCGATTATGTCACAACTCATTGAAATTGTAGAGATGGATAATGGCCATTAACTCTAACTCACATTGGAGATTTTGTAAAAGTTTGAATAGAAATGCATGTAGCTGGTACTTACCTAGAGAATGGCTAACTCTGTACTCTTACAAATCATCCATCAAAATGACGTGTCTTAAAAACTGTAAATCCCTTACTTTACATGAAATGACTCGAATCGCAAAAACATGAATTCACAAGTGGACTGTCAATCAAGAGTTTTCATATGTATTTCAGCAGTATAAATGTAGTAGTGAGTAATTTTATTTTGTGAAATTGCTAAATTATATGATAATAAATTCTTCACAAATCTACAGAAGTGTGTTTTTGGGCAAATGGAACATGTTTCAATTAGTTTGGATGTGTCTTCTTTCAGCTTGACCGTTTGGAAGATCCCCAGGTCTGGCTTGATGCAGCCACTCAGATCTTCTACTCCTTTGGCCTGGGCTTCGGAGGTATGATCGGTTTCTCCAGTTACAACCCGAAGAAAAACAACTGTGAGAAAGATGCCATTATAGTGTCCATCGTCAACTGGTTTACTGCCATTCTGGCATCAGTGGTCATCTTCTCTGTGCTGGGATTCAAGGCCACAGTGATGTATGAAAAATGCATTTTTAGGTAGGCAGTTGTTTCATTTTTTGTGTGCGAAATGTCAGAGAAAAATAAGTTGCTCTTTAAGTTACTGTAAATGGTCTAATTTTTCAGGAAGAACATGTGTTATCTGTATGTAATCATATATAATGCATCAACAGATGAATAAAGTATGTGATGTATTTAAGGAGTAAGTAGTGAAATTAATGTTGTACATAATTGCTTAGTTATGTTTTATAAAAGGCCTTGAATGAATACTACATACATAAAAGAGCATCAGTACTATGCGATAGAAGGGAGGGAACTCTTTTTCACATTCAATGTGTTTATTTTTCTACTGAGGCTGAATTTTAGCTTTCCTTTACAGGAATGTGGAATTCATTTCTAGCATTTACCCAGAGTGGAACAGTACCACATTGACCGAGGAGATTTATCTCAATCAATTTCAGGCTAACCAATCACTGATGCAGACCTTTAACCTTACCAAGTGTAGTCTAAAAGATGATTTAGATAATGTAAGTTTTATATACAATGTTTACCCCTATAATGTTTATGCATAAGATGTTTTGAGTATTAAAAGATGTGTAATTTTATAACTATTGGTTTTATACACTATCCTGCACTGCATGTTAAAATGCATGATCAAGTGCAATCTAAGCAGAACTGATTTTTGACATTGTAGGCAGCACAGGGGACAGGGTTGGCCTTTATTGTTTTCACAGAAGCCATTAATGAGTTTGGATCTTCTGCTCCTTTCTGGTCCATCATTTTCTTCCTCATGCTTCTCTCCCTTGGGTTTGGTAGTGAGTTTGGTACACTAGAGGGAGTGACTACATCACTGTATGATCTGAAACAGCCAATCTTCAGAAAGAAATGGTTGGTCTCTGGTAAGTTGATATGTTCAACTAAACATATAATTCTTTTACTAATTCTAGAAAGTGAAATGATAAAACAATCCACATATTATTAGGAAACTTTTAACATATCAATGTGTCTTTTGCAGGATTTCTGTGCTTTGTCAGTATGCTTATTGGGACCCTGTTTGTTTTGGGGAGTGGATCATACTGGGTGGCTTTATTTGACTCCTTTGGTGGTTCCTTCCCTCTAATTACTATAGCACTGGTGGAAAGTTTTGGAATTGGATGGGTGTATGGAGTTGACAAGTAATGTGGTTTATAAGTGTTTTTTGTTTGTGTATGTAAAATTATACCAAAATGTAATCAAAGTTCTTGATACACAAATAGCAGGTTATTGAACATACTACATGTATATATAAACTCATTTCTTAAGAACAGTTGAGCTGATTACATGTTGGTCTTATCATCTATTGTGTATGATGATGAATAACTCAGTAGTTAGAGCACCTGACTAGTAAATTAAATGTATGGGTCCTAGGTTCAATTCTCTATCCAGCCCAAATTTTTCTCCTCTCCTATACTACAAAATAATAAACTATTTCTCTTGCTTCAGTACCAATGACAGTACAATATTATAGCGAGTCAGATGTATTTCAAAAATATGTTGAAAAATGTTTCATCTCGGAACGCAGTGAAAATGTATGATTGTTATATTCTTTAGCTTTGCTCGGGATATCAAGGAAATGATTGGTCATGAACCACACAAATACTGGAAGATCATGTGGAAGTTTGTGGCCCCAGTATTCATCGCAGTCCTATTAGCAGCCACCCTTATCAGCAAATTCATTAAGCCAATCACCTACTCTGTCTACAGTTATACTAAGGTAAATTCGTCATCCAATCATCTACTCGGTCTGTAGTTATACTAAAGTAAATTCATCATCCAATCACCTACTCTGTCTACAGTTATACTAAGATAAATTCATCATCCAATCATCTACTTTGTCTATAATTATACTAAAGTAAATTATCATCCAATCATCTACTTTGTTTATAGTTATACTAAAGTAAATTCATCATCCAATCATCTACTCTGTCTACAGTTATACTAAGGTAAATTCATCATCCAATCATCTACTTTGTCTATAATTATACTAAAGTAAATTATTATCCAATCATCTACTTTGTTTATAATTATACTAAAGTAAATTCATCATCCAATCATCTACTCTGTCTGTAGTTATACTATAAAGGTAAATTCATCAACTAATCATATACTCCATGTATATTGATTTGAAATGTCCTACATCCAATAGGAATCTTCAAAGTATAAATGCAATCACATTTTAACAGTGAATTTACAAGTTGCTTTTTAATTAGACAATAGTTTAAAAAATTTTTTGATATGACTCTGCGGGGAGATTGCAGTGTTGTTGGGGTTTTTTTTTCAATCAGCAGATAACTAAATTCATGAAACCTGTGGTACAAATTTGAAGAAAATCAATCTATAGAGCCATTTTAATAGGTGAAAACAAGTTTTCAGGTAATGATGCGAAACTTTTCCATAATTGTGTAAACCTTTCTCATTAAATTCTTTTAAAAATGTGAAATTATCAGACAACGTATTCTATTTAAAGAGTTAATAACTAGTATTTTATAAGAAATCTATTCACAAAGAATTTGATGATAAAATCTAACTACAGGTCAATACCCAACACAGTAGATATTTGACGCATTCTGAAATGTACATGCTTCTTTTTTTTTCTTTTTTTTAAATCTCAGAATAGAAGATAATGATACATGTATATAAATCATCAGAGACACGCCCTTAGCAAGAAAGAACCAGTAATCTTTATTGTTATCTTCTGTCATGAAATGAAATATTCAAGACAATTTTATGATGGTTTTAACGTAATGTTATGTAAACATTACCTCTTATTATGTGATAGTTTTTAATAGTTATGCAAAAGTATCATGTCATCATACAAAAGTGACATGCTTTCAAAAGTTACACATTAATATAAGAAAGTTTCATGTTATTATAGGTTTGCATAGTTATATAAATGTTTTGCATTATTATTCTAAAGCTTGTTTTCTCCTATGAATGAAAATGAGATAGATACTAGTGTACACCTTCTAAAAAGTGTCATGATCAAATGGGAATAGGTATGCCATATTGTCCCTCAAGGTTTGCGATGTTGTATTGTTCTGGTAATGCGTGGGAAAGGCTACAGTATTGCAGACAATTGCGTATATGAACAAAAAAACATGGTTTTCGAATGTTAACACTTGCATTTGTTAGAAGTGGTTTACTGCTAAATGATGTGATGTGTCATTAACATTTTCAGTACATCATGGTGCCAGAGAAATACCCATGGTGGGCTGGAGCCATCGCTGCCTTCCTCGTCCTCTGCTCTGTTTTGTGCATTCCATTGGTTGCCATTGCTAGAAAACTGGGATTCCTCAAATTTGAAGGACCTACTGCCAAGAACATTGTTGTAGAAACGGGTGGCCATACCCAGTCCACAGCAGCATTTTTAAAATCCGATAACGACTCAGGCCATAATTCTGATGACATCAATGATGAGTATGTTGTTGCAGATCGAGACACAAGTTGTGCTATACCAGAAAAACCTGAGAGAGTCAAATTTGATGACATCTTAGAAAATGCCGAAAGTAGACTGTAATGATGGTTAGGGTTTTATCTGCATTTTGGGGGTTCTATTCCATTTCAGGATTTTTTCTGTGTGTTGAGTATATTATTATAGAGTGTCAATTTGCTTGTTTCTGTTGAATTAACATTAGAGACCTCAAATTGTTCAAATTTGTTATTATTGCTTTTATCATAAACAGGCACAAGCAATAAAGTGTATGTTTCAAGGCTTGAATTAATTTTTACCAAAATATTTTTTTTGTTTTTCATCCCAGGAATGAAAGCATGTTCATGTTTATACTTCTGGTGGTGCCTGAAACAGTGATTTGTTTATTTGTCTGCCCATTTTGTTTAACATTAAAACATCAACATCTTTTCGATTTTTTTTTTGTATTGTGTACAAGCTGGGTCATTGGGAATTTCATATGTAGAATCCAGTGGAAGCGGAGTGATGTGTTAGGGTTAATAGATAGTTTTCCACAAAGATGCTTCATTTATCTTGGGAGTATTTTATCGTATTCTTTCTAGTACTTTTATATGTGGTTTATAGACTGGAAAAGTATGTTCTGATTATATAGCCTGTGCATAATTAGAAATTGTTATGTTGGTTTTGAAATTGTTTGAATTATTATACAAAAACAGTGTACAAGTTTTGAATCAAGGGGTAAGAGAAGCATCTCAGCTATATATGCGAAATATTATATTTCTTAGTATAATTTTTTTTTTCTTTTTGTAATATTTATTAGTGATTTATCTTTTTTTATTACAATATTGGCAAAATCTAGTCAGACTGCCACAGACAGTAATAATTTATCAACGAGTAATTTGACTGACAATCATTCTCAATCCAGTTAGATATTCTGGATACTATGGATTATACCACTAATACCAGTGATGGATTCTTTTAAAATTTGATAATTGAATTAGACTTGTAAAAACACAATCTGATAACCCAACTTGACTCTATCAACATCCTTTACATTGTATAAAATAAGTTGCACCTTATGACTTCCTTAGAGTGATGTCAAAATATATTAGGTGCCTATGTTTTTATTTTGCTGCCATATATTGTTCTGCATATTATAAAATTAAATTATAAGGGATGAAAGTAAATTCTACTTATTTTAATTGCTCCACCTTTACAATGTATATCATATGAAATGAATAACTTTCATTCCTAAAGTGAACTCTCATGCCATGACAAATTCAAAGTGCCAATTTTATCATTTTTATACCCACTATTACCTCAGCTCCAAGGACTTCAACTTTTATAGCAAACTTATATATTCATTAAAATACAAGACTGAGGTCATAGGTCAGCTCATTTCAATTTTGTGGTCTCTACAGACCTTGGTCTCTTGATGTCAGATTTGTTGATAACTTTTTAATACCATAAAAGTTTGATAACTTTACAGATTGGATGACTCTGTTATTATGCCTCAAGCAAAGGTAGTATAAAAAAAATCCAGATTAAAATAGCATCAGAAGATAGACAAGTTGAAAAATATCAATCGTCACAGGTTCTCCTCATGTCGATAATTTTTCTACCTTCAGCATCATTTAGTTTTTGAAAACTACATAATCAAGGTTAAAACCCACTATTTTTATTTTTTTTTGGTAATGTAACTCCTGTGCTAACAATTATGCTTTAGGGTTTACTGAATTAATATTTGAACAATTTCTGTAAAGCCATAACACTGATCTTCTTCTATGCAGATGAATGGTGTAACACTTTCTTCAGTGTTTACTTTTCTTCTCCTTGATCATCATTTAAAAAAAAAAAGGTAGGTAAGCTGGGTAATTGTGTTGTAATATACAGTAAAATAACTAGTCCTTGGGGATATGGAAATTTCCAAATATTCAATCCCTAATGAAGAGGAGAAAATACACAACATTACCAAGCCTGTTAAGACCCTATGGTTAAGTGATTCTTTCTCAAATCTAATCTTTTACATAATTTTACAATACCTAGGCTGTCTGGGGATCCTGTATATAGACTGTAGAATGATTTGAAGAAATTCATTTCTCATTTTTCATCATTCACCTGCCTTTTAGTGCTATAAATGAAAATGAAAATACTTTTCTTGAATTCATAACTTCACCCTGAAATGTCTTTTACGAATGCAAGAAATTTTGCTTTTCAAAGGAATGAATATTTAATTTTGCTAGATATTTTTAAAGCTGTGATAATGTTGATAATTCTTGTATTATATTATAAGTTGTTTTAGGGATAAAGTCCAAATATTGTAGTAAGTAGAATTGATGAAAATTCAATACGTGATTTTTGGGATCTAGTTATCAGTAGCTACCATAACATTTTGTCAAGGCTTTTTTGTTATTGTTTTTCTTTTGAAGGGAGGGGGGGTTGATACTGGGGTAGGTTCATAGTACTTATATTTGATTACATATTGTTTCAAAACCAATTGCTATTTTCATTGCTGTGCAAAACCACATTTTCGATGCTATTTAGTTGCTTATGATAGTTTTGTTTGTATATGTCACAAAACCGAGACAAATACCGATAGTACATTTCTTAAATCCTTTTCCCTTTAGTTTATAGTAGCTGTCAATCTTCTGTCGACCAAAACTATTTTTGCAGGATTTGTGATAATGCTTGTACTACATATTACACATACAGTGCCATGTTAGGTTCGTGGGTTGTTTTTTTTTCAAGCCCTTTGGTGTGTTTAACTATAGCATTTTGTATTCTAAAGAATAGATAGTAGATTCAATACCACAGCTGTGAACATGGAAAAGTTGGAGTGGCATATTTTATGCCAATTTTGTGGAGAGGGAAAATTTGCTAAATTATCTCTCACAGAATGTTTCTTATCATATAAGTATTATTAACTCCGCAAAAATTGTCATGTGAACTTTACATATATAATGTAATTGTACTTTTAAAGGGGCATGGACACATTTTTGGCAAAAAAGTGATTTAAATATTTAACTGGTGATATGATAATATTTGATAGGTGTAAATCATAGCAACAAACCTACATTTTGAAAACTGATGCAAAGATGTATTTGAGACATCTAAGCTTTTTATTTTCAAAACAAGGATAATATTTGATAGGTGTAAATCATAGCAACAAACCTACGTTTTGAAAACTGATGCAAAGATGTATTTGAGACATCTAAGCTTTTTATTTTCAAAACAAGGATAATATTTGATAGGTGTAAATCATAGCAACAAACCTACGTTTTGAAAACTGATGCAAAGATGTATTAGAGACATCTAAGCTTTTTATTTTCAAAACAAGGAATGAGTTCTGTGTATGTTTACATTGGCACATCACTCAACTATCAGTGTGTCACCGAAGTTGTCTGCGTTGGTGATTATAGTTTTTATAATGAAATTTTTCTGTTCTTCTTTGTGCTTGCTCCCTAAATTGATTTATCATTAGCATATGTCGAAATGTTGAATGCTTTTAACATCTGTGTTCTCTCCACTGCACATGGTTTCCTGGCTAATGACAAGCATGTTGACGATCCATATTTTGGAAGCCAGATTTTATGTAAATACGAAGTACATCCTGTGTAAAAATATTTCTAATCCACTTAAGAAAGGCTTATATTTTAATAACATAAAACTGTGAATTCCAATCATCAATCAAAAAATATGTCCATGCCCCTTTAAGTTCATTTCAGTGAAAAATTCAAGATTCTGAAAATAAGTGTGTATTATCTTTATGCATATGTTTATTATTCTTACACAAATTAAAATATTGAGGATTTTTTTGTCATTTGTTGTTATAAAGTTTTTGTATGTTGAATGTGTTTTTGTTTTTATACTCGGTATATATTTTGTTTCATTTTATCTTGTATATTTCTTGTTGTTTCATTGCTTTTGTTTCAGAAAATTTGAAATTAAAGTCTGTGTGCATTAATTTTGAGAACAATATATATTGATGCTTTATGGACAGCTGATTATTGTACACTTTGAAAATTTGTTCCGTCCATGTTTTGGAGTCAGAATTGAATCTTATTCTCTGAAGCCTTCATGGAAAATGATGTAAGTTATAATTTCATTACCTCAATTGAATCTCTTGAAGAGTTCAATAAAATTATAAGCATTTCCTGTATCTGCACATAATCAATGTCCCGAAGAAGCCTTACTGTTGTGTGTGTTGTACATATGTATACTGCAGCATGTCATTTAAATGATTAGCTATTGGCAAGAAATTTTTTTTGGGGGGGGGGGGGGGGGGGGGGGTAAGAGGTGGTGTATGTAAAGGTGTATCTGTGTAAGGAATTTCACAATACCAGATTTTTGTTGATGCAAATAGTTCACACAATAATAGATGTTATGGTGGAGCACATTTTGAATCATATCGTGAGAATTGTTTTGCCTTGTTTTTAATATTTTGTTGCAAAAAACACATCAATTATCTAGAGAATTGCAAACAATTGATGCAGGGGGTATATTTAAAAAATCTTTTCGAATTCCATGTATTTCAAAGTGTGATCTGTGAAGTAAACTTTTGACTGTAGAAAACATTTTTAAAGAAAGATTTCTGTGGTGTTCTTTTGAAGTAAGAATTTGATGTACATTAAAATTATTGTTATTATTTAAAGGTGCAGATAATTTTCAAAGGGATGAGTGGTATGTGATTGTGTGACCCAAGTTTGTACTTTTTCAGTCTGAAAAAGGTGTGGGGGGGGGGTGAAGAGCCTAAAACGGCCAAAAAAAAAAACCAAACCATTTTTGTTAAAGGTCCTCAACTAAAGGGGGATGGGTTGTAACCCACACACCCACCTTCCCTTTAAATCTGCAACAGATTAAACTATAATGTTCAGAGAGCATCTGCAATTTTCACTTGTACAATATATATAATTTTTTTTTCCTATGTAGCCTATAGGAAGTTAAAAATGTCTTGCTACTTTTCATAACCTTGTGTAAATTAGTTCATTATAGGAACTGCAGCAGCATTAAGAAAACATTGTGTAATTATTGTGTAATGATAATACGAGATGTTGATGAATTTTTATTCTTTTCAGTGATGTATTGAATCATATGGAAACTTTTACTGATATCCACTTTTGAACTAAATGCAAGACAAAGCAGGTGGTTTTTTCCATGTACCTCACTGTAAAAATATGAACATCTTCAATAAAATTTGGCTAATTTAAAAATGTGGCAAGTGCAAAACTGGAATGAAACCACCTTCTTTAAGCTACAAGTTTGAGGATGGATACTAGTTTATGAAAGTATGTTAAAATATGGTCTTCAGACTGGTCTCAAGGATATAGACGATAATATCCCGTGTCTATGAAAACGTTATATCTAGGATTTTGAGTGCTAGTCTGTGGAGACTGTTCCTCAGGGATAAGAATTGTGGGATTGTTTTTCCTAGTGTCATGATGACTCAAAGCATTAATAATAAAATCCTACACTGTTATGTGTACCTTCAGTATTAAACACTAACTTCTACCAGATTATTGTACAAGTTCTTACAACCTGGCTATATGTGTAGTTAAGAGTCAAGAAAACATTGATAATATGAATTTTTATTTCAAAGGTTAGAAAGACCTGCAAGATGAATGTTGTGTGTGTAATATAAATACAGTATTTCGTCTACAAACATATGGAAATCAGATCTGAATGGAATCAATTTTTTATAATATTTTTATTAGCAAGAATGTTGAAAACAGATATTTTATTCAATTCCACATTATCAATGCAATTCTAGGTATCTAATTCTGTATTATGTTATGCATCCATGCAACATATAGATCATTAAGGCATTGATGAGCACAAGTTTAAAGATTCGCACAAATTTGGTCTTGATAGCTATCACTGTCACTATTTTCATGTGTGTGTTATTGCTTGATGAGGCGTTTCGCTTCTGATATTGACACATATACAGCAGTATTGTACAGTATTCAGTTTACAATTTGATTCATTTCAAAAAGAATGAATGATTTCAATTTTTCAACTGTACATAATACATGTATTGTGTAATGAAATAACATTCTGTATCTTCAAGCCTGTACCAAATTAAATAAAGGGGAAAAAAAATTAATAAATGGTTATACTGTTGTGTTTCTGTAATTAGCTGCAGAACCATACCACTTTCGATTTCACTTTCAGAGAGCTACAGTTCTTCAGCAAATTTGTATGATACAATATGTAAATTCTATCTTGGGTCACATGTACAACGATATATTCATTCTCATTAGTCCATATAAAACAGTTCTCATTAAAAAAATTAACAATTATTGACTTTGATTTGGTTTACTGTGACTTTACTGACCTGAAGGCCCCAGTCAACCAGCGCCTGATCAGGTCTGTATAGTCACAAGTAGACCAAATCAAAAGTCAATGACTGCGGAGCATCAAATTAGCATAAACCCAAATAACTGAAGATACCTTTAATCATTTGAAGGTCTCATCAGTTCAGTTACATGTATTGCACACAATAATTGTTTTGAGGCATGCATTTAAATTCAACTGATGAGAGCTATAATTGATCTCATGCATGCAAGATTTTAATTATTGCCGTCGTCAATTCATTAGATTTGCACATCCATGTGGTGAAGTTATTGATTGCAAAATTTAATTTGGAGCTCAGAATAATGATTTGATGATCTCTTTAATTCAATTCAGTGGAAGATATCTTATTTACAATGATTTTGTATAAGGAATTAATATGTGCTTCAATTCTTTTGAAGAGGGCAACAGTTAAACGGATCATTAATTCAATTGTGGATATATTGAATTGAAGATACCTCTAATTAGATAGTTGTTCTCTTTAAAAGAATTCCTGTATTTATCAATTGAATTAATGATATTAATTCAGTTGAGAGCAATAATTCAATTTTTGTGTGCATTTATTGAATTGATGCATGCTACAATGCAACTGAAGAGAGCAATAATTCAATTATTGTGTGCATTCATTGAATTATTGCTCACTTTAATTACAGTGCACATCAATTAAACTGTTGATATCAATTCATTTGAAGAGAGCAACAATTCGATTATAGTGCACAGAATAATTGATGCTATCAACAATTCATACATGCAATAATTCAAAACTGAAGATATTAATTATTTGAAGAGATCTTCCTTTAACATTTTTAATTTCTTCTTGAAAACTCCCAGGCTAATTGTTACCATTTTTGGTGAAAAGCACCTCTAGGATTAGAGGAATATAAATTGTGAAATTTATGACCTTACCAACCCCTGGGACCTAATGGGTGGGGGCAAATATGCTAAAAAAGGCTATATTTTAACAATCTTCTCTACTCTTACACACGTTGGAGAAAAACTAAATGCATGGTTATGATGTCAATGAATTTGGCCATAATTAACAATGATTGGTATAATAATAACTATCATAAACAGCAAACCTATGGTTGATCAAGTAAACTTGTCAAAGTGAACTTGAACTTACTCTGATGTGCAGAAAAAATCATCTTGACTAATCAGAGGGAATCAATATTACTTATCATTTAATAATATGTATTATTCAAGATTTTGTTATGGAAGAACACCATGAAATATTTTCAAGGATATCAATGCCTCTACTTTATTGAATATTTTAGTATAACAGTCTGCTGTTTACTGTAGAACTGGACTTGTTTTGGTTAGGTCAGATTTCCATGGTTTGAGAAGAAAAATGCATGTTTATATAATGGAAACTTGATTTCATGGTTGAAGAGTGTTTATTACACAATTCTTGACATTTTTGACAGATGCTCAAGCATCATATTTACCTCGAAGGCATGTTGAGGTGAACATAACTTTCTTTTTTCCTTGTTTGCTAAATCTTTACATCACTGGATATTAATATAAACAAACAAGAGCACCAAATATGGTACATAATAGGCCAATCACAAGCTTATATATGGCATTTTTCTTAAGCCATGAAAACTTTGTAAAACTTTACTCAAGTTAGTTTCAGCCATCATCAAGCTGTGACATTCTTTTGTTTGTATTGTATGAATACAAAGTTTGACAATCATAGCCCCAATGGTTTGGTCTGTATCCTGCCTACAAGGTTTTCCTACTAAGTGATACTATGACCTTGACAAACTTAGGCATCTTCCTCTCATCATGGTGATCAAATGTACCAAGTTTGACAGTCCTAGTCCCAATAGTTCGGTCTGTATCCTGCCTACAAGGTTTCCCTATTGACTGATAGTACAACCTTGCCCTTTGACCTTGAAAAACAGTAGGAATCTTTCTATCATCATGGTGATCAAATGTACCAAGTTGTAAGATCGCAGCTTATGATTCATTTTGCACACAAGGTCCAGACAGAGGGACAACGCCATACCATAACACATCCTGTCTTTGACGAGCGTATATACTATACAGTATCATCATGCATAAACAATATCAATCACATTATAGAACATTCTTATGCATTTCATGTGATACTATGACTTTGACCTCTGACCTAGAAAAATAATAGGCATCTTACTCTCATCATGGTGACCAAATGTACCAAGTTTGATAGTCCTAGCTCCAATAGTTCGGTCTGTATCCTGCCTACAAGGTTTTCCTATTAACTGATACTGACCTTGAACAACAATAGGCATGATCAAATGCACCAAGTTTCACAATCCTAGCCCCAATAGTCTGTTCTGTATCCTGCCTACAAGGTTTTACTATTAACTGATACTAAAACCTTGATCTTTGACCTTGAAAAACAATAGGCATGTTCCTCTCACCATGGTGATCAAATGTACCAAGCTGTAAGATCCTGGAGCTTATGGTTCATTTTGCCTACAAGATCCAGACAGACAGATGATGCCATACCACAACATGTCCCATCTTTCACAGGCATATAAATATTGTCCCACAAGCCTATGAAGACTCATACATTTAACTTCAGTATGAAAGAGTCCCAGTGAGTTGTGTATCAGCCATCACAATAATACATTGTGACACACACAGCACTGATCATAAAATATTTCTTTCAAAACATCATTCAGGACACCTCTCTGTAACAAAGTTGCATAATCTTTACAAGAAAAAAACTTTATCACATGTTTATTAATTAATATCTCTGTACATATATATATATATATATATATATATATATATATATATATATATATATAATGATGGACAGATGTGGCTATTGGCACTCAATGCATATCAGTGCAATATATCTGTATATTGGCTAAGTTACTTCATAGATTTTGCTAGAAATTTGCAAATAGTGAATGCATTTAATCAACAATTTCTTCTCACATTGTCTTGAAACTGATGCATATAACATTTATATATACATAGCATACATGTATAACATGATACAACCAGTGATGCAAACAGCATGTCATAATAATTCTAGTATCTACACCTTATTTTTGATACCATATTTTGTTGTCTTCGGAAAACAATGTATATGAAAATGTCTAGTTCAACAATTTACATGTTACAGTCAACAATTTTTAATACTTTCATGAAAATAGTCAGTCATATGTACATACACTGTGATCAAACCATGCCAAGTACTGGAATGGTGATTACATAGAATGTACCAGAGAACAATGTAAATAGACATTCTGCTATCTGTTCACATGGCAGCCTCCATCATCCTCCACTGACTCTCCATCTGACTTCCCATCTGCATCTGCTGCCATGTCTTCCGGTGGGTTTTCAAAGACATCTGGAAGAGCAATAAATATTTTAAAACCTAATATCTAATATCATATATCACATAGCTCTACAACCAAAAAAGACTTAGAATATGGCCTTAAATGTTTAAAGTATTCATTTCCCTTGAAATGTTTTTGTCAGAGCAGTTTGTTACCTCAGCAATTTCTACTTTTCTTTCCCAGCTTTTGACTTTCTTCTGTAACTCATAAAGGTCAGCCTTCTCTGTCACATATTCCATCACTTCTGGAACACGGAAGTCTGCCAACTGCTGTCGAAGTTTTCTGTTGATTTTCTCAGCTTTTGCTCTCTCCTTTAAATATGAAATTGATTAAATCTGTTACATGTACTATGGTATAAATGTCCATAAAAATATTGAAAATACAATCTTCTGCCAGAATTAAAATGCAACAGTTTTAAAGACTTTAAATACTGATATAGTGAAACAAAAAGATTTGTCTCCCCTGTAACAATTCTTTATCTCTTTCTCACTTCCAATGACATTTACTATATGACTTTAAAAATAGATAATTTGTGAAATCATCACATGAATACTACATTTGTAATGTCACAGAATCCTCTAAAATTTGAATTTTACAAACAAACCTGCTCAACAACTTCAGTTTCAGAATCTATTCTGGACAGCAGATCATTCCTGGAACCTATCTCAGACTTCAATCTTTCTGACTCTTTTGTCAAAGTGTGCAATTTTTTCTGTAAGACAAAAACAATGAATTTAAATGCACAAAAGATTTCAAAATAAGAGACTGGAATTATTTTTCAGTGTGATACTGATCATCCTAACAAGAGGCCCATGGGCCACATTGCTCACTTAAATTATCTTGACTCTGCTGTTTGGTCATTGTGATTTTTTTTTTAATTGTTAATGTTTATTCCAATGAAAAAATATGACCCCTTACTGTGGCCCCAACTTAACCCCAAAGGGTAATGACATAACAAAATGTGACACAACATGGGGATGACATGACACCAATACGACTAATATGACCTTGCTATTCTGGAGAAGGTCAAGATCACAAGGTAAAATATCATGGTATGAAATAAAAGGTATTGCTGTAAGAAATCTATATATAAAATATAAAAGTTCTAACATAAACAGTTCAGAAGATATTGAATAGGTTAGATTTTATAAAAGTAGGTCAAACTACAAGGTTAAGGTCATAATTAAGGTTAAAAACTTTGGTGTCATAAAAAAGATCTTTTTACAAGGAATGCACATGCGAAATATGACAGCCCTGCCACTCACCATTCAAAAATTATCAGCAAGGTTAGAGTTAGCTGCAGAACTGTGGCTTTCTGACAAAATATTGGCTCTCTGACAAAATATTGGGACTCAGATAAAATATTGGGACAGCTCTCTGGTCTTTCCCAACATTTTATCAGAGAGCTACAGTTCTGCAGCTAGGTTAGAGTTTATACAGGCAAACAGGACAAAAACAATATGTCCCCAACCTATAGTTGTAGGGGCATAAAAAAATGAATCCACACAACTTGAGAACATTTAAATTTAGATATGATTTAACTGGCTCTGCTACTCTTGAAAAGAATTGAAAAATGATTTTTAAAACATGCCACTAAATTTTCAAAAAGTCTTAATTATCTCCACTTCAAAAAAGGGTTTGACAAGTCATTTGATCAATCTTGAATCCTCTTTTTTCATGCATGATTTGTGGCATGTTTGGTTGAAATTACCCCTTTAGTTCTGGAGAAAAAGTCAAAAATGTTTACAGACAAACAGACAGATGGATGCCAGACAAAAAGCAATAAGGTAGCTCACTTGAGCTTTCAGCTCAGGTGAGCTAAAAATAAATTACTTTCAACAGGCACAAAGTAATGCTTGAAAATGAATTAATCACAATATCTCTTCAAGTGAATTTCATTAATGAAATGAATTTATCATAGAATCAAATTTTCTCTTGATTAAAACAGTAAAAATCTGGTGATTTTTAAATTAAATCATTTAAATTAAAATGATGAAATTTAAAATGTCTACATATTGACTACAGTATACTATTTCCTAAGAGATAGTCAAATGAGCTTCTACCTTATATTTGATGAGAACTCCATTTGTTCTGGTGGACATCAACTTCAGAGCCAGTAAATCTGTGTTTCTTTGATCAATCTTCTCTAAGTATTGCTTATTCTCAATCTCCAGCTGATCAAAATCCACCTTGTGCAAGACTTCACCCATTTCTTCTTTCTAAAATGTAAAAAAGATAACTTGATTATTATCAAAGTCAATTTTATACCTCCTCTGAACTTTTCTGACACATATTTCTTCTTTTATTCCATGTGATTTTCAGTCAAAGACAGCTCATTTTTCACTATAAGATTAAAAGAAACATACAAATTCATACCTGTTTTAGCTGTAAGTCTAGTTTCTTTTTCTGTACTTTTAATGTAGAATTCTTCAGGCGAAGCTTCTCAATTAAGGTGTCCTTGAAATATGAGTTTTAGCATTGTCATTCAGAAATATACATAGATATACTGAAAACTAAGACTGGTCTGTTTTCCCCATTTCAACTGACCTAAACATTCCACTATTCCTCTCAAGACAATCTCTTTTTTTGTGTACAAAGTCTTAAAAGATTTCCATATTATTTCCTTATGCAAGTTGACTATAGTTTTGGTGTATACTCTATCATTATATGAAAAACTAAATGCTCATTGAATGTATATGTTTGTGTATGTGTGTGTGCATATGTATACATATGTATACATGTGTGTGTGTGTGTGTGTGTGTGTGTGTGTGTGTGTGTGTGTGTGTGTGTGTGTGTGTGTGTGTGTGTGTGTGTGTGTGTGTGTGTGTGTGTGTGTGTGTGTGTGTCTGCTATCAATCTATTTACATGTAGACATTTTTTTTCCTAAAATTTTTTCTATATATATTTTTTTTCATATGTAAAATAGTGTGTCACAGAGTGGAAACAAACTTAATTACCAAAGTTCAAACAATATATTTAACTTGGATAATTTCAAAACCAATCAGTGACACTTACTCTTGACCTATTTTTCTCATCCAGATATCTGATGACTTTCTCAGCAATCACTTTTCCAGTTCTAGGATTCATAGCACCTTTCACTATGTCTCTTTCAAACTCGTAACTCTCTTTTTTTGTCTCTGCCAACCTCAAATCAGCTTCTTCCATAATTGCCTATCAATTTTATCATATATATTATTCAAGAATAACCAGACAGTATTAATTAACAATATCAAAATTACACATATATTTATTTTTTATCTGAGAAAATCATTAAAAACAAGAAATTGTGAGAAAAACAACCATATTTTTTATCAATAGAATATAATCAATAAATCTCTGAACAAATAAAACAAATACCTTATATGTGTCTAATACTTTCTCACAGTTTTCCTTCAACTGATCAATCTCATCCTTAAGATCATCAATTTCTTTCTGTGCAATGTCACATTTCTGTTCTGTTGTGAGTCTAAGAGATGTGTTGATGTTGCTTGTCCTAGATTTTGACCTCTTTCTCCCTACACCCCGTGCTATTTCTGGTTGTGAGCTGGATGGTGTAGCACCACTAGGTACCCCTGCACTAGGGAGACCTAAGGTGTCTTTCGGCTCATTTCTTTTGAGATATTTTTCAAACATTTGAGTCTCTGTCTGTAAGACTTCATTTTCTTTCCTGCAAAATAAACAAAATAAAACATAAACTTTCAGTACTTATTTTCCATGTTTTATTGCATAATTTTCCAAATCAATACATTGCATACATTGTATTATAATATGTTACATCACTAATATTGTGGTATTTAAAATAAATCAAGTGATATTTAGATACATTCTCATTTAATTTCCTTGCCAAATCACAATGTGCATTATGTGGTGTAGGGATATTGTATAGTTTAACCAACGACCATCAGTTAAAAGAAAAGAGAAAAACTATTGCATGCAGTACGTAATGGGTCATAACCTATTCATATACATTCATAAGTACATTAAATGTTAAAATATATATATATATACATATATATACATATATATATATATATATATATACACACACACACACTCACACACAATTAAAAAAAATCAGAAATCTGCATAGAAAGCATAAAGGACAAAGAGAGAGAGAGAGAGAAAAAAAACAACAAAAACAAACAAACAAACAAAAAATTTCATGCTTTTTGTAAGCTTTAGAGATTGGCCTTCTACCACTAAAATTGTGATTAGTGTATTTCATTATACTGGTAGTTCTATCATCAAAAAAAAAATCAAAAAATCAGAGAGTGGGCTGGTAGTAGTGTCCATACTTCAGGTGCCTGTAATCTTCATAAGCTACAGAAATTTTTCTTTATTTGATAGATTACCCGTTGTCAGATACTCACGGATGATCTCATCATGATGAGTAGAAGACAAGATCACACATGGGTATTCGAAGTTGATAAATGATTACAAAAATGGCCACAGCTATTCACCCGGCAGTCGGGTACCCAAATAACAAAAGGCTATTACCTTGGCTGACAGATGAATAGATTAAATCATCCGCTGTGTATCCGGCTGCCGGGCGAATTGCCTAAATCATCTATTATGTACCCAGCTGCTGGACGATAGACTATCATCTGTTATTTACATGAATGTTTAATACATGCACTATGTGACTGCATACACATCATGAGAGAGCAAGAGAATATATCTGCCGCTAAAATATATGGATTTCAAACTATACGTTTTGTTTGTTGCCGAGTACATTATATATAATTATGATACAGGCTATTCCTCCAGCAGCCGGGCGAATAGCCACTCCTTACAAAAATTTATACAAAATGGACCCTCTGGGGAAAACAATCATGAGGTAGAAAAAAATCCTGGATCCTTTCATGTATGTATGTACCTGTGCTCGCCCTAATGGTAGTACTGCCAACATTGATATAGCATATATACGAAACATATAGAAAACGAGTCCATTTAATGCTTATGTTGTTTATATTATGTATGTAAAACAAATCAAAGAATGTGATTAAAGATTATAGTTACATCGTTTCCTCTACATGATGGAATAATTGCTCGTCCGAATAATCATTCAGAGGATCTACATCAACATCTTTATCATCGTCTATTGTCGCTGGTGACTCCGCCATTTTCGCTTAGCTGTTGCTAATAGAAACATCCGGGTACTCGTCCTTCGTTAATGATTGTAAGTAATTCGGACAAGAACTTAATCGATATAGCGCCAATATTCGACAGAGTTCATGAGAAGTTTTTGCAAACTACATCCTGATTTTTCACGTCAAACAAAAACAACAACAACAACAATAATACTAATCAAAACAAAACAAACAAAAAAACCCAAAACAAAACAAACACACACACACACACACACAAAATATAGAACACGTTGAAGTGTCCTGATTCATTCCTGAAATAAAATTTCGCATACGAATTTTTATAAGTACTCTCTTTCGAATTGTGAATAAATTATGACGTTCGTATAATAATGATAACACTATTTATTATTTGTATAAAGACTTCATAACTTTTTCACAGAAACAAGTGCATGCATATCCCTGCGAATCGATACGCAAGAAATTGTTCTGTACGTAAGTCATTTATTTATTTACAGTTTGGGACTCAGGGGACATAGAAAGAGTCCATACACATAAATTATAAGAGAGTGATTATCCAAAAGATAGATAAAGTAAAAAATAAAAATCATAAGTTTATGCGACGATGAAGTTTATAATCAATCTACGTTTATCAATAATGTATAGGCAACATTTTCAATAACATTCGTTGCTCATAAGCCAGATAAACTTCCCTATTACACAGGTTTAATAAAATTCTTGCATAAAGTGTTAATGGACTCTTTTAATGGTTTTCTTACGTGTTAGTATGCTATACAGTCGAATATACACAATGGAATTCATTTTCTACACAGTCAGACTTACAGACAGTACAATTTCTCTCATTTACACCATTTTGTGTTTATGTGTAACACCCAGTTTCAATAGCCAAAGTCTGAAATATGTGAAACATTGCAAGACACGAGGGTTACAGATTACTGAAAAATATTTTTTCTATGGAGTCTTGTTTTAAATAATGTATATGTACTTTACCTACAGCTGGCGACGTCTCGATATGAGTGAAAAATTCTCGAAGGGACATAAAACAAATAAAAATTCATACCAATTGTTAGGCCGTTCTTTACACACTGGTTTTGACTGCGGAACACTCCGTTTACCTGACTGAGATATAGAGTTCACGGAGGGAGTGACCGGTCGACAGAGGGTGTTTATTTCTCCTAGGCACCTGATCCCACCTCTGGTATATCCAGGGGTCCATGTTTTCCCCATCTCTTAATTTAGTATTCCTTATGGAGTTATGAGATTGATCATTGTTCATCATCTTCGCATCTCGTGTACATATGCATATATCAGAGAGAGAGAGAGAGAGAGAGAGAGAGAGAGAGAGAGAGAGTTTTGTCGGGATCCCTACTTGGAATCAGTAGTGTACAGACTTTACAATTGTAAAGTAAATATTACTATAGGCAAATATTATACAGACAAGACGAGCACTAACAAGGCTGTATTGACAACAAAGGAAATAGACAAGGACAGGTTTCTAGTTGTTTGGGCCGGATAACGCATGTCAGTTTTGTTTGCCTATTTTTATTTTTTTTTTTGATTTTTTTTTTTTGCGGGGGGGGGGGGTTATGTGTTTGTTGTTGTTGTTGTTGTTTTTGTTTTTTGTTTTTTTGTTTTGTTTTTTGTTTTCATTATTGTTGTTATTTATTATTATTTTATTTCACGCAACGTGATACTTTTGATAAATTGCAAATTGCAAGGGGGGGGGGGGGGGGGGGGGTATCAAAATATCTTCATTTCAAGTGTACGCTTTTGCATTCAGTTAGTTTTCTTAGCATACTTGCACGGCTTGAAGGAGAGGTAGAGACTCCAGTGCTGTATACTCAGGTTCACAGAAACACGTGATTGCATGACTGTATGTGATCAGTAAATTACGACGAACCTTTTATCTTTGCTAGCTCTGGAAAATGGTTTTGAAGTCAGAAAAGCTGTTTTCTGCTTAACTGGTGTCCGCCAGTTTTTTGTTGTTGTTCTGATTTGTTTTTTAGTGGGTGGGGTGTTTATTTTAATTTTTATTACTTTTTTATCATTATTACGTGTATTTTTCTTTGTTTGGGGGAATACAACTACCCCAATCTACTTTGGTTCTATTAGACGCGCTTGTTTTGCGTTATGAATATACTAATAATTATTTTTAGCATAGATATAGATAAGATAAATTTCCTATCAAATTTCTTGGTTTTCGAGAAGATGCTTAGACTGTGGAATTGCTGGCTCAGCAGCCAGAAATTTTTCAGTCGTCTTGGAAAAATCCCGGATTAAAATTTTTTAAGTTTACGACGTGTTTTTCAAAATTTTAAATGATGTTACATGTACTTTTAGAGAAACTATCTAGAAAAATCCAAGAAATTGAAATTTTTATTCTTGTTTTAGAATCACACGAAGCCTAGTTCATATCTCATAATATTTCACAGTATTGATGATTTGGTAGAATTCACACGTGGAAGGGGGCGGGGGCGAGTTATCTTATCGAACTGCTCATCTGTTTGAAAACAGAAACACGTCGTACTGTTACATGCTGTTGTTTGCCACGTATACATAGGATATTAATACTGTAGGATAGAAATCAGCACAACCCAGAAAGATTAGCGCTCAAAATACATCTCTGTGTCAAAAATAACTGTTCGCTGGGGATGCAAGTCATTTTCTGGAGGGGGGAGGGGGTCTTTCAGTGAGAACTTAAGCTGATGATGATGGAATTAAATGAATACATGTAAATAGGAGTTAAGTACATTGTATTATCAAATCCTATATAACAGTATGTAGAGACATATTATTTAACCACTGGGAGAAACAGTGTATGAAGAAATTAGAAAAACGCACCTGATACACACACACACACACACACACACACACACACACACACACACACATATATATATATATATATATATATTCTTTGTCGTGATGAATGTCGCAATCTATCAGTATACATAGGACATGTGTGGAATATATATATATATATATATATATATATATATATATATGTATATATATATATATATATAAATCGAGGTCCGGTGTCACAGCAGGTGTGGCACGATAAAGATCCCTCCCTGCTCAAAAGTCGTAAGCGCCAAGCATAAACCTAAATTTTACTGCCCCTCACCGGCAATAGTAAAAAAGAAAATCTCATCTCAAGTGGGACGTTAAACAATATACAACCAACCATTTGTGGCGGTCAGACCAGTTGACCAGATATCTCGGTTTGTATATAGCATTCAAGAGACCCGTATTCGATTCTTGTCTGGTACCTCAGTTGATCATGAACAATCAATTAGAGGGAGGGGGAAGGAGGGGGAAGGAGGGGGATTGATAGTAGGGGAAGGGGGATTGGTGGGTGTGGCAGTGAGACCGTTTCAACGCTGGGCGATCCTTAGTACTGATAGCGATCTCATATATTTTTGATATCCCGTATTTTTTATTCTAGAGAAAGATAACATTAACTGATAAGCATTACTGAGGACAGACATAGGGTATGATGACCCTATATATATATATATATATATATATATATATATATATAATCATAACAGAAACATGAAAATTCTAAACATTTTTTTTAAATCCACATGCTAATGCTAAAATACAATTTGAAATTCTTTGAAATAGAGGGGAAAGCGACGTCCCCGTGTATAGGTTATGGAGGACCAAATTAACATAAGCTCAAATACATCTTTAATTATTTGAAGGTATCATCAATATTTAGTTGATGCGCGCAATGAATGAATTAAAGGTCTCTCCAAATAATTAATGATTTCTTCAAATCTAAATTATTGCGCGGATAACATTAATTATTTTACGGAATTTGCACGCTATATAATTGGACTGCTGCTTTCTTTAAATGAATGAATTGAAGATACCAACAATACTGAACATTGATGCATGCTGTAGTTCAATCGAAGAGAATAAAAATGCACTAGAGTCAAATGCGTGCAACATATATAACGTAACAATTCAAGTCATTTATTGTTTGAATTATTACTGCCTTCGATTTAATTAATAATTTAATTAATGCGTTCAAAAATTCTCTTGGAGAAACAATTATTCAATTAGAGAAATCTTCAATTTAGCATAATATGACGTGAATTAGTGATCTTGTTGCTCTCTTTACAAAATAATATCGCAATGATTATTATGATGCGCGCAACAATTCAATTATTGTGCGTATCAAACAGATTGATGATAACTCAGCTCTAGTAATTAAAGATATCTTAAATTTGACACATGGATAGGGCACAGATATGTGAAAGCAACCCTTTCCGTACACTCGTGTACTCTTGTAGGCCATCTTGTTACCTCTTGGAAGCTTTGTATAAAGGGGCTTTAAAAGCCTATAATAGAGAATTGACATTTGCTAATTTGAATCTTGGGGGGGGGGGGGGAGTATACATGTATTTGACTCGTATCTAGTATAAGACTCTGAAAGTGCGAGAATTTAAAAATTGATGACTGGTTTGAAAAATTATCTTGTGAGATAATCCATCTCTAGATTTATACATATATTCTTGGTGTTTTGGTGTTAAAAAAAAGGGGGGGGGGGTGATAGGGAGTACATGACAAATTTTGTAGCACTGACTGAATTTTGGAAGGTTTTCACTACATTATTATTTTGTTAGATCGCTAATTAAAAGTTGGAATAGATTTGAGAATTGGTCCATAGAATTTCTTTTACTCAATATAAACGTAGTAAAAATTCTTTTCTGACTTGCAAGAATTCGTGATTTACATTTATACATAAATTACTGAATATCAGAGATGAACTTGTTATGTAATAAAACAACATTGGAATTTGTGAAGGACTGTTATACAGGTTGCAAAACTACTACTGATGGCAACAGAGGCACAGGCATGTCTAGAACTCAAAACAAGATAATTTCTTCTCACAGGTTAAAATCGGGTATGTTTACCTACATCCCCAGAAAGAACTGATTATGCACAAAATGCAAATCTATTACTCTGTAGAAAATGAAACACATTTTCGATACCATGAAAAATATGATAATAACCAAAGAATTAATGGGGGGGGGGGGGGGGGTGTATTAAAATGATTCTGCTGATGGGCAATGAACAAAAACTATTTTGTCAACTCAATTCAGAAGAGAACGAAGTTTTTGATCTTGTGGGCTGATTTATTATTTAAAGATATAATGTACATACATGTGTGTGTGTATATATATATATATATATATATATATATATATATATATATAATATATTATATTGTCATAGTGCAACGTGCTTAAAATATGCCCTACCATCTATTGTTATTGAAATAATCTATCAATTGACATCTCTTCTCTCGATTATTGTAATTCTCTCATATTTGACTATTTTTGACTATGATAGATAGGAAGTATGGGCAGCCATACATAATAGACCAAGGGAGGAAACTTTACGCGTCTCGTTTTGATTTCGCGGGTCGTCACAGTGGCAGCCATTTTGAGAAGTCGGAAAGAAGAAAGAGAAGACGTGCCTTTAGAATTGACGAGGAAAGTCATAATATACAGTTTCATATATTTTGAACTTGACTCCTATTACGTTCACAATGACTAATTTATAATGTTGAATTCATTAAGTGAACAGATTTAAGTTTTATTCGTTTTTTACACGTTACTGCATGACTGTAGAACAGTCTGCCGTGTCTGGTTTTTGACCATAAAGACCAGAAATAATTCACATGTGAGGGAGAGAAGAGCGTTTTCTATGCGAGGAAGTGTTTATATTTGGGGGTTATATAGAGTTTCACCATCAGGCATCAAGATTTCGAAGGAGAATCATGCCTGTTGAAAGTCGAGCACGGGTGTATGCAGACGTTAATGCACACAGATCAAAAGAATATTGGGATTATGAAGCACATGTTGTAGAATGGGGGTAAGTGTAACTAAAGTCAGGCCAAATATGGTAAGTTTACCCATGTACTTTCTTTAAGGTAACATATTGTTGGCAGTAGGATGGATATTGCTGCATGTATACTGGAACATGCATCCCCTGTTTCACTGTGTGACATAATGAATAGTTATTGTGAAATTGATTCTCTAAATGTTGATGATTTTCAATTGACATTGTGATTAAACATTTCAACTGAGACTGAAACTATTAGAACACATCTATTGAAAAGCTTAGTTATATGGAAATTAACTAGGCCTAGTTCCTATGCGAATCAAAGAACTTAACGCTTGCCTTATCATTGATGATTGGTACGCACCAGCATAAAGTTGTGATTGATTATGATTTTACAAAATTATATTTATGATTTTTGATTAAGACTTTACAGCCATCAAGATGGAAGAATGTGTAATTGCATTTAAATCTAGAATTTTTAACTTTCTGCTCATGTGTAACATATCTCAGGGCTCAAAGTTAACTTTTTCAGCACTACGCCATTTCTTTGTAATATGGTGCAATATTAATGTCATACCCTTGCATGGTTCTTGTTAAGATCTGGTGACTAGCAATTTCTTGCCCCCTCTTTTGTACAAAATCACTGCCTACTTTCTGTGTTGTGAAATTGGGGGGAAAAAGGTGTGTGATATCATGGATTTACGTAATGAAACAGATGCACGATCAGAGAGATATTGTTGTGTTAACTCTCTAAGAAAATACTGGGACAGACCAAACAGCTACAGATTTATGGCACAGAAAAAAGTGCACACAGATGAGACCTGTTGCTGTATTCTTGCACAGCCATCTCAAAAATCTTACATCAAAAAATCTAACACATTTCCAATATACTTGTGTCCAAAGGGTACCTTCAAATATTTCTTAGGCCTCATGTGACCTGAAAATCTAAAGCTTCAAATGAATTCCTTTGTTGATATAGCCATGTTAGGTAGCCAGTGAAATTGACCCTGGTTCATTTTCTTCTCATACTTGATACTCTTTTTAAAACTAAGGTTTTTTTGTACATTCTCTCTACAGCTTTCACCTATTTTGAGTGAGTTGAATTAAAAACTTGTAAATGTGTTGCATTTCATTTTGTTAACTATTTTGCAGTCAACAAGATGATTACCAGATTGCCAGAAAATTAGGTAGAGGAAAATACAGCGAGGTGTTTGAAGCAGTCAACATCACCAACAATGAAAAATGTGTCATTAAAATTCTGAAGGTAATATAAATATTACAAAAGTGTTTTTGTTACCAGAGGAAATGGATGTAGTTGACTTTCAGGATTGAAATTTATCTTTGATCTTGTAGTGAAAGTTTTCAACATCATGACTTCTTTATGACTATTCCAAGTTGTGATATTCATTTCTTTGATATAGTTATTTGAAGTCCAACATGTTACCAGATGACAGTGATTAGGAAGGCCAAAATGGTCTATGGGACTATGGCCCCATGGTTCAAATTTTCAATGGGCCATTTTCAGATTTAATGCGCCATCAGTATATTTTTGAAGGGCCAACATTTTATCATCTTCAAAATCTAAACATCATCTTTTCCTCCCACAGCTCTTAAAAATGTCTTTCCTAAGTCTCTCCCTTATCCCCGTCTCAACGTTATTGCTTTTCTCAGCATCAAATAATATCTGATGGCATTCTCTCATTGGTGTTATTTTGTCCTTTTCTCACTTTTTGTCATTTCAACATCAAAGTATTTGTTTTCAGTCTATTTTTATCCTTTTCCTAGGGCGGTATTTCCCTAATATACTATAGTAAACGTGCTACTGAAGAAAAGTGCATGGTTTAAGAGGAAACAGTTTATTGGTTATCTATTTTGATTTATATTGCTTCAACCAATGAGAACTGGTGTATCAAAATACATCAGAATTAAAATCAAAATGTACAAAAAATAGGAAGTCATTCTTCATTCACTTCTCGAGAGAAAATTCAAGTTACATCTTAAAGTTGATAAATGATAGCATACTTCATTGCATGGATTAGATGATCTGATGCACCAATTTTCATGGCAGTGAAAACGGCAAGTGTTTTTCCACCTGAAAGAGTCAATAAGTGCCATTACACCATTCCAAAATTCCACAATATTTATAGATATTTTCAGCTAGTATCATGACTTTAAAAAAAAAAAGCAAAAAAAAAAACCCACCTTCAAATTTACCTGCTCTGAGCACTCCTTTCAATCAGAAATTGATTGACATTTAGTTACTAGTCCTTGTGTATACCTTATCTACCCAGTCTGGTGATTGAAGTATCCATAAAATTTCTAGAATCTTACCATGTAAACCAGCTCAATAAAAAAAAGGTTTTAATAGGGAAATTTTGGCTTTCTTGTATATTGATAGTCACACAACATGATTAGTGAATTTGGCATACAATTACATCTATTATAATAAATCATAATTAGTTATGGTTAGGAATAGGTCCGATTGATAAATATGGAATTTACATGGACAATGATTTTACGATAAAAAGAAAGAACTGACTGTCACTGAAAACGTATAATTATATATATAATTAATGTTTAAAAAAAAAAAATTAATTACAAGTAAATATATTACTGAAATCTTGTTTTTATTCAGTTGAAAATTTATAGGTGTCATTTACCCTCGAAACAAGGTGACAAAAGTGAAGTTACTGTAAAGTCCTTTAAACCTGGCAGAAGAGAAATTAGCCCTTATAAGGGCTCTTATTTGCATACAATGGTTGGGAGAGGAAGAAGTAAGGATGTCTGATGAAGTATCCTCTACCAACACAGTGTTGTCCAGAAAGAAATAATTTAAACAGAAGAAATCCTTTTAAGAGTTTTGGACTGTGTTGGGTCATTGTGGGGTGTGGGACGATGATCGTTACATCACCAAAAATCTGCTGCAGTACCATCGAAAATTTTATGTTTGGTCGACACGTTGATACAAGAGAGATATCATTCCTGACTGTGTTATTTGCCAAGTCTGAGCTAAATTTATCATGTGTTAACATGTTTGATTCATATTTAATTAATTATCAGCATTTCGATTAATCTGCACAAGAAAAATGACTACGCTGAATGTATAAATCTTACAAAAACGTACAGGTAATATAAGTAACACCCTGTGTATTCTTGAGTGTATGCATAAGCTAGCATTCTTCCCAAGGTGATTCACACCTTAGGTCCGCCCCCAACTGAACTTTCCTGAGCAAAACCAATTGGTTAAAAACCTTGGCCTTTAAATTGAGGCCCCTTGTTACAGGTGTGGCATGATAAAGATCTCTCCCTGCTCTGGTCAGAGGCTAAAAGCCCCAAGAAAAGGCCCAAATAATGCAGCCATTCAACTCCAAAGGTCAAGGTCACTAGGAATTTGTAGAAAAGTGATCAGTAAAATAATTGAAACAGCTAAAGTTGCAAAATTAATGCCAAATATGAATTGTGTAATATGAAGCTTGAAAATGTGTATAGGAATGGGACAAGATTTTTTTTTTATTTTTTTTTATAGACATACAATGATGTTTCTGACATTTTGTCTGAAAATTATTTGTTCATCTCTTGATGTGAAGAGTTCTTATGTAGTATGTGTAGATTTTGTAAAGTAAAAATATTACCAGATAATTTACATTGGCAGAGGTAGCTCAGCAGTAAGGTCAACTAACTTGTAATGGAAGGGTTTGAGGTTCGATACCCAATCCTTTTGAAGATTTTTCTCTGCTTCTTTATTACAGTAATGTCAATTTATGTATACAGTAGAGCTGGATTTACATTTTTCCTTGCAACAACCCAGAATTATCAAAATATGATAACTCTAAAGCAGACATGGTAACATACACCTTGGTTTGGGGGGGGGGGGGGTGTACAAATGAGATAGAATGCAAGTAAATTGTACATGAAATCATGAAAAATTATATATTATTGAGAAACGTTGTGTATGTTCTTAA
Organism: Ostrea denselamellosa; assembly: GCA_024699665.1. NCBI lineage: Eukaryota > Metazoa > Mollusca > Bivalvia > Ostreida > Ostreidae > Ostrea > Ostrea denselamellosa. The sequence goes on from JAMZEH010000005.1 coordinate 13,865,312, forward strand.
GGATGAGAAAAATACATTTAATTTTAATTACTTTTCTCTCAACTTCACTACTTTTAAAACTTGTGCGCAAAAATTTTAATCAATATGCAATTACAAAATGTTGGGAATTTATTCTGTAAAGTCTCCTGAATTCAGAAAAATTATAGTTAGAGACAGACAGTATATAAAGTAGAATACATTGACCTGAAGAAGGAAAAAACCCAACTGAATAGCATACAATTTGTTCTTGAATTTGAATAAAAAAACATTGACTTCATTACCTCTCAGGGATACATATTAACTTTTTTATCTTGCTTGCTCAATCTTTCACCTGTCCGAATGAAAAGTTTTATCGTCTGAAAGTTGTTGACTTTAATTCAGTTCAAATGCTGAATTTCTGACATAAAGTACAGACCATACTTTGTCAACTTCTGGTGTCAATTAAACCCATAAATTTGGATTGCCATGCCACCTGAAATTCACATTTTCATTTTAATTGCAATTTCTTTTTATTCTCAGCATAACCTTTCTTTTTCATCATTAAAATAGTATAGATATGGTTATAAAGCCACCGTTTTTTCTCAAACATAATTAAGAAAAGTTGTACATTGGGTAGTTTATATTAGCTGATGGAATAAGATAAGTTGCGACCTACTAGAAAGGGGCTTTCACTAGAAAAAAAATCAATTCTTGCATAAAGAATGCTAAAGAAATATGGAGTCGTTCTATTTTCATTTATTTGATATTTAAAGTTAAGAGGGGTAGAGAATGTCAAATAGCTAGTGGACACTTCTCCTATATGGCATATCAGAGTTCAGTATGTCTATGTTCCTATTAATGCTTTTTCCTCATACCATGCAGTACATTAAGGAAATGAAGTGTAATTTGGAAAATTTCTATTTTGGGAGCTGGGAAGACATTTGTTTTTCACATAAACAATCTGTAGTTTATCTAGGGAAGCTATAATGCTAGCATATAAATGAAAAAAGATGGTTTTTATTCAAAGAAATCGGTAACATGATATGGTGAATAAATCCATGTATAAGTAAGAGGTAAATAATGACAATTTAATCAGATTAAAGAATTAAAGCAATGAAAAGAAACTTTTGACTCTTGGTATTTAAAGAGAAGAAAATTCACGCAGAGTTTATTCCAATAACCTATGGGCAAAAGTGTGTTTTCCTCCTAAACTACAAGTAATAATGTCTATGTTCCTGTAAATCTTTTTTAAAAAATTAGTAGCTGAATAATAGGATTCTATTTTAAAAACAAAAAACTGGAAGATGTGAACATGCCAATTTTGTGTATAGTCCACAGGCATTTGTTTATATTATTGATAAAAAATTGTACATGCCAACAGCAAAAAGAATAAATATTTACTTACAAAATTACGGCCTCGCTATTTGTCAGCATTTTTGCCTCTACAGGCAAGATGAAAGAGTGTGAACTGACATAATTCTTCAACAGTTCAGCTACCTACTCATGCATAATATGCATCCCTTTATTACACCTCAACCCTATTCTAAACTTGACTGAAAATACCCCTAAACCCCCCACCCCACCCCCCCAACCCCCCCAAAAATGTGCTTATGTCACTTGACAATTTGTGGTAGCTTTGTGGTAGAGTGTAGTTGTAACTGAGAGATTATGAGTTCAAGTCCTGCTTGTGCCATGGTCGTGTCAAACCTATGACGTTAACGTATGTAGTAATTGCCCCTTTGCCTAACACTCGGCAATTAGAAGTGAGAATCACAGTTCTTTCCGATACGACCTTAAAAACAGAGGTCCCATGTCGCAGCAGTTGTTGGCTTGAAGAACCCTAGTTGCTATAGCCCTGAGCACTAAGCATAGTCTGACTTTGTGATACTTCACCTACAGTTGCTGATGTCTCAAAATATGTGAAAAATTCTTGAAGGAATGTAAAACAAATGTCACCCGATCGACCCTACATTTTCGCCCAGACCCTAAAATGTTTTATCAGAAATTTTATAATTTTCCAGAAATTTAGTCTCATTATGAAACCAAACCAACTATAACAACATTTCTAAAATAAAAATTTTTAAAAATGGTCACATCTGCCAGTAGGGGTTCTGTGAAAGCAGTGAGTGTTATCTCTGACCTTCAAAGAATGTGCCCACTTGAAAGAGTCAGTAAGTTTTACTGCACCATTCCAAAATTTCACATTATAAACATTTTCTTCCAGTCTTTGACTCAATCTAAAGAACTCATGGGGATCTGGGCTAGAATAAGTCTTCAGTACCCCTTGCCTGTCATATGAGGTGACTAAATGGGGCAGTCCTGTGGATAAGACTGCAAAAAACCAAGGCCCCATGTTACAGCAGGTGTGGCACATTGATCCCTTCCTGCTCAAAGGCTGTTAACTACAAGTTAACCTATCTTGACATCATAACAGAATGGTAAAATAAATAAAACGCATTAGGATATTTACATATAGTTTATATTGTACACAGACAAAAATTTTATTAATGAATAAAACAAGAACATTAAACATGCCGTTCAGTTGTTTTATCTTTAAAAAATACCGTCTGCAACTTCTGAAGTATGGCGAATTCATACGATGCCTTTAATATTCACATTATGACAATCTAATATTAGATTCACTTCATGATGATGGTAACATTCTATTTCCGGCAATAGCCATCACCGCCACAAGCAAGGCTGGTTTCGAGCTCGAAAAGTTGTTCCAAGTTGGGGCACCACTGCGAATCTTCATTTAAATCAACAGAAATTTCTCGATGGAACATAAAGCCTATTTCTTGTTTATCTTCTTCTACACACCCTAAAAAAATAACATACCTGCAGTTGCTCTTCATCTAAACATCCCAATATAATGCTACAACCACGATGAACATGACATTGTTCCCTTCCAAAAACCTGACTGGGCACTTAACATCAACTTAATCCCTTTATCCTCCATTATTTCTCTTAGATCCTTTGAATTGCTGTCGAAATCTGTGTTCAGCAAATGTGTTTACAACTTTAAGTAAGGTGGGCGACTGCTATCGTTTCTCCTTTACTTATTGACTAGATGTAGTTTACTCTGCCCTTCTTGTTTTCAATCGAGTTGACTTGACGCTCTAAATTATCTTTATTTTACACTTGTTTCGTCTTATTATTCCTTCTAACATAAATATTTATATTCTAAATTCTCCTAGATATTGTTTCCAATTTATTCATGCATAATTGAATGAACTATATCTTGTGTTGTACGATATCGTCTGTCTACACAAGTATGGAAGCTTGATAAGAACAACACAAATTGAAACAAGTATCAATATAAGAAATAAGATAACATTTATTGAGTGTTATTGGGATATGACATGAAGTTGGTCAGGTGATCAAATCCTGTAACGCCCAAACACTCGAAGAATATCTTATTTCTTAAATGTGATTGAATATTCCACCCAAGAATTGTTTAGTTTTGCTGAGTTTTGAAGTGCACTGGAAAAAATGGTGCATCACAATTTAGATTGTGGATTCTGTGTACTGGCTTAAAATTCAGGATTTCTGTTTGGTTCTAAAGTTAAAGTACTCATCAATTAAAAAAAAAAAAAAGAAAGAAAAATTATGAAAAGCATTGATAGTGTAGGATCACTAAGATTTCTTGCTATGATATGGAATTGATAATTTTAGGTTATAATTTGTTGATTTTCTTGTTTCCACTGCACTTTATAGCATTATCTTGTATACTTTTAGCCTGTTAAAAAGAAGAAAATAAAGAGAGAAATAAAGATTTTAGAAAATCTGCGAGGAGGAACAAACATCATCTCATTGTTGGCCATAGTAAAAGATCCTGTGGTATGTATTTTTTATTATGGAGAAAGTGTTAAAGTATGGTGGATGGTAACACTGTAATAGACTTTCAGGGATTGAAATGAACTTCTTTTTTTTATAGCAAATTTTAGCAGTTGGATTATTTTCCAACTAACAAAATTGAGCTTTTGCAAGCATTTTTCAATTCATTGCTTTATCACACGAATATATGCATGCATCTATATCAGAATATATGAAAATAAAATGCAATATAATGAAAATAAGGTTGATAGTTCTTTCAATTAACATTTAATGTTAAAAATGATCTATTGCAAAATTTTGACATATTTTGCACCATATTTTTGTAACGATCTGTGTATAATCGTCCTTTGATTCATAGAGCAGAGGTATGTGGAATTCTCTTTCCCATTTCTTCACCGATTTTCCTCTGCACTTGCCATGCTGACATGGACTGAATTTTCATTATTACTTTAATGAGATCTTTCCCAGTTTAAAATGTTGAAAGTATTTTGTGATTATCAGGTTCATTTTTACAATCTCATTGTTATGATACAATCAGTGTTGACTATTAAAAGTGTTCCGCTATAGTTAAAGATTGATCTATAAAGCATATCAGTACACAAGATTCCATTGTCATAAATTCCAGAGCCAAGCTGTAATGAAGCACAAAAATCCAGAAAAAAGGTTGATTTTTGATTAAGAAAACTTTGTGACTGCCAGTCACTATCAGTTTGCAATTTCAATCTTTACCTCACAATTAGCAAATATTTGTTCATTAATTTCATCAATATATCAGTCCTTTATTCAGTCCATCAGTCATGTTCTTGTCAGCATAACTCTTCTGAAACTGCTCAACAGAATTTCATGAAATTTTGTAGCTAATAAGGACAGTTCTGATTTGATGTTTTTCCTCTGAGTTTTGCCCCTTTTGAATATAGAAGTTTGGCTCCTGACTTTGTGGTTAGGTCATGCCATCCTCCACAAACAACTCTTCATCCATCAAAATGAGTCCCTATAAATTTGAGTCTTATAAAAATAAATCATTATACAGTATCTGTTTTTAAAGGCATGTGGACTTCTTTCTTTGTTTCATAATTAGACATTTTCTTTTTCAGTCAAGAACACCAGCTCTTATATTTGAGCATGTAAATAACACAGACTTCAAGGTAGGTTACAATCTCTCTCTCGATCTCTTGACACAGAGCACACTAGATTCCAACCACACCCATTCCTAAGTGTTGGATCCACAAAGTAAATGGAAGGTTAAATACAAAACAAAAATCATATGCAGAGTCTCAGAGACAAAAAGTAAAGATAGTGGACCAATTCATGAAACAAAGGATAAACAGTCCAGAAAGTCAAACAGCCGAGTGAAAAACGCTAGACCGACATCTGATTTCTAGTAAAATTTCTAAGAAAAATACATAACTTCCATCCACACTGAAACAACAGAAAGAAGTATTTTAAGAATATGTCATGATGCATACATGTGATATGTCCAGACTGTACATGAAATTGCACACTTTTACAACCCCATTCATGCTGTCACGCCAGTATATTAAAATTCATGTGAAATAAAAAAAATTGTACAGATTGTCAGGTCTAGCCAAATAGCTGATTCACTCAAATTAAAATCCATTGTTATAATTTTTTGATTACATAACATTTCAATTTCCAACTGCTGGACTTTGACAAGCTAAGTGGTGGATCTGATGAAACAGCTGCATAGGAGTCAGAAATAGGTCAAATAGGTGTTTTGTCAAGAACACAAGCCATCATTGTCATTGCTAATTGACATCTTTTAAATTTCATAATATCTCAAATGAATTAAAGGCTAACAAATTAAAAGCAATTTTTAATAGCCTATATTTTGTAACTGTAGGCTATTTAGACATGATAATTATGAGGATAAAAATGTCATTTTCGAAGAAAGCCATTTTTATTTTTAAAATCTTATTTTTCAAATATGTTGGAACAATGGATAAAAAATCTATCATCACTTTAATTGTAAGTTCATTCTGTCACCAAATGTGATCACCCAAATTTTCTCTGTTCTTGCAACTTTAACGTATGTATATGATAATAAAATTAGAAGTGATGAGTATTTAAGGTCTCAACAACAATCAAATAGGTAACATGATGCTTTCTGTTTTACTACCACTTATGTGAGAGTATCTCTCAGCATAATTACTGTGCATTTCAAATTACCTATAGAGGTGCATAGATCCTTTTTGAGATTAATATGAATCACTATTTGTGTACAGATTTTTCAATCAAAATCACGCTTTTTTTAAAGCCAGAATTGTGGTTGAAAAATTACCACATGTATGACAATGGTTGTTATGAAATACACTCTATCAGTCATCTTTCTTGGATGTTGATAGAGTTTTTGTTGTTTTCATTCTTATTACAAGGAAGCCATTGATGTTTTGGGTTTTTTTTGTAAGTTTAATTTGCAATAATAAACTATTTTAATTTCAGGTTGTGAAATTTTTGGGGGGCTAGTAAATATTGCATTCAACTAGTCCGACCAGATTGGTAGCTTGAAAAGTTTTTGACCTAGACTGGTCAAATAAACATCTGGCTCTTTGACTTTTTTTTAATCTTACCTGTACAAGTTGATAATTTGTACTAATTACCATCATTAATCACCTGGTCCTCCCTTGACAATAATTCATTTCTCATCATTTCCTTCTTTGTGGATCAGCCCTTAGCAAGTCATAAACAATAAATGTGTAATTAACAGTGTATAAACTTTTGTAGACTTAGGTATAGCTTTTTGTACATATTTTACCTATGTAAAACTTTTTCATTTGTCCTGAAGAAGGGACAGGTTGTCCCATAAATTTCAAAATCTAAATGTTCTTGTCTTTTTCAATGTAGCTCTCTCTTTTCTGATCACCTTTTGGTCTGTTGTCTGTCCATCAACTTTTCACGTTTTTTTTTTTTTCTCCAGAACCACTGGGCCAATTTCAATCAACTTGGTACAAATTATCTTTGGATAAAGGGGATTCAAGTTTGTTCAAGTAAAGGCCCATGCCCCCTCCAAAGGGGAGATAATCATGAAAAGACAAAAATGGGTTGGGGTCATTTAATAATCTTTTCAAGAGCTACTGGGCCAGAAAAGTTTAAATATATATGAAAACTTCTAGACATAGTGTAAAGATTCAAGTTTTTTTTTTAAAAATCATGCCTTACCACCACCACCCACCCATGGTAGGGTAGGACAGAATAGGGGATCAAAGTTATACATGCTAATATTTAAGAAAAAATGTCAAAAACCACTAGTAATAAAAGGTTGCAATTTACATGAAAGCTTCCTGATATTGGAGATCAGTTTTACATTCTGATATATAAGAAGAAACTTGAAAAATCTTCTCAAGAGTCACTGGTCCAGAAAAGTGAACATTTACATGGAAGCTTCCTGACATAGAGTAGATTAAAGTTTGTTTAAAGGTAGGATGGGGACAGAATAGGGATTGGTATAGGGGAGTTTTATATGCTGGTAGATATGAGAAATAATTTGAAATATCTATTTTTATATGGGAATAAAAGCGTACAGAAAATCTTTTAAAATATCACAACAGCTGAACAACACCAGGGCCATGTGATTTGGGTGAGTGACGTGGCCATGGGCCTCTTGTTGGTTTTCAGTGCAGTTTATTAAGATATAAAGTTCAGATTTCCTTACAATAAGATTGTATTCAAATTTTTTTTTATGAAAATGTATTATTCTAACAATTTTTTCAACAGTTGCATTTTTCTTTTCCAGACTTTGTATCAAACATTTACAGACTATGACATTAGGTTTTACCTGTATGAATTACTCAAGGTAAGTCAATGTCACAAGTTTAGATATTAGATGGGGGGAAAAGTGTTTAATATACAGATGAAATATGGTATTCACTTGAAGGAAGTGAATATATGTGCATTGATTTTGTGCATTCTCAACTATTTGGAATATTCGATGGTTTTACCTATCATGATTTTTTAGGCAATCAGGTTATCTGTTGCTATCTGCTTCCATCGACTGTAAATGTTTTAGACTTTTAGATATTACATGACCAATTTTCACCAAAATTGCCATGTAGCATCTTTTGGGAGGGGGGGGGGGGGGGGGGGGGGAGAGAGAGAGAGTAGTGCAATATTTCAAAATCTTTTATTTAGCATAAAATCTAGATTCATAATTATAATGCAGTTCTGTACCAAACTTGATTAGCTTGTAGCCTCTGGGTCAAATTTTGTGTAGTTATAATGAACATGGTGGTCTGTACCCAAATTGTGAAATTCAAGTCCCCTTGTCAGGGGTTTAGCCTGCAGGGGTAATATGGATCAAAGAGTGAAATTGCTATAATTGTTTTAAAAATCTTGTCTACTCCTGAACATCTAAAATAAAAGCTGAGTGCATAGTTACAATGAACTTTGAGAACTTTTTCTTTTATTATTTTTTCTCCATCTGGCTCATACTGTGCATAAAGGTTTTATATGGCCAGTGTTTCAGGGCCCAGCACCAAGGTCAATTTAAAATTGAAAATATTCTCCAGCCCATAGCTTGGTAATTGAGAGGTTCTAGGAGTTCATACTGGACAGAAATGTTACATAAGAGAAGGCAACGTGTTGTGAACCTGAAGCAAGGTCATGCACTAGTTTATTACACAAGAAGTATTTGTCTGGGCAGTTACATTGTAATACAGGGACATTGGAAGCTTGTGCTTGGCTCAAAAGTTACTCTATGAACAAAGAATTTGTTCAAGTCTCAAACTAAGAACATATTTTCAATTTTAAATTCACTAGTAAATGAAAATGAAGATTGAAATAGATATCTAGAGAACACATATGTGTAATGGATAGACTGTAGAAGCTTATATGATAGACATCAGAAGCTCATATTTGACCCCAAAAAGATTGCTTTGCAAACAGGTGGTCATGGGTTTGATTCTTGGTCCAGTCATTGCATCAAGCCTGATGTGTTTAACAGAAGTAGTAGTGATAAAATGATTGTTGATGGTTTATGGCTGGTTGATAATTGATTACAATTTTCATAATTGACTTTTGTTCAAACACAAACCCACAATAAATGGGGCAAATACATATGCATTAATTAATACATTTGAAATACATCGTAGATATTGAAATCAACTTGGCAGTGATGAAGTTGATAACTGAGATTCCTCTTACTGCATAAAATGCAGGTGTATTGTACTATAACACTGTCATCTGTAAGGCTGTCACGTGTACAAGTGTAACCGGTAACGTTTCGTGTTTAGGCTGTAAACGTTTACAAAATCCCTAAACGTTTAAACGATGTTGTATATATGTGTCACAAATCTTGCAGGGTTCAAATTACAATCTAAATTATTTGAATAATTATTTCAAGTGAATAGACTTATTAAACAAATTGCATGGGGAAGTAATGAATTTATAAATGTTTGACTATAGTCTATAGGAACGGTGAACAATTTGCTATGCACACCGGCAACGTCCGTTGCCTCTGAGCACGTCTTTTCCACAGCGGGTGGAACTGTTACAAAACTGCGCTCCTCCCTTGACGCTGAGAACGTGGACAAACTGATCTTTTTGAACAAAAGATTAAAACATAAAGTGAATTGCGCTGCTCCGCCTGCACGTGAAGTCTATGTTAAAAACGAACCGACGGAAGAAGCCGCGGCACCAGCTCTGCCCTCTCTGGACAATCTAATGTGAAATCACTGAAATGAAAATTTGAAAAATGAAGTTTATTGTGAATTTGTGATCTGTATTGTGCAAATGTTGTACAGTGTGAATAAAATTGAATTCAATTTAAATGCTATCCGGATATTTATGTTCGTGTATTTTATTCTGTCTTATATTTATACTCCGGAATGTCCGGTGACAATCTCTGCATCGTCCATAGAACGATGAAAACTGAAACACAAACATAATGGTCATTAATGGGTCTTAAAATTCTGTGCGTATTTTATTTTATTAAATTATACAACACTTCGTTTAAACGGTAACGTTTCGTTTACAATGCTTCGTTTAAATGTTTACAAAATTTTGTAAACGTGACAGCCTTAGTCATCTGTCTGTCCCGTTAACTTTGTCTTTGCAACTCCTCCTAAAACCTTTGGGGGATTTTAATGAAATTTGGTACAAAGAAAGGTCACAATGTGTAGATTTTTTAAAGGAGTTATGGCTCTTGTTGTTGGTGGGTTTTTTGGGGGGGGGGTTTGGTGTTTTTTTTTCTGTTTTTTGTTTTTGTCTCTGTTTTTTGGGAGGTTTTTTTGGTTTTGTTTTGGGAGGGTTTTTTTTGGGGGGGGGGTCCTTGGTGGTGGTGGTTGTTAACAAAACTTGGTACAAAGAAAGATCACGGTGTGTAGATGTGCATATTACAAGGGGAATGCTGTTCAGTAGTTCTGGCACTTGGACTTGGGTTTTTTTTGGTGACTGATATATATGGGTGTATCATGTACCAGTTTAGTGGTGTTCTATTTTTATAATGTGATGTGAAGGGGAGAATCAAAGCAGACTTCATATTGAAAAGTGGAAAAACAATGATGCGACCTAGTTTTGCTGTTTTTCCTACTTTTAAACTTTATTTTACGAATCTAGATAGGATTCATCTATGGAATGTTAATCATTACTGCCTTGACACCGATTGGAATTTTGTGTATTTGTGTGCTGATGTCATGTGGAAAGAAATTCAATGGCAAGGAATGACCTAAGTCAGAGTTATGCTTTATATATAGATAAATTTTTTCCAGTGCAAAGCTTTGTAATGGAAAAACAACTTATCTTTTACACAAAGGATGCCTATGAGGCTATGACCATACAGTATGTCATGACCCTGAATCATTTGGCCAAGATGTAGGTCCTACCCCCATCCTAACACACACTTGCTCCCACCCAACATTAAAGAGTGATAAATATTTGTCCATGCCATGAAAACATTGTCAGAACAAAAATAATACATCCAGTTGTTGGAGTTTAAAGATGCATTTTAGCATCATCAACATGCAACATCTCTAGATTCTTCATTGTGTGATATTTTGGTCACTGCCGCCCACTAGCCTCTTGTTATACTCTCTATTTGTTGCTATTATAATTGCTTTATAATGACATAATTCTCTGAATTTTTTAGTTTCTGAGATGTACAGTAAAATGTAACATGCATTCCACTACAAGTTGTCCCTTTTTTTTTTCCAGGCATTAAACTACTGCCATAGTATGGGAATCATGCACAGAGATGTCAAACCACATAATGTCATGATAGATCATGAAAATAGGAAGGTACTGAAGTTTAGATATGATAAAGTATTTCCTCACATGAGAGATAGGGGCAACACAGTACCAAAAATGCATACATGCATTTGAGTACAGATGCATAAAATGTGTGAGGAAGTCTTGCATAGAGTTGTACTAGTTATTATAGATTAGTGTTTACAGTCTAAATGTGATTTGAGGTAACATAGATTAAAAAAAGAAATGAAAGAATTTTTAGGTAATATAGTAGTACCAGATGTGTGTAACATATGCTATTTTCTTTCAGTTAAGATTAATAGATTGGGGTCTAGCAGAATTTTATCATCCAGGCATGGAGTACAATGTTAGGGTTGCCTCAAGGTACTTTAAGGGGCCAGAACTTTTATTAGATTATCAGGTATGTACATGTAATTAGCACAAGTCCAAGATTTAAAAAAAAATAATCTTTTAATCTACAATTATTGAAGGCAGAAGAATTAAATATAAGCTTTGATCACTTCAGAAGTTCATCATTGAATGCACAACTATTTATTTTGCTTTCACTGCAAGTTCAGTTCAAGCATTCAGGAAAGAAGTTGATAATTGTTTAAAATAGTTGGAGATAGTGTCCTTTGCATTCCTATATAGGGACTGCAGAGTTCACATGAATATGTTACATAGTCAGGGCTCAAAGTAACTTTTTCTGAAGTGGCCAGTTGGCCACCAACCCCAATTCCTTGGTGGCCAATTGCTAATTTTAGTGGCAATATTTTAATAAAATAATAAAATGCTTTTCTAAAAAAAAAAGTTTCTTTTTCAAAGTTTCTGGATTTTGATTTTAATGCCATCTTGCCTGCAATTGTAGGATATGCTTTACAGTTTGTGTGCAGAACATGGACATTGTTTCCTTTTCAATTCACAACCTTGAGTATAATTTCAACCATGAATTTTTGAATGTATCTTCATCATCTGTTTAATCTGAGTCATTTAAGTGCTCTAAGTAAACTGAATAAAATGTCATAACCAAATGCTTTCATCAAACTGTCATGAGCCAGACTTGTACAAGTATTAGCTCGTAAATTGGAAGGAAAAACACAGATCACCAGATGTTGATTGTCCCTTTATTTCTGGTCACCAGAGACAATTTTGACCATTTTTAGTTGTTATTTTGAGGCCTGATAATTTTTCAACATTAGTTTGTTATTATGTTTAATTACTGTCATGAATTTAAATGTGTTTTACTCATAAACATTAACAATTTCCCAAATATTTATAAATATAGATAAAGAACATTATAGAGTGGCAGAAATTGTGTTGAAAATATATTTTGCAATGAAAGTATATCACACACTGTTGTCTATGTATGATTTTTTCTTTCTTGTTTAATGTTTCAGATGTATGATTACTCCCTAGACATGTGGAGTTTGGGGTGTATGTTTGCTAGTATGATATTCAGGAAAGAGCCATTTTTTCATGGGCATGACAATTATGATCAGGTAAATGAAGCAAGGATTTATGCTTTGTGTTTCCGATGCTTAAAAATAGTGGAGAAAGAAGCCTGTTATTTTTCCAAGGTCAAGGCCATACTCTCATGGGGATCATGAAAGAAAACATAACTAATAAGGCTACAATGTTTTGAGAGTAGAATTGAAGTGGGAAGATGTCACTGAACAAGGTGTCATACCTGTTACAACTCGAAAAACAAGGGGATGGGAGGATTATACATGAATTTTTACAAAAATATGCATCAAGATCTCCACTGTTTTAGAAACTAAAGCTTTTCTAATCTTGTAATCATATTACAACACCACAACCAAACTTGTTATTTTCAGTAATAATTCACACAGCTTTTTTGATTTCCTGAAACAGTTCCAGGGAGGGGGAAAGGGGGGAGAGTAAATCTCCTTCCAAAGGAACATTTTTAACTTGTATGCATTCCCATCTTTAAGTAAATAAAAGTAACATTAATTATTATAAGAGTATAAGGAAGCTGCCCATGTGAAATCTTACGATAAACCCCTTAATATCTTGTATTGCTATCACTATTTTGATAAAGAGTGGATGTTTATTTTACTGGGCTTGAAAACCCCCCAATTCTAAATCAAATAGGTACGTAGTATTTGCAATCTTAAGGAATATCAGTGACAATTTGGAACATGCACTCATTGGACCATCAAAATGCAACATTTGGAATTCAGATTTTTCATTGTTTTAACAGGAGACTATTAAGATCCATGGGTCATATACTTGTTCAGTAAGAAATTGATACAAACACTAGTTGAGAAAATGAACATTTAGAAGTACTTTGTTTTATTAATAGTGAATGTCCTGAGTCACCCTGATTTGCTCTATTTTATTTTGAATTTTAGATAATATCTGCATGTGTAATTTGATGAATAAAGAATTTCATTTCTCTTGCAGTTGGTACGAATAGCAAAAGTTCTAGGAACAGATGAACTCTATTTATACATACAAACCTACCAAATAGATCTAGACCACAGGTTCAATGATATATTAGGAAGGTAATCTTAATTTTTGATGTAGTTAGAAGTTGCATCTTATTAAAAATAGTTCAAGATAAAGATGTATTGTGTGTGTGCACAGAAATCATTGATTTATAGTGCTTAAATGTAACTGAACTTTAGTATGTATTGTAGTTTCTGTTAAGTTGGATATGTTTTCATATAAATGAATATAAGTAATTCATATCTGCATAGAAGCATGAAAAGCTAGTCTAGCGGATGTTCATAAACATTGTGAATAATACTGTTTATGGAATTGTGATACATGAGTGATAAAACTTTCACTACAGAATTTCTAATAATTACTTCTCACGTAGGAGTTTGAAACAGAATTGAATATTTCTGTACAATAATTTGATATTGCTAATTATTTATTTGATATCATTAATATTTTAACTTGGTGGGACAAATGTGCTGGTGTTGGCAACAACACCAGCATGAAACTTCAAAGAAAAATTTTAACCTTGGCTTTATCTTTTGAATCAAAGGGGATAGGACTTTGATATTTTTCACTTGTAGATTCCTTGTGACCCGGCCTTTTATGTGGTACTAAGGCCTTTGACATTGACCTTTTTATTTTATTGAGTACTGTTTAGTTTTTGGCTGGTAAGTGCATGTGTTGAGAGTTGCTGTAAGCTACAGATAAATTTCTATTCTTCTGTATGTTATAGGCATTCAAGGAAAAGGTGGGAAAGATTTGTGCACAATGAAAATCAGCACTTAGTAAGCCCTGAAGCCTTAGATTTTCTAGACAGACTTTTACGCTATGATCATCAAGAACGTCTCACAGCAAAGGAAGCCATGGATCATGCATACTTCTGTAAGATGTTAAAACATTAAATTAAGAATATCAAATGGGGGAGAGTTGCAGTTAGTGATAATCCAATTATTGCTTACAATTGAAAGTCGATTGCTGAAGGTCTCACGATGTAAAATACTAAATAACTCTGAATGACTTGATATTTTTCACTTCTGTGAAAACAATAGGGCAGCACTAAAGCTGCAACAATTCACAAAGTATAAGTTCTTTAAATATTTAAGTAACTTAGAGAAACATAAAGAAAGATATATAATATCATAGAATCAGTACTAAAAGCATAGTATGCTAGTTTAACTCAAAGAGTTGTTTAACAACCTGTTGACACTCATTATCATATCAAATCATTGGGAATGATCAAAACAAATCTCACATGTTTTCTGATTGTTTACTACCTATCTAAAATCAAAACGCTCCCATACTTTGGATTCAAGCAACTTGGTAGGATCTTTGAGCACAGAATTGTCAACATTCCCTTCTCTCTTGATTGTTTTAATGACCTGAGGGTTGATAGGACTTTATCTAGCCAATCAGAGGCATCATTGAAAAGATAAAGGAAATAAATAGAAAGCTTGTATGCATTTTATTATTGCGTATTGAACTGAACAGAAATTGAGAATCAATTAGGCCAACAGAATCATGGTTTTCAATTCACCACATTGAATCATAGCACCTCTAGGCAACACCAAAGAAATGGAAACGATTGCCAGTGAATGATGCTACAAATGCTAATGGAAGTGTCATTGCAAGTCACTCAGCATACTTGTGTACCTCGTACTTTTTTTTTTTTTTCTTTTTTTTTTCAGTTTGAAATTTTTAAGTGAACACATGTGGTTAAATGTACATTTGAAACTGAATTGGATTTTGTACAGAGACTGAAGAGTTTGATGTAAAAGAAAATGGATTTAAAATTTTCTAATTATTTAATCATTTATGACCTTGGGAATATTTCCAGTAATTTTATGATTTCCCACTACTAATTGCAGTCTCTTTATAGTAATATGAAATATCTTCAAACTGGTTTTTTTTGTTTTTTTTAAATGATCATTTATATTCCAAATGGATATGAGAAAGTGCTTATTGGATTAAAGTAAGCTGATCAGATCTGTTTAAATTGATGTTTGTTTTCTTGTGTTTTAGACCCAATAGTGAAAGAACAAGGAAGGATGTCTTCAATGTCTGGACAGTCTCCCACCCCCATGTCAAATGCAGGGCAAATGGGAGGAGGTACGGACAACACAAAACAGCGCTAGAGACCTTTGAAAGTGTAGTTAATGTTGTTACCACAACTAATGTACACAAGCTATCCGTGTAAAAGGCTAGGGAGAATGTGCATGCTAATGTATTGTTTTTCATTACAATCATCTCAAGTTTTCAAACCACTGTCATAAAGCATTTTGATTATGCCATATTTGTTTGGCATATATATATTTTTTTTGATGATCCGAGATGTTTTGTGTTTACTTGTCCTTCCATCATTTCATTCTAAAAACATGTAAATTTACTGCAGATCACATTTGTTTTTAATATTATTTATTTCAAAATACAGGGGGTTTTGTGGCTTGGAAATCAATTTCCAGGTCAAAAGATGAGCTTCTTAAGACATAAACATTAAATACAAAAAAAATTTAATTTTTGGCTACATAGAGCAAGAAATTTCAAACTTATTTGTATGACACCTTTTGTGAATGAAAGGTCATTTACACTTACACATCATACATGTATTTGTAAGATTTTCATTTAAAGAAGAGAACTAACACAGTAATTCTTATCGTAAGCACATCAAAAGTGCATATATTTGTTTGGCATACTGTAAATGTATTATATTTGGTGTGTCCAATATTTAATGGAAGTTAATTTTTTTGTGTAGTTTGTATTTGGTTTTAACATTTTTGTTGCAATTATACATTAGTTAACCCATAACAAGACATTTTGCAATGTATTTGATTCAGCAGAAAGTCTTTCTGCCAAAAGTACTGAAAAGAATATGCCACCAAATGTAATATGTTTCAGTATTTTGTTAATACAATTCAAGCAATGAAGCTTCAAAACTGGTGCCTAATGGGCATTTCCATTTGTGAGTGAAAAAGCCAGTGGTTGCAAAAATCCATGTACTTCATTTGAAATTTAAATTTAGTTCAATGGTTTTTTGAGCAAAATATGAAAAATGAGTCTGTCAAGTCAATCATGTTGGCATATACAAGTATGAATCCACTTTGCTGGAAATTATTATAGTTTTAAGCTCTGCTTAATCATGTGTTAAGACAGATGTGAAGAAAATCTTTCATTTAGATATGGTAGGTAAAATAATGCTGATGGAACTTGTTGTGCCCTGGAAGTGTCATGTTTCATTTCTATAGACTGACTTTTCTTTAGTTCAGTCTGATTTTAGGTTATGTGATGGTTTACTATGTGGATTTTTCTTGTATCAAACCAAAATTCACTATGAAAGTTTGGTGAAATGTCAGAGCTGCAGGGCTTAGGAGTTTTAACTTCATTCCAAATTGTGCCTTCCTTAAATTTATGCTTAAGCTTGTAAAAATTGTATGCACTTTTGCTGCAACTGTAGTTATATTTTACAAAGAATTTTATATTTCTTAATTTTGATATCTATATACATATAGTTTGTGCAAGCTGTTGAACGAGTGCCTTGGTACTAAAATACACTGTTAGATAACCTGAAAAGATATAAACACCATGATTAAGGCTTTAGAATTGTTGACAAGTGACTTGAACCTGGACATCAATGTATGTACATTTTAA
Organism: Ostrea denselamellosa; assembly: GCA_024699665.1. Lineage (NCBI taxonomy): Eukaryota > Metazoa > Mollusca > Bivalvia > Ostreida > Ostreidae > Ostrea > Ostrea denselamellosa. The sequence goes on from JAMZEH010000005.1 coordinate 13,882,409, forward strand.
TGCTTAAGGACATGTGCAGTGTTTCTCAATATATAATTTTCCATGAAATTTCAAGTACAATTCACTTGCATTCTATCTTGTTTATACAAAAAAACAAAATTGGGGGTATATTACCATATGTGTTTTAGAGTTAGCATAGTTCTTGGTTGTTGCAAGTAAAAATGAAAATTCAGTTCTTCTGTATAAAGGGGCATTACCTTTAGTAAAGAAGGGGTGAAAAATCTTTGGGACAGTTCTGTATCAAACCTGGACCCTCCTATCACAAGTTACGTGATCTTACCACTGAGCTACTCAGGCTGGTGTCAGAAAGTTTGGTAATATTATTGTACATCATAGAATCTAAGTCTGTTTCAGACAAAAGCTATTCATATTGAGGAGATGAAATAATAATTTTAAAGAAATGTTGTGTATGTCCTTAATGCAGAAAAGAATTCCTGCACTTGCTGTTGAAGGCATGTTTACTAGTAGCAAAAAGACGGATCTAAACATTTTATGGGGGGAAAGGCCCAACTTGAGATTTATTCTATGTATGATATAGGTACATCTACACCTTTGCAATTACTTACTCTATTATTCCTGTTTTTATAGATGCACATTGTATTCACACTAATAGCTTTTCCCTTCGTTCGAACTGTGTTGCACCCACGAGCATGCATGTGATCTGAATGCTTATTGGTTAATATTCTGTTTTGGCCTTTCAAAAGAAAAAAGTAGTTAACATTATGTACAACACTCTGAATTCCCTCATTTTGTGTGTTGCATTCATAGTTGGGCTTACTGTCCAGCATCTGACCATTTGTTCATCAAGATGGAGTTACTTTCTAATAATGCACCTTTATGTGTATTTTCATAACTTAGAATTTTTTTTAAAAAATTTATATATATATATATATATATTATACAGATCAAAGATAGCAGATTTTCATTCTTTAAATACAATATAGAACTTGTGACTTGACTACTAGTATGCTTATAAGCTATCACATAAGAATCTGTACATATACTTACTTTGAAATGAAAGCATTATGGAATATTTTGTGCATTCCTTATATTTTAAAAACCTTTCACCATTATTACCAGAAAATTTACTATCTTGGAATTGAGCTCTTGTTATTTGTGAAGTGAAAATGGGAGACTACTTGAGGGGCTTTGAATCTTGTTCATAGAATTAACAACTCCATTCATTATTAAAACAGATTTTGTAAAGTCTACCAATGGATCAGTTTTTGTTGTTGGTACACATTGTCCTTTGTCCTGCTTAAAGTGATTTGGTGTTTGTACATGTGTATGTATATTGCATTAATTCAGTTCCACAGAGTTCACTGCATGTTGCTATGTGGTCTTTAACATATACTTTTTCAGACATAAAATGTTATTTGCGTACTTTTCAGACAAATCTGCAAAATTTTCAGCTGCTACATTAATTTGCTTTTCTGTATCGGGGTTTTAAAAGTGCAGAAGAAATGCTAACTAGCAAATGCTTTATAGTGTACTTTAAAGTAATCTTTCTCATTAACAACACAGCTATTACATATAACGGTCAACAGTATATTAATGCATAGACTGGGAATATGAGAATCGCAGTGATGTAGATACTGAGTGGACCTTATAATGTATAAGCAAAATTCTCTCTTAGAGTACACAGTACATTCAGGACATTTATTTTAACTACAAAGTTTGATAATGTATACCTTTCCTTTAGAATAATAAGCTACGAAAACTATGATTCTCATAAAATAGGATTGACTAGTAATTTAAGCACGATGTGTATTGAGTGTAGCTTTGGATCTCCTCTTACTATCTTCTGCCTTTTACTCTGAACAGGTGCCGCCATTAACAGCTCTTCTGTCGCCGCGGTGACCAGCTCGCCGGCGTTAACTCCCACCATGTCACCGCTTCCCGCCAGTTCCACCACTGCACAGTCCTAGCCCAGCCTCTGACATTCTACTGACACTTGTTCAGGCTACAGCTTATCCTGATCTCCAGGACGGGAAACTTGTATTCTTACCTAGATCTATTGTACAGCAGATATTTTTTGAAATATGTACTACCATTTTCAGTGTGTGTGAAACATAGGGAAATTTATCTCGTGGAAAGCAACTTCCCCCCCAAATAATTGTGTTTGATGTGTAAACACCATAATTTAAATGTGATGAGCATACATGTAGTGGTATATTTGTGTCTCCTGCGAAGCCTAGCGACATTGAGTGATCTGTCGCACTCTGTAACTTTTTAAATTAGGACTTTGATATTTAAGCATGCATGTTGCTTGTTCGAGGTCCATTTGTTATGGAACATGATTAAGGATGCATTCGCAGGCAACATGTGTGTTCTTTGGAACACTAGTTTACCCTCAACATTTTGGTGTTTGTGTTTTGGGTAACTTGAAAAATTGTATAAAACTTGTGTATTAACACTTTAGAGCTTTCAAATGTGATGGATATCACTATTTGTTCAGTGAATCTGCAATGGTGCATGTTTTCCATGGTGCATTTCCTAATGGGAATGGATGTCAATCAAAGTCTCGGGTATCATGTCATGCCTATGTATAGCGAGTTGCTGTCATCCATCTCATTGTAGCACTGACAGAACATGTAAATGGAACCTTTCCATTAAAGATGACAAAATTTGGTCCGGGTAATATATAAGCCCTAAAACATAGCATTTTTCTGTGATGTTTTTAGTCGGTTAGACTGTTACTGGTCCAATTTACTCATTTGGAATGATTCTGCGATAATAAAGTATGTCTTTGGAAGTTTCATGTGTTGTTCGATGACAGTTAAGCAAGGATTTGATTTGAGTTTATAAAGTTATACAACATTAAAAGTGTTTGCAGTAATGTGGCAACTTGTTTGAAAATTGTTAAATATATTCTTAAATGTTGAGATATCAACATTATGTTCTGTAAAATTTTGTTTTGGCATGACCATCAGCAAGCTGCAATATATCATTTCCCATATTTCTTGATCATTTTTTTTTAATTTTTATTGAATGACTGTATTGCTTGAACCCTCACTAAACAGTGTCATGAAAAATGATTAGTACTTTTTGAAAATGTGATGTAGGTACTGTACATGGGCTGGTATAGACTGTTTCTGGATGGTATAAACTAGTTCTCACGGGCATGCTGAGGTCTTTCTGTTCATGATTAAATCATTAAATATTCTGGATCATCTGACTTGTAGAAGAAAATAGTGATCGTAATGAACTCAAGTGTGTCGAGGGAGAAATAAAACTGATAATGATGATTCAGCGTTGCTTATCTTACTGATTTTTATTCAAACGAAGAGATGTTGTAACAGCAAATTGACATGTATTTGTTCGATGATGTACAAAGATGAGAAGAAATTAAATGTTGAAAGATGTATGAACTGTGACGCTTCATGCTGGCAATCCTTGTAAAGTGCTTCTCGATGATCGCCCGCTAATCTGAATGTCCACCAGTTCAAAGCTCCACTAGGTCGAAAGTCCACTAGTCCGATATGCAGAATTTGAGAACGAGTTGCAGTGGGCCTATATTGCTCACCGTTAACCAGAATGTCTTAGTTTGAAAGAAAACGGTCTCGATGGGCCTATATCGCTCACAGGTGACAGGAATATCATTGATCACACCAGAGATGAGTGAATGGTTGCGCCAAGTACGAGTGCGTCGCTAAGTACACCCCTAACCGGTCGCTGCGTTAACCAAAAATGCTGTATGAAGCGTAGCAGAATCATCCGAGGATTACCGATTGGAACCGCCATTTTGAACGCTCTACTGAGAGTTTGGATGCATGTTGTCAAGAACTTGGAAAATTCTCAGAGTATTTATCCTCGCAGATTATAAAGAAGAAAAAAATGAAAGTGAAAACGGGGGTAATGTAATTAAAATCTCATGTTAAAATGTTTAATTACTCGCCAGCAGTCAATTACCACAAACCGTCTTGTGCCATATCCTTGAGGTTTTATTTACTTCTCTGTCGAGTGTATCAACTAATAGAGTACTTACTTGAACATTTAATGTTCATTGTGCAGAGTTCGCATAATGTTCCAAAAAGGCGGTTTTCTATCGGTAGTTTTCTGGCATAAGATTCCGTAGACTTGAAAGGGGAATAACATTGATGATCTTAGTAAAATATTTACACCTCAAATGGTTTTGTCGTCAATATCTTTACATTTTAATGATTTCCTCATTAATGTGATGCACTTGTGAACGATGCGCATATGAACCGTGTTTTAACTGCTGGGAAATCGCGACTTTAAAAATAAAAGTTGATAGAGTGTGTGAACGTAATTGTGGGAAAGGGCCCAGACTGTTCGTTGACGTCAGATTTAGACATCACCAGCTTTAGGTGAAGTCTGGATCACATATTTCGACTCGAGGCCGTAGCAGTGAGGGTCCTTCTGTGACGTAGGATCTCTGCTTTATAAGGTCATGTCCGAAAGACCCGTGACTTCCATTTAATGCTTATGGAGCGCTTTGGATTAAGATGAACTAAATAATTGAAGATCTCTTTAATTTTGAAGATTTCAATTCATTTGATGTGCACAATAATTAACGATCTCTTCAAATAATTATATTTTCAATTCTGAATTTTTTGCGCACATTAATTGAATCGTTGATGGCATTAATTATTCTGCTGAATAAATGAGCTTTATAACTAAATTGTTACTCTTTTGAAGTGAATTGATATCAACAATTGAATTGATGCGCTCTGCAATTATATTGTAGAGTAATAATTCGATTAATGCGCGCGTTATTGAATAATTGCTCTCTTCAGTTGAATTGGTACGCGCAATTATTTTTAAACACTCCTTAAAGGGGTTCACACACGCTTCTCGAGTATGGGATTATTTTCTGCTTTATAATTAATTATAAATCATTATTATAACAGAAAATCTTTCATGTCCCTATAACCAAATAATGTTTTTATAAAGCATGCCACGTGTTTTGATAAAAATAGCACTTGCTTCTAAAGCCCTGCATGTGTGTCTCATAGCTAAAGGGTCAGTGATATCTCCACGTAAATTCTAGAGTGTGTATGTGTCGTATCGTTCTATTTTAACCATTTTATCGCATAATCTGTCAAAATTCTGGGTTTAGCCATTGTACGCGCTCACTGGATTGTTTACCCTCCGTGTGCATGCGTCCGAAGATCGAAAGAGGAAGTCTCGGTGTTGTTAAAAAAGGGCCTTCCAAAACTATTAATTTATTGCATTTAAACGAGAATTTTCAACTTTAGAAATGTTATTTTTGCAACGTTTATGCATTCAACTATGCTACAAAATTAGAGAAAGCTCTGGGAAAATTGTCATTTTACAATTTTGGAGCAAAATGAGCTGTAGTGTCTCTTTAAGTAAACATGGGAGGTGGCTGGAATTAATTTTTGCGTTCACTGTGCACACAGTCATTGACCAGAGGTGGGTACGGTAATACAGGAATCTTTATAACAAAATTTGAAATAAGTTAACGAAATTGTCTATATGGAAGTATATTGTCCAACATTTCTTTCCCCCCAAATCAGCATACTGATCCTGGGTGTATGGTGGTATTATATTCAAGACAAATATTTTTTATCAGGAATAAATTTCATCGAGCGTTCCACATGAAATGATTTATATCTCGAGCCACAAGTGGTGAAGTACACAGTAAACCAAACAGAGAAGGACGTGTAAATTGGTGCAATATTATACAAATCTCGATTCGTATACGAAAATCTTGATTTATATTCGATGATCTTGTTTATTTTATTCGAAAATCTTGATTCATGTTCGATAATCTTGTTATTTGCGAACATCTTGATTTTTATTTGATAATCCCGTTATTCGTATGCAAAAATTCGATAATCTTGTTATTCGTATGCGAAAATCTTTATTTATATTAGATAATTTTGATATTTATATGCGAAAATTTTAACTTGTAAATAACCTCGATATCAAATCAAAATGTTTACACATCGCCCTAAATATCATATATCTATATTATATATAGATCACGATTTTGGCATATAATTGAAGATTCGTATAATAATTAATAATGCAACAATTTACACGCCATAATAATCGGGGTTCCAATTACTGTGTACATCACTATTTGTGGCTCGAGATATGAGTTGAGTGCATGCATAAAATGAGCATGTCAAACTTTTTTTTTTTTTTTTTGGTAAAAATATTTGTGTGCACTATGCACCCAGGATTAGCATGCGATAATTCTCTATACTCGGTCGATTGTGCAGAAAATATCATACGGCATTGCCCCCACGTTTTCATATCCCTTAAAATACAATCTATCCACATTTATCCTAAAGGTATATTTTTGTGATTTAACTTGCATATGTCAAATTGAAGTAATTTACTATATTCATAAAAACTGCCCAAAGTAATCACTTAGAAGACATAAGTAACTGTAAATTAAGCCTCTATTAGACATCTACTTTAATTATTGCCTATTTTAAGGGCCATATTTTGGGGTTTGTGAATCATTAAGATCTTTATCGTACTGGTATTAAAAAACTGACGCCCAAAGCAAAGCGTTCTGTTCATCACTAGTCCGTAAATCAAAATACTCAACAGGTTCAGGGAGGTACTGTGTTCTTGTAAACTCAATTTTTGTCTAAAATTTCCCCAGAAACTGTTTAGCATTGACTTTACAAGAGCTCTTAACCCTGGGTAAAATTTGATTTTGTTATATATTAGTAAAATGTTTTCCCTGCAATAATAATCACTAATGTATTTTATTCGGTCTTCTGTTTTGCACCAATCAAGCCAACCACTTCATTAAAACGAATTGCTAATGGATACTTTCCCCGTTATTCAACACCACGGAAAACCAGACAGTGGTCTTGGAATATTTAATCTGACATTCAATATCATCCTAACGGAATGAAACCAAACAAAGAGAAATATTTTTGAAAGTTTTGTTAATGACGAAATGGTGCATATTCAGTTGGATTAACAACGACGATTTTTTCGGGAACACTGAGACAATGAATGTCCATATCGCAGCTATCAGACTGCTTATAATCAAACAGATCAAGCTAGACTAAAAGTTTATTCTTTCGTGGAAAAACTTGATAAACGAATACTTTATGTCGACACTGACTCGGTAGTATGGACCACAAAACCTGGAGAATGGGATCCAAAACGTAGTGATTACCTTGAGAACACAGGTGTTTGACATTTTGAATATGATAAAAAATTTATCCCTGTTGACAGATTGTTTACAGAAAGATATGTATATTTTTTTAAGTTAACTGTATACATATGTATTACCTGTCCTTGGGAACTTAACAAATGAAGTTCACAATGAAATTGAAATGTTTGTGATCGCCGGTCCTAAACTTTGAAGAATTCTGGAACTGATGGTAATTAAGCCTTTTTCAGTGCAAAATTCATGAGGAATCGACTCGAGTTTCACCAATCTTCAGAAAATTTAATTTTGAAACTATCCAAGATTGACGACCAAGATGACGTTAGAATTGCAGATACTGGGCCGCACAAAATCGCAAGAGACACCAAAACAATGAATATCATTACCAAAGTCGCAGAAAGACTACAGAACGTATTACAAGGACATGCATCTATCCCATACGGAATGTAGTTTTATAGCATATGCTGTTATTTTAAAAAAAAATTGTATATGTAATTACTCGTATGTAATTAATCATCTTGTCGCAATCTATGTGTCATTAATATTTTCTTGATTGAACAATCACATGGATAATTCATTATCTTTAGAACTTCTCGGATATTTTTTTAATAGATGGTGGGAAAACACCATACAGGGATCATTACACAAATTATAACTTCCTCACAAAACACTGCCTGGAATAATACTGCGTGAATAAATGGCGCCAACCTGCACCCCAAAGAAATCCCCGAGGGTGCCAAATTACTTCACAGATCCCCCTAAAATCGTAACCCATAAATTTCACCTGGGTGCCTGGTTAATCCAACCCTTGTACCCAATGTGATAACAAATGACTTACAAGTACAGCCTTGACCACCTCTGGACTGTATAAAAGGAAATGGGGAAGATTCGGCAAGAACGAGTCAAGAGGACTATACAGGTCGAAAAACGTTACATCTCGAATATTTGTGTCATGCATGAATGTATCAAAGTCTGTGGATGGTTGTGAGCTATAGCATTAATAAAACTGAATCAGTATTGTACGCACTGCGTATTTCACTGGTTTCAAAATCTGCGAGTCAATATAATGAAATAACAGTACTCTTTTTTTCCCCTTTTTTTTATCCCCTCGCCTAGCAAATTAATGTAATATATATGCTGAATAAATTATTAGTCCCCCACCGGTGAAACCGAAGGAAAAATATAGATTCTATCTTCGTTTGTGTGTCCCTCTTGGTATTGGCTTACTACTGTATGTTAAAGATCAAACTTTTAGTTTCGTCACAGTGATTTTTACGAGATATATGGGACTAGGGGTCGAAGTTAGCTTTCCGAACCCCCTTTTTTCCCCACCGTTCTGTAATACAGTAAGTCGAAAGTTGGTATGCGGTTTATTACTGTATGTTACGTTTCGTCACAGTTGAGTGATTTTTACAAGAATTATGGAACATTGTACCGAATACAGTTCCACTTGTAATCAGGAAGATTGAATTTGTATGTGGTACGTATACTATTGTATGTTTACAGATCGAAACAAGTTTCGTCACAGTTGAGTGATATTAACGAGGTTTATGGGACTCTGTGTCGAATACAGTTTTTCAGAACTTTCTTCCACTATGCTGCAATTTCTTGGAATGAAATGGAAAAATAACCGGTGGTTTGCGACTATGATGAAATATTCAAACAAAAATGTAGAAGTCTCGTGGTTAACTAAATTACTCTAATTCTCTCTATTTTACATTGTGGAAGATCTATTTATTAATATAATAATAATATAATTCAAACCAGTCCTTCGGATTCGCTGCATCTATTTACACTGAACAGATCAATAATGTTTCCTCGTTCTCTCTCTCTCTCTTATATATATATATATATATATATATATATATATATATATATAATTATAATAAATATCACAAAGCTGATAGAGTATATATTCGACTAGTTTCTTCGAAAATTCAGAAGTATACTTAAAAACTAGTCGCGTATACACCCAATGGCTTGATGATGTTTTTATTATACTACTACTTGTGTGGATTTTTCTGCTTCTTTCTGGATCACACACACACACCTATATATATATATATATATATATATATATATATATAGTTAAATTACATTTCAAAATGATAGTCTTTTCTAGAAGAATGCATGGTACCGAAAGTCTCAGAAAAACTCTCGAAATGATTAAAAGAATCAACCACACTAAAATGATGATGGTGATGAGATTTTAAAAAATGATTGCATGCCACCAAAAACAACTCGGTAAAGAGCACCAAGAATTTATAATCAACAGGTTTTTGGGGGGTTTTTTTGGCCTTGGACGGAGTGATCAAAACTTTTCTTAACTTATAAATAAAGGGGTGCAGGGTGGCTTTAATTGCCAATACAATAAATGACATGTAGACTAACGCATCAGGCCAGAGAGCAACGGAGCTGTGTTATTATGGTTACATAATGTTTTATATTAAATGTTTAAATGAAATTCAGTCATAGCGTAAATTAAAGACTATCTTCTAATGAACTAATTGAAATATAAAAATTCATAAAATTATATTATCATGAAAAGTGGGTCTATAATATACACTATATAATATAGGCCTATTGGTAATCGAATATGCACGGCATCGCGTAGCTTCACCGTGTCGATCAGAGCAGGTATTTACTTACACGGAATATCGTTTAATGTAATCGAGAAAATGTTAGATTATTTTACCTAGTATTTACTGCAACATGCATTTTGCTATAATGTAATATCCTACACAGTACACACAATATTCAGATGTTCACATCTAAACAAATATCCAAAAAATCCGCGTTGGAGTCACGGAAGTATTAATCACATATCGTGGATATACATGCGCATGTAGTTCCTCAATATTTTCACTTTTAAATATATTTTTTGTTTAATTTTTGCATCCTAATTTCATTTTCATCGATACTATTGTGTATTCAATGCTATTATGTATTGCTAATAAAAAATTCAACGATCTTTTATGAAAAAGCGCCTTGGAAACTGAACTTAGCAACTGTATCGTAGAGCGACCCTTTTACCGCCCTTGGAAACGTAGTAAGTTGATCGACGCAGAGCAAGATCTTCACTTAACGACTGAACACCACGAGAGAAGGAGCTGTGTAGCCGGCGTCCAAAAGGACGAAGATAGATTGACTAAATTAATATACAGTAATATCTAAAGATGTTCAAGAACACATTTCAGAGTGGATTTTTATCCATACTGTACAGTATAGGAAGCAAACCGTTGCAAATTTGGGATAAAAAGGTAAGTCGAAGTTATCACTTTGCAGTTATCTTTCATGATCGCCATAGTGACATGGCTGGCAACCTGAACATGCTTACATTATTGTTAGTTTTCCTGATTAATGATACCGACAGAAAGTAATTAGTAATTTTACCATTGATTTGTGAAACTTATGTGTAATATAAGGAATAAAAAAGCGATATTACTTGAATTTAAACCGAGGAAATGTGGTTGGTTACGAGAGCGGAAGTGAACCTTCCATTGTTTGTGTCTGATCATAACATATTTAAAGATGCTTTTAAACACAGGAAACTTTATATCAGTGATATTTTCGGCATACAAATAATTGAAAAACGCAATCAGTAAACCTTGTGCATTGTTGTATTCTCTTAAAATTCTGTTCTGTAACCTGCACATGGTTGTTGCCATGCAGCTATATCAAATTTCATTGTTAGTTGGAATGTGAAAAAAGAGCGTTGCCATGCTTTAATTCAGGTGTATTTAGCAGTATCTAATATCCAAATTACATTTTAGACTTAATTAATCATGTACATGTTTTATGTTTCAGGTGCGAAATGGTCACATCAAACGTATCACAGACAATGATATCCAGTCTCTAGTTTTAGAAATTGTTGGAACGAATGTCAGGTATCAATAATATATATACTCTGTGATATTTTGTTATACAATGAAACAAACGTGTAGTTATTTGAGTTTTTTTATTATTGTTTCAAGTATTTTTTACATATGTTTACAGCACAACATACATCACATGTCCAGCAGATCCAAAGAAAACACTTGGTATAAAGCTTCCATTTTTGGTGATGATCATCAAAAATTTAAAGAAATATTTCACATTTGAAGTACAGGTAAATTTCCTGATTTTCATGCCTCTAGTTTATTACTGATGACATTATTAAATTTTGTCAGTTGTAATTTGTATTGATATGGTGTTTTCTCTCAATGTAGGTTTTAGATGACAAAAATGTCAGGAGGCGATTTAGAGCTAGCAATTACCAGAGTACCACAAGAGTAAAGCCATTCATTTGTACCATGCCAATGAGATTGGATGATGGCTGGAATCAAATTCAGTTCAACTTGTCAGATTTCACAAGGAGAGCATACGGAACAAACTACATTGAAACCTTGAGAGTCCAGGTAAGAACAGTTTTCTAGGATTGATCTATGTAATGCTAAAAAAATCACAAAAGTGACTTTCATGTGAAATGGTGTATGAAATAACAAGTTTTCAGAAGTTTGATTGAAAGACTTTGCTAAGGAATGTGTTGTTTGATATTTACAGATTCATGCCAACTGTCGGATCCGAAGAGTATACTTCTCAGACAGACTTTATTCAGAAGATGAATTACCAGCAGAATTCAAATTATACCTACCTGTACAAAACAAAACAAAGGCATAACAGACAATATTTGACTCTTAGAACATTTTAACTCAGTGTAAATATATCAACATTTTAAACTGTTCAAATTGCTACTCAAGAAAGTTCAAAAAAGTCTGTGGATAAAAAAATTGATCATCGGACTGCAAAAAGTAATTGTGTACTTCAATATTTAAGTGATGTTGGACAGTATGAACAAACGGATGTTGGCAACGCTGATGGAAAGAACAGTTGACTTGGCATATATTGAACTTGTGTCATTGTTTCCATGGGGCCATAACCGGTTAAAAGTGTTCATAATCAGTTCTCTTGTTATTCTGTTAATTTCATGTTTTTCGAAAGAAAACTATTTCTGTAGGCTTTCAGATTTAAAAAAGGTACAGTGAAAACCAACAACTCAGATCTGTATAGTTCTTGCAACCAAATTTAACTCAGGAATAGGTGTTTAATAGAATCCTGATTATTTTGTGATTGAAACTTGAGAAAATATATATTTGAGCAGCTGGATGACTGATGAGCGTATCAAAATGGAAAAAAACATTAAATATTTTGAAAATGTCTGAAAGATTTATTTTTTTTGGAAAGTTGGGGATTTGTTGCAATATGTGTTATATATCAAAGTTATTTGTTATATTTTGTTTCAACCAATTTCCCAACTTTATCTTTTCTTTTTTTTTTCATTGAATACATTTCATCCAATCATTCAGCTTCATTTAAGCATAAGACATATTAAAAAATGTTCTTGCATTTTTACCCATTGTAATTATAGGAAAAAATAAAGTTATAAAGAACAAATTATCTTGTTTTGACAATGATATTCGGGAAGGGGGTTGAATGAGATTATAAAATTTGTAAATATGCTCTTTTTTATGTGTGCTTGTGTTTGAGTTGCCTAAGGTGCTTAGTGAGTCTAATTAGAGCATTGTAACATTGTCCGTATGTAATTGTTATGTTTTGGTTTGAGGTCCACAACGACATTCAGGCCAAAAAGTTAAACTAAATAAATATAATATGAAGTCCACTTCAGTATTGGTGTTGCTTTTAACATTTAACTGATCAAATACATTCCTTAGCTGTAGATGATGACTTCAGTTGGGTTGCTTTTAACATGTAAGGTGTAATGTTTTCTGGCTGTAGACTGGGGATTACATGATCTATCAATATAACTTCTGTAAATAAACAAAGGAAAGTTTTACTGTTACGAACGCAACTACGTAAAACTGGCAAGGCATGCTACAGGAAGGTCTGTAAGCTACGTCACTGACCAGAAAAGTTTTTTCTGATGTAACAATTTAGACCCTCATTTGCCCCAGAGGTCATGGTGTGAAGAAACCTTAAATCTATGACTATCAGTTGAACTGACATTAATAGAAATAGGTAAGGGATCTGATATCAGAGCAAGTCAAAAAAATATATATATCAAGAAATAAAACATTCTCAAGCACAACAAAACCACAATTTACTAATATGAAATGCAAACATCTTTGTGCAGCATAGATTGCAGTTCAATCTTTAGGGGTCATGGTGAAACCGTATTGCATGGTACACATAAAAAGGAATTTGAAGACAACATAAAACATCTTCAGAAGAACTAAGGAACATTTTTTCTTTTTGAAAAAAAAAGGGGGGAAAACATATTTCAACGATGTCAAACACCTAGGATTCAAGAATTCCTGCCAGGGCTGTAAACTGAAGTTTTCATATTATTATATTCACCTGACATGCAAAACAAATGGGATGGGATGGAAATAAATTATATCACAGGTATCTGTGTACAGAATAATGTTATATTGGGTTGGTTGGTTGTGTATTAATGTTCAACGTCCTGCCCGAGAATTTTTCACTCATATGTAGACGTCACCATTCCTGGTGAAGGGCTGCAAAATTTAGGTCTATGCTCGGCGCTTATGGCCTTTGAGCAGAGGGGGATCCTTATCGTGCCAACGGTGGTACGGGGCCTCAGTTTTTGCGGTCTAATCTGAAGGACGGCCACATTTAGTAGCCTCTAAAGTCTTACAAATGAGAAGCAAGGAGTAACTAAGGACCTGTTCTAATCCGGATCCCCATGGGAATGTTATATTTGGAAAAATTCATCATATCTTATTATACTATAGCAACTAAGATATCTTAATTAAAATATGACTTCACAATTAATTCTTCATCCTGCTGAAGTGATGTACGTACAAAATACATATTGTCAGTGTGGTTCCATCTTAAAATAAAAAATAACAGAATAAATTTCTTTCGTATCTTCTGTGGCCTGATACCGCTGATGCTTGCGTCAAGTTGGTGTCTTGTTGAATATACTTCATACGAAACTATATATATCTACGATAGCACACCGGTAGGCGACGTTATTTTGGAAGGATTTTTCCATTCTAGATAACCCACACAATAAACAAACCTTTAAAAAAAAAGAAGCTAGGAACATGAGTTTTTTAATACTATTCACATCGTGGAATGCTCCTCAGCATACTATGCTTGATTTATAGTACAGTTTAATGCAATATACACGCACTATAATATACTATATATAGGGACAAATTCATACACATGCAGTTCAGGCGCGGATCCAGCTTTTTTCATGGGGATCTAGGACCTCGTTCCAGGGCGAAGCCTCCGCAGTTTCCACGTTTTTACATAATTGCATTTTGCTCTCTTCAAATGAAATGATTAGCAATAATTCTTTTAAAGAGAGAGCAGCTATCTATAATTAGAGATACCATCAGTCCATTTATCCACAATTGGTTTAATGATCTCTCTAAATAAATTGTTGCTCTCTTTAAAAGAGTTGATGCGCGCTTTATTCTCTATACGAAATCTTTGTAAATAATTAAAGATGTTTTCAAATGAATTAAAGAGATCATCAAATCATTTATTCCGAGCTCCAAAATAAATTTTGCGAGCAATAATTTCACCACATTAATGTGCTCATCAATTGAATTGATACGCTCAACAAATCAGCATTATTGCTCTCTTCAATTCAGTTGATGAGAGCAATATTTGATTTGATGCGCGCTTTAATTCAGTTTTTGTGCGCATTAAGTGAATTGATAATATTTTCAAATAATTCAAGATATCTTCAATTATTTGAGTTTTTGTTAATTTGGCGCTCCATAAAACTCACTCAGTTATGGTTTAATGATATAATAATGCATCCCTAAAGGGTCCTGGGAGGTGGTGGCAGAAGCAAATTAATTTTTGAGGTTTTTACGTTAAAAATGTTCCGTACCTTTTGGACCCCCACCCCGGCTCGGGTCTGCAATCATAGTGACTTGGTTGGGATATATGACGCAATATGACATACGTTATGAAAGAAAACCTAAAACAAGTCTCATATATACCCCTAGTGCAAGTTATTCGTTGCGAGGGTTGTAACTGTTCAATATGTCATTAATTTCGTTTGGAAACTCTTAGAGTCTTGTTTCAAGAGTAGCAAAATAGTCATATTTATCAAATATAAAGTGCACACAGTTCTTCGTGTATTTCAAATTAGGGGAGGGGGTTGAATTCATATTTTCTTTTTCTTTTTAAAGATTATCCGAGTCTGTTGCTCTGCGTTGTGCGTTAACAACTGACGATTTTTCTTGATAACCATCCTTTCAATTTTATTCAAATTTGAAATGAAGCATCTTTGGACAAAGAGGGGGGTATAAATTGTAAACTTCGGGACTCCTGTAACCCTGGGCCTTGGGGTGGGGCAAAAATTTGTAACATTTTCAAAAATCTTCTCTACAACGACATTAAGACTGTATAAGGAAAACTATGTAAATGCATAGTCATACAGAGCAGGAGGACCTATAAAATTGCAAATTTCATGATCATCGGAGTACAGTTTCTGACTCCAGGACGGGGTCAAACTTGTTAGATAGTATTTATGTGTAAAATATTTAAATAACATCTTTAATAATCTTGGCACTAAATATCTATTTAGAAAGAGCTCTTTACCATAATTGCACATTTTATGGTCCCAGCGGCAGGGGTTTTGATTCCAGAGTGGGCCCAAATTATCGTAGTGATTATTGTCTTTATCATTTGAAGGATTTCTTCTTTAATTTTGCTGATAATGTGTATAAACTAAATGCATATTTATGGAAGGCAGGAAGGGATGCACCGACATTGTGAATTTCACAACCCCAGGGTTCTGACTCTAGGGCGGTCCAAAAATAGTCATATAGTGCTAATACAACATATACTGGGTATTAGCACTCAGTACGACCAAATTTGGTATGACCAAATCAACCTCAATTTTCAAAGATTTGTATTTCTTCTAATTTCAGATATTTCTCTGTTTAAAAAAAAGCCGTCAATTCCAATATTAGCAAGCTATTGCTTATTATAAGTATCCAGTATGATGTCTGCAAAGTATCGTAATCATGGTTTGGGCAGTAGGTATTAAAGGAATGGATCAAACAAATTGAACACGTTACTCCGAGAGTAAGCCTCTAGGAAATGCTTGTCTTAGTTTAACACCTTCCCTTGTTCTGGTCACAAAACCTCTCTGACTTATACCTTTATCATAAATGGACACTTGTATTTTGAACTGGCGGTGCGCATATATACCATATATATGTCACTTCATTTTCTATTAATGTATGCAAAAATGTCTCACACCGGAATGGTGAACCAAACATCTATGATCGAGAAACAATTACATGTTTATTGTGAAGTGGGGGTGGGGTAGGGGTGTTAACCCAAACACACTTTTCATATGGGAAACCTGCATCCTCGATACTTTCTCTGTTAGATAGAGAGTGACATGAAGACTATTTAAGTACCCGAGCCAATCCGAGTCCAGTTTTCAGAATTAGGATTTTATTCTGTGAGAGTAGATACTCAAAGCACCAGCAGATCCTGAAAATTATCTAGATCTGGATGACGCTGATCCAGTGGTTCTTTAAGACAAAAAAAAACTTTAATGAACAAATATTGTCACTTTGTTGGCGGTAAAGGTACCAGCTGCGCAACCTCCCATTTGCAAATGTTTTGTACCCGCCCCTGATGTCAGACAATCTCATGTCGGATATTACATGAATCTAAGACTATACTTCTGATTTCTCATGCGACCTTTAATCTTTTTAATTTAAAAAAAAAATATTATCTTTTTTTTTCTTCCATGCAATAACTTAACTTCAAAACAAGATTTGATTTTAGATAAAAGAAAAATAAACCTATATAAAAACAAGAAACAAATGACTTCTTTTATAGGCAATAACGTACACAAATACCTAAATGTATAATTAAATATGTATAACAAATACTGAAGAAAAAGATTTAGTAATGGCAGTAGACACTTCTCGTGCGACTTCTCGGAATGATCCGTAAACAGCGTTCGTACACACAGCTGCTGTCGCTGTTTCTATGTTTTCTCAGCAGTATAGGATGCTGATTTGAGAATTTTCAATTTTTTACTCGGTGATTTTACAATATCCATTGTTACAAAGTGATGCAAATCTTAAAAAACTCTTTCTCACCATAATACTATTAGACATATATCGAATGTCTGTTGTACATTTCAATTTTCTCAAGGTGATACTCACTATATATATAGTGGATGTAGGCTATGCCTGTCCACTTCTCTATTAAAGAGAATATATATACACTTATAACTTATAAAATATGGTATGGATTCTGGAATTGCTGAAAATTATCGTTTACATTTTGATATAGGAACAATGATCGAGTTCAACGGGGTTGGGTGGGGGTGAACTTTCATGTACATATTTTAGCATCTAAAGAATGACTATATGCTAGTGTGTGATAATTTACATGCCGTATGCTCCCGAAAGAGAAGCAGGACCGTGGCCATAACGTATATATGCTAGTCCAGAGTGCTCAATTGCCGCAGCCTGGATACGGAACAGTTGCCCCGGAATTACCATCTTTAAAGAAGTAGACAGACATATGCTATGCCTGTCTTAGATACCAGTCCGGAATGGAATCTTATTGTATGAACTGACAAAAGCAGTGAGGTGAAACAAACAAAACGAACAACAAAACACCTTCACAAAATTGTTATTTAATATTAGTAAATGGTAGCAGTGGTATCTAGGTTATATAACAACAGCAGATCGGACTTGTCCTGGCTCATGCTCATTTTTGTTTATATGTTTGTAGCAACGGAGGTATTACTGTAAACTGTCGAGGTATTCCGATTGAAAATAGAAACTGAAAGTAGAGAACTTCTTCATATGGCGGACTGCAGTTTTGATGACGTTATTGAATACATTACTTCTAAGTTAGAAAGTAATCCTATATGCAAGGATGTACGACAGCATTTGATATCTATATCATATACAACAGATCTAAGGGAAAACCAAAGAGCCACAGAGAGGTAAGGGTAGAGATGGCGAAAGAGCACCAGATATTACGTCCCGAAGATAAGGAATAATTTCGAAAATCTTCAAAACAGGTTGAAAATTCATCATACAGAAAAAACCCCCTGATAGTTTGTTTTCATTTTCGTTTATTTTCAAGCAGTGACTGTAACAATCAACAAACATTAACTTATCTTAACAGCTTTCTAAACACGGTTGTGATCATATACCATGGACCCTACTCCTACCATAACCCCCAGTTTATGAAAAGAAATATGTACATAAATATAACTATTTTTGTTGAAGTTCTCTCAGAGATATCCAGTAGTCCGACGTCTTTCGCCAACACTGTAAGGGACTCACGGCAGTCCTAGACTCCTGGGAAAAAAAGATTCCCCAAATAGGCTTTTATTTATATTTTTTTATTTGTGAGTATCTATTGTTTTGGTATTTTACTTAAAATATTCTACAATACAAACCAAAATGATATAATTTTGTATTACATGTAATTATGAAGAGTGAGAAGTGCACATATACACACAGTGCTGGCTAGTCCACTGGTAATTTCTGTAGAAACAAGAGGGTTATTTATATTTGGGGGGGGGGGTAGAAAAGATCAAATATGAGGGTTGTTCGATATGTAATGTGTATTGTATGATATCTCAAAAGCATTCAACTCAAATAGTGAAATGAACATTACATCCTTTCGAAGTATTCTCCATGGTTTGAAATACATAATTTCAATCTCTGAATCCATTTCTGAAATGTGTCACGGTACGCTGATTTAGGTAGACCTCTGAGGCACTGACTGATGGCTGAGCCAAAGGCTGGTCAGAACTTTTAAGAAAGTTACATGGGGCTAGATCTGGAGAGTATGATGGATGTTGCAAGACGGTCACCTTTTCCAACTTCAAAAATTGCTTCACAAGCTCAAATGTATGTGATGGAGCATTATCATGAATTAGATGCCTAAATCCTGACACAGGGCATCGTTTGTAATAATATTTCTTGAGCTTATTTTAGTATAACGTCTTGGTAATACCGACCTGTAACACTTTTGCCCTTTGGCATTGGAATTTGTATGACTATACCATCACATGAGAAGAATATGCAATAAAGAACCTTATAACAAGGTATTATTTTATCTCGGAATAATTATATGTTTTGGAATTTAACTAATTGATGTGTATAAATGTAAAAGACATCTGTAGATCAAAGAAAACTGTTTTCATGTTGAGAAATGTTGTAGAAACCCCTTTCTAAACTATGAAGAAATAAACAATGAATTTATTTTATTTTTTTTCCAAGTGGAGATGCACTAAAATGTAGAGATGTGCTTCACTATCATTTTATTTTTATTCTTATGTGTTGCTTATTAAACATATTTCTTTGTTTTGTGAACTCTGTGTCTACTTTAATGCATCAGTGTTTTGTTCTACGTTTCGTAGTTGTGCCAGGCACGGACTACGCATACTGCGCATGCCTTATACCCCCGACTTCTGTGTTGTTACATTTTCTACTTATACATCGATATATCGTAATCCAGAATAAGTATTACGTTTACAAAGGCCAATGTAAAGAAATAAGATTTTTTTTTATCACAAAATGGTTGACAAGGCACGTAACTTGCATGAGTGTTAATATGAGTAATTTTGTAGTGTGACTGTTACTAACAATATTAACTGGAACCACCACATAGACCAGGCAAACTCTACCACAGCCTTTCTCTGGAGGAATCTTTCATTATGTCCCTAGAAAGCCAAGGTAAGTGCTACACATCAATGGTCAGATCTCAGGTGGAATAGGCTGTGTAGGACTCCTATACCAACATCAGTATGCTGAAGAGTGGACAGTGCAGAGCTACAAGATATGTGCTGGCTGACTTTCAGACCACCAGCAGTGTCACAACTATGATTAAGCAGAATGGATGGGAATCACTACAGCAATGAAGACAAGCAGCAAGAGCAGTGTGGATTTACAAGATCTAGCACTCCCTAGTAGCCATTCCATCTTCACCTTTCTTCCATCCTATTGGTGCTGCTATTAGAGGCCATCAACATCGACTGCAGATCCATTATACCAGAACAGACACTTTCAAAGGATCCTTTTCCCCATCTGGGATCCACCTGTGAAACACGTTACACCTATTGTCATAGGAGCCCAATCCCTTGATTTGTTTAAGTCTTGGGGTTGCCAAACATCAATAAACATTAGGTGATCAATACTTTTTTAACCAGTTTTTAAATTGTATATAGACGACTCTCCCCAGTGCCTGTGTCCCTTTTAAAATTAATAAGCGTGATGATGCCAGCCACAAGGCCAAGACTTTAAAGGAAGAAGAAGAAGAAGAATTTGAATATAATCATTCATGTTGTATGTGGTGTTGTCCAAACATATGATTAATAATCATGTGGCAACTGATTTGTCCTGGCTTCAATTTATATTACCTTTGTACCATTTATCTTCATAACTGGAAAATGTACCTCAGTTACAGGGTTCTGATGACGACCGTCTAAGGTCAGAACTGGTCAACCAAATAAAGTCACATAGCATTCACACAAGTGTTGGTGATCTGTTTTTTATTTCTAAGTTTTACTTTGGATATGCAGACCCAATTGAATACCACTTGATAACCACTTGTGAGAATCCTCTGAAATTTTAACTTCAAGGTGTTGGTCTCCAGTTTTTAACTTTTTATTATTAAAAGATACTAAAATGCAAGTGTTTATTATTGATTTTGATGTAAATTATTCAGAATATTAAAAAATGTTAGACAGTGATAAATCAGAGTTATAAATTTGAGAAATATCCTCATTGCTCTCTGTAAGTTTTTTACAACATCAATAACACCATACTCTTCATTTAAAACACCAAGTGCGAGGTTGACATCTTGAGATGTAGGCCTTGTAACTGGTTCATAAATTTTTTTTTAGTGAAATCAGAAGTAACTTTGATTTATTCACTTTAAATTTTATGTATACTTTTTACCTGGTTTATTATGGATGAAGGACTTTATTTTTCATAAAACACAAATGAGTTTGTTTTTTTTTACCTGCATAATGGGCAAGATGGACAGGCATTAAAGCTGAACACTGCATGAGATATGACCTACTTTTGCAGTATACATACACATTTGCTATTCTATTTTGACCCTCTGCTGGATCGAGACAAATTATCTTTATTTCTAATATCAGTCAGTAAAACTCACTGTAACTGTTGCTTTTTATACAATATTCAAGGGGCATATATGGTGCCAAAAATTTATCCATTCTTTCAACTATAAATGTATGCAATAGTTGACTTTCCCTGTTTGGTTTTGATGAGGGTTTACAGTATGTCATCTGTACTTTCTTCTATTGGCAGCTGGTTGAGGTGGGCCAGACATGAGAAATACTTGAAGGTCATTAGCACAGGAGTACCTGTAGGTGTCCTTCCTAGTGGACTGGAAGGGGAGATAATTGATGTCAAAGTGTTTACAAAGCGAGGACCAGATGATGCTATCTATGACAAGAACAAGGAAATCAGAAAACGGGTTTGTACATTTTACGAGAAATATATGTGGTGAGATGTCTTTCCTTATACCAAATCAAATGTTAAATATTGAATATTGATATGAATTCATGATTAAAACCTATGGTTTTGGGTCTTCATTCTCCATCAAATTTAATGAGAGAGTTTTAAGAGAGAGTCATTGGAAACACGTGTAAGTTTCCAATGATGATGCATATATATTGTATGTATAAAAGAGTTTTAAAAGTCTTTCTCATGAGCCACAAGTCTGCAATTTGCCATATCAATAAACAGAATCACCCTCAAGTAGTGTTTGTCAACCTATGACCTCTGGGATCAGGTCAGGGTCACAAATGGAACTTGTATATTTACAAAGGGATATATAGCAAAAGTCTTTCAAAATCTTTTGAAGAGTCACAAGTCTATGATTTGTTAAATCAGTATGCAAGTATCCTCAAGTAGTGTAGATTTAGTTCAAACTTTGACCCCCAAGGCCATGACTTTTTAACTTTTAGATATCCTTTTCTCAAAACCAAGTATCCTTATGTACCACAGTTTCATTGTTTGACCCACATAGCTGGGGCTTTGCCATATTTTATGGAAGAATTTTAATAGTGCTTAAATTTTCTGTAAATCTTTTCAAGACTCTGCAAACACTTTCATGTACAGTAATGTAAACACAATAATGTTTGAATGATGACCTATAGGGCCAGGGTGGGCCACAATAAGAATTTAAAATTTGCATAATACTAGTAGTGCATAGTAAAGATTTTAAAAATTTCTATAAACTCCCAAGGGTACAATTTGTAGAAATGGTAGGCAAGAATCCTCATGTAGTATAGATTCCAGTTCACACCATAACAAAAGGAACCAGGGCAGGGATACAGTAGTGGTTTGAAGTTTAATTTATTATTGTCTGAAATTATAAGTGTTAATGTATGGACAAGGTCACTCAGGTGAGCATTGTGGCCCATGTTTTTTTTATTTGTTCATATTGTTTGCAAAGAAAGTATTTTGTTTATCAATTAACTTGTTTTATATGGCTAGTATGAGGGTTGTTCGATATGTAATGTGTATTGTACTTTATCTCAAAATCATTTGACTCAAATAGTGAAATGAACATTACATCCCTTCGAAGTATTCTCCATGGTTTGAAATACATATTTTCAATCTCTGAATCCATTTCTGAAATGCGTCATTGTACGCTGATTTAGGTAGACCTCTGAGGTACTGACTGATGGCTGAGCCAATTGCTTGTTGGGACTTGTAACAACGACCAGATAAGAACTTTTTAAGTTTTGGAAAAAGGAAAGTCACATGGGGCTAGATCTGGAGAGTATGGTGGGTGTGGCAAGACGATAACCTTCGACTTCAAAAATTGCTTCACAAGCTCAAATGTATGTGATGGAGCATTATCATGAATTAAATAAACATGCCTAAATCCTGACACAGGGTGTTGTTTTTAATAATATTTCTTGAGCTTTTTTAGTATAACTTCTCGGTAATACTGACCTGTAACACTTTTGCCCTTTGGCACCTGAATTTGTATGGCTATACTATCACATAGAAGAATATCTTTGTGCTTATGGTTCTTTTGGCAACCACAGGCCTTCTACCGTGTTTAATTAACCATATTTTGTTTCCAATTTTTCTTACTGGTTTGAAATAGTGAACCCATGTTTTTGTCACCAGTAACAATGTTTACAAATTGTCTTTGATTGAAATTGGGAAACATTTTGAGCCATTGCTTAGCAGTATGTACTCCTACCTGTTTTTGGTCATCTATCAATATATGCTTCAAAATGAAATGCACCCACAATAGTGATATGCCAACAGCTTTGGCAATATAACGTATCATATACCTGCCATCACTTTTCAATTATTTCCCTGACTTTTGAGACATTTGCCTTGCCTGTAACAGTCACAGGTTGGCCAGATTTAGCTGCATCTTTGATGGACTCTGTGCCAGTCAGACATTTCTTTCTCCACCTATGAACTATCTCTCTCGCAAGATACCTTATCAGACCCATAAACTTCCCCCAATTAGATAAAAATCTGCATTACCGAATGACCAAGTTTTGTGTGAACTTTTATATAAGCTCTAATTTCTTCAATATTCTTAGCCTGTTTCCCAACCATTTTACAACAGTGGTCAATGACTGGCTCTATAGAAATTACTATAAGTTTAAAACTATGTGGAGCTGAAGGCTCGTGTTTATACCATTGGAAAGGTATTGAATAGAGCTATTCAATAGTATCATCATCCACGAAATCATGCAAAGTGTTATCACACTGTGGTACAATGCACATTACATATTGAACAGCCCTCATACTTTGAGACCAAGAAGTTTGTTTTCAGTCATTACAAACTAAAATTACAGCTACAATTAAATAAAGCCATGTCATATTTTCTTTCGTGCACTCTAGGTAGCACGAGGGAACAGTTTTTTACACATAGACAAGGGTCCAGAGTCAGGCACACGATGTGTTCTCCAAGCAATGAAGAAATTCACTGGAGGGCTGGGAGATGATGATGACAGAGACATGGGAGATAATTTGGTCTGGAAAAAATATTTCACAAGGGTAAGTACTGTTTATATACAATGAAGGTATTTATGGAAGTACATGGTTTGTGATTTCTAAGGTTTTGCTACTTTTCATGTTTAGTCATGTTTAGTCTCTCTTTTAATTTTTGCGCAGTGCTATTTTGAATTTGTAGGATCAGAATCTCAGAGGGTGTTGAATTGCATCATCTTGTACAATAAAACATGCTTATAACAAGCATACACTTATAATGAATCCATACTTATTGTGAAGTGATATTCTTCTTTGATATTCTTCTTTTATAAGTGAAAAATTCACGAGTGGGACGTAAAACAATATATAATCAATCAATCAATCTTCTATGAGAAGAAAATAACAAATTTTGTTTGGATATAGGTGTATAATGAACTGTTTTTTGTTGGCTGTGTTCACTATAACCATGTTTTACATTAAAATTTAATGTAAACACATGGTTAAGTGTTTAATGCACATTACCATATTTTTCTGCATGCTTTTGGATATTATTAGAAATAATAGATGCCAAAATTAAACATTTCATGCCTAAGTATCATACATATATCTGCAGTACAAAGAAATAGTGGTATAAAACACAGAGAGTATTACAATGAACATCAGTTTATGGGTCTTTTGATTTTAGCCTATAGAAGAAGCTGCTAAAGTGATAGCAACAAAGAAAGCCAATGGAGAGGCTGCTCACCTCAGCTGTTGCATGATTGATGGAGAGTATGTCATGTGTGGTGGATCCAAGAATGTACATATGCTGTTCAGGAAAAAAGGTTGGTGGATATTTGATTTTCTCACTGAAAAAAGAGGTTCAGTTTGTGTAATGTTACTATTTTCAGAGAGTTTTTAAACACCAATTAAATGCTTTAAAATAATTTCACATAGTTAAAAGATGCAAATAAAAAAGAATGACTTTTAATGTATAAAAAAAAGGGATAATTATTGAGAAAAACTTAATAAAGACATTTAGATAGTGATAGTTGCAATTATTTTTTGCAGATGACATTAAGAGATATGCAGAATCAAGGTTTCGTATAGCTAGAGAAGTGTGTGAGACAGTTGTTGACTCATTAGACCAAATGGGAGAGGAAACTAAACACAGGTAGGAAGAGTTATTCCCCTTGTATGTAAGTTTGTGCCATCACCAAATTATGTAGATAATGGTAGATTGCTAAGACCCGATGAAAGAAGCTTATACTGTGTGTTGTTTTTGTGTTTGCATGATATTTTAGTATCTAGTTTTCATTATCAATAGTCTGCATACGCCTTCAATCTCAATAATTTCGATAAAGGACTTGTACAGTATAAGCCTAATCTGGGCTCCTAAAGTGAGTTTCAAACTTTTTATGCACCCAACCATATGATGTGACCTAAAAGTAGATTACAGTGACCTCTTGAATTAAGAATGGTGTGGTCAAATAATCTGACTTGGATATCATGAGGCATAGAATCAAAGTTGTGCTTGAACTTAAATCTAGGTCACAGTGACTTTAATTGAGAACAATTTGACAAAATATAGTAAAACACTGTCAGACCTATAACTTGGATACTATGAGGCTGAGAATCATATCATATCTTGTCACTTTATACATATCAGGTGCAAGGTTTGTCTTATGGACCTAAAACTCTGTCACAGACCATACATAAATAAAGCAGAATTTTTCTGTTTTGTAGCTTTGAAAAGAGTAACAAATACCATTTTGATCCAGACGTTTTATCCTATGCAGGAAAATAAAAAATTTCCAAAAGAATGCACAATAATTTGGTGTGCTTATGATTAAAAAACCCCTCAAAATACAAATACATGAATTTGCATACCAGGGCAATAAAATTAAGAGCGTCTTGACGTTGTGAATGTTCATTCTTTCTTCATAAGAATAAGAAAATGGTATTTTAACATATTTTAATAATAATCTTTTTGGAATTTCTAATGATAGTATTGTGGAATCCAAAAATTTCATTAAAACATCAAACAGAAAAGACTGATTTTATTTGTGTCTTGGGATCCATTATCTAAGGTATGGAAATACAGACGAGTTCATTGACTGAAAGAATTGTTATGGGGTTCAGAACAAACCCTGTGAGCAGCAGAAATCAATCCCAAATAAATTCAAAGAATAACACAATTTATATACAATATTACTTTTTGCTTTGTATTGAAGAGACAAACATTGAATATCTAGAAAAATCTAGATCAGTGTGTAGTGCATCTGTACTACACAACTTACGATAGGTACACAATAACAGTGTCCGTTGTGGGTTTTGATGCAGAGTTAGTTGTGGGTTTTGATGCAGAGTTAGTTGTGGGTTTTGATGCAGAGTTAGTTGTGGGTTTTGATGCAGAGTTGAATTCACAAACTGGTACAAATCAGCAGCCAGTCAATTAAAGTAATACCTGTAATCCTTAATTATGAGTGCATAATTCCCAGTCTTAATTCCAGTGCCTAATTATGAGAGCTTCCAAATGCTTAATCACCAGTCTTAATATCACAATATTCACAGTTTATTTATACTAAAAATGAAGCTTTCAGAGCATTCATGAAAGACATGGTTATATAATCTTGACAGCAAAACAAGTGTTACATCGTCTTTATGTTGAAGGGATATACATCAAACATCTAGAAAAATCTAGGTCACAGGTGTCAATGTGTAGTGCATTTGTACTACACAACAGTTGCATCAGTTAAGATTGTTGCACTGCAAAAAGACAGTGTCTTATCACTTATCATGCTGTCTTAAAAGTATAATAAAAAGTAAATTTTAAGACTGTATATTTAATGATAATAATTGATGTATACATGAAACAGTTTTGAAGAAATATAACACAGAAAGTACATGATTTGTATGTCTAACTCCTCACACAGTTATCAAGTGAGGACCTTCTTATTTTACAGAGTGTTTGTATGGGTATTAAAAATGTGCATGTGGCAAGGATTTTGATTTCCTTCAATTTTTTATGAAATTACAGGTCGTTGAACTTAGTCAGTTTTGAGGAAATATTACAAAATGAGTACTTGGTATATCCATTTACTTCCTGTCACAGTTTTTAAGCTAAGACCTTTTATTCATAAAATACAAAATTAAGTATGTTGCAGCTTATGATGGTCAATGCTACCTAAGTAAAGTTCTTGTGACTGGTGTATGGCCAGTATATACCATTTCTGATAATCTTGTTATAAATAAAATTCCATTCCTTTATCCACATCTTTTAATTTTGTACCTTGTATTTTAACAGGTTGCTGAAGTTCATGGCATGGAGTGGTTACACAGCAGTTTTTGAGATCCTGTCCCCAGATCATCAACATATAGTGGATCTGTCTGGTCTCTCTGGGTAACTGATTTTTTTTACCCTGTTGTGGCAGCAGTAAGCACAGATTTTAGACAGGGTTTGACACTTTAGGTAGCCCAAATACAGTCAAACCTCATTATCTCAAACTGGATGGGATCGAGAAAAAACTTTGAGATATCCAAGTATTTGAGATATCAGGGGTAAAATACTTAAAGAATAAGTTGTTGGGACTTCCGAATCACTTCAACATATCCATGATATTCGAGATATCGGTATTCAAGATACTGAAGTTCAACTGTAGATTTTTGAAAAAAGAGGTTGTGAATAAACCCGATCGAACATGCTGGTTCATCAAGGATTGTTTTAGAAGTAAAGCACTTGAAATACATTCCAGAAAATAATATTAACTGATACATGGCGACCAAGAAAAATGGTATTGAAATCAGTGAAAAATGATTCATGAATTAAGAATTTTTTGCTGTATATCGAGCAAATATAATTATGGATTAATTGTAAATCAGGTAAGGTAACAAGTGTGAGTGATGAGCTCTGCAGTTGTTTTCAGTCGTTTTTTATCTGTCTGTCTGAAACAGTTGGAGTGTACTTAATTTGTATAATTTGTGTCTGCAATAGCTTTGCATTCATTAATTACATTTTTCACAGTAGATGCAAATGCATCAAGATGCACATCTTTCATGTTGAATGGATTTTGTGATTTTCCCCTCTATTTTTGTCATTGTATATTCTCTAGGATATTACCTGCAATTACAAGTTTTCATTTAAATTATTCTCTGCATAGTGATTACACACACATTGTATAAATTCACCCCTCATTTTCAAGTACTATTCAGTGATGCAGCTCTAGATTTTTTAGTAGCTGACCTATCCCTGCTTTTTGCAAATTTAATTGTGTTCCTTCTTAGACTTTTATATACAGTCCAACCTCCTTATCTCAAACTTGATGGGACTGAGAAAATGCTTTGAGATATCTGAGTATTTGAGATATCAAGGGTAAAATACTTAAAGAATAAGTGGTTAGGACTTCCAAATCACTTCGACATATCCATGGTATTTGAGATATTGGTGTTTGAAATACCTAAGTTTCACTGCAGACACTCTACAGTTGTGAAAATTTTAGCTTAGTTCTCTGTTTTAACTGCAGCCATTGCTTTCTGTGGTCTGAAATTTTATCTCAATTCATTTGTTTTATCAGACCCGAGCTTAAATTCATCACATGGACGAAGTTTGATTTAAATCCAAAGGATGACGACTGTTTAGGAGCCATTCCTCCTCACATTGGAATAGAGGTATATATTGTCCTCCTCACCAGTAAAATCACATTTGTCTTAGAACAGTGGCCGGAGAAAATTACTTGTGAAAGAAATTTTTTTTTAATTCATGTGCATTTTGGGAGATGTAGGCATAGTTTCTTCCCCTGAATATCCGTGAAAGCTGATAAACAATTACATCATGGATTCATCGGTCATGTTAAATCTTCCTGAAATTAATTTCTGTGTGAAATTCACCATAGGGTACATTTCCAGTATTTTTAAGATTTAGTAGTATAGACAAATATATATGGCTGTCAATAATGCATGAAAATTTTAATGTAAAACCTTGATTTTGCTCCTCATTGATATTTGTATTTAATTTTATTTTATGAAAAAACTTGTCAAAAAATTTCAATAAGATGTTTTCTATCTACTAAGAAGTACTCAAGATGACTTCAAAATTGAAAAGGTGACACTGAACCTAACTGCTACATATTTACAGTATAAAATAATACAAATAAGATTTATTTGCAATATCTCATCAAAGTTGAAAGAGAATTGACAGAAAAATTCAAGGAAAATAAAAAAGACCCACAAAAATCACACTCTTATAATTTTCTAATTCACTCAGATTTAAAACTTTATCACTGTGACATCATGATTTACCCTGCTGGTAAAGCAATACATGTACATGTCACAGCCTAGTAAATGATGTTATATCGTGTAGGAGGCATTGATGCTAGGGAAACAAAGACTTTCACTATTATCTGGTATGATATGGGGTCTCTGACACCGTCACTATTATCTGGTATGATGTGGGGTCTCTGACACAGTCACTACTATCTAGTATGTGGGGTCTCTGACACAGTCACTTCTATCTAGTATGATGTGGGGTCTCTGACACAGTCACTACTGTCTGGTATGATGTGGGGTCTCTGACACAGTCACTACTATCTGGTATGATATGGGATCTCTGACACAGGCACTATTATCTGGTATGATGTGGGGTCTCTGACACAGTCACTACTATCTAGTATGATGTGGGGTCTCTGACACAGTCACTACTATCTGGTATGATGTGGGGTCTCTGACACAGTCACTATTATCTGGTATGGTGTGGGGTCTCTGACACAGTCACTACTATCTGGTATGATGTGGGGTCTCTGACACAGTCACTACTATCTGGTATGATGTGGGGTCTCTGACACAGTCACTACTATCTGGTATGATGTGGGGTCTCTGACACAGTCACTACTATCTGGTATGATGTGGGGTCTCTGACACAGTCACTACTATCTGGTATGATGTGGGGTCTCTGACACAGTCACTACTATCTGGTATGATGTGGGGTCTTTGACACAGTCACTACTATCTGGTATGATGTGGGGTCTCTGACACAGTCACTACTATCTGGTATGATGTGGGGTCTCTGACACAGTCACTACTATCTGGTATGATGTGGGGTCTCTGACACAGTCACTACTATCTGGTATGATGTGGGGTCTCTGACACAGTCACTACTATCTGGTATGATGTGGGGTCTCTGACACAGTCACTACTATCTGGTATGATGTGGGGTCTCTGACACAGTCACTACTATCTGGTATGATGTGGGGTCTCTGACACAGTCACTACTATCTGGTATGATGTGGGGTCTCTGACACAGTCACTACTATCTGGTATGATGTGGGGTCTTTGACACAGTCACTACTATCTGGTATGATGTGGGGTCTCTGACACAGTCACTACTATCTGGTATGATGTGGGGTCTCTGACACAGTCACTACTATCTGGTATGATGTGGGGTCTCTGACACAGTCACTACTATCTGGTATGATGTGGGGTCTCTGACACAGTCACTACTATCTGGTATGATGTGGGGTCTCTGACACAGTCACTACTA
This sequence comes from Ostrea denselamellosa, assembly GCA_024699665.1. Lineage (NCBI taxonomy): Eukaryota > Metazoa > Mollusca > Bivalvia > Ostreida > Ostreidae > Ostrea > Ostrea denselamellosa. The sequence goes on from JAMZEH010000005.1 coordinate 13,913,034, forward strand.
TCTGGTATGATGTGGGGTCTCTGACACAGTCACTACTATCTGGTATGATGTGGGGTCTCTGACACAGTCACTACTATCTGGTATGATGTGGGGTCTCTGACACAGTCACTACTATCTGGTATGATGTGGGGTCTCTGACACAGTCACTACTATCTGGTATGATGTGGGGTCTCTGACACAGTCACTACTATCTGGTATGATGTGGGGTCTCTGACACAGTCACTACTATTTGGTATGATGTGGGGTCTCTGACACAGTCACTACGATCTGGTATGATGTGGGGTCTCTGACACAGTCACTACTATCTGGTATGATGTGGGGTCTCTGACACAGTCACTACTACCTGGTATGATGTGGGGTCTCTGACACAGTCACTACTATCTGGTATGATGTGGGGTCTCTGACATGCTACATTTCAATCATATGTCTTGTCTGTCATTTAGATGTCCAGTAATGTTCCTCTGAAATTCATTGTCAGCTTGTATTTTAGCAATGCTTTAAAGTCTTTTTCCACACTGTCTCAAATTTGATGAGGATCATGTTTAAAATAGTTTTGTGAAGTTTATCCATTTGGAAATGTTTATTGATGTGTTCAGATGGAAAGGGTAGACTGTAACTAAATGAACACACTAAAATCCAAATATTTTAAAGAAGTGCGAGATCAGAATGTCAACATATGATGGGTTGACTAAAATGATACCGTAAAATAGTTGTTCCAAGGGTATTTATATTTTAAACTGCATCATCAAAAGTGACAGTATTTTTAGTAGCCACTCCACTCCATCCATCTGTCATGCTTACGAGTGCATACTTTGTGTAATAAAAAAAAAGTAAAAAAAAAGTATCCAACCAATATTATTCAAACAATGTTTTTATACATATTGAAGATGTGCACCTCCTATTATAAGAAAATTTGACAAATTTTTATTGTGGTTTTGACCATGTTTAACTTGGCCATCTTTTTGTAATTTATGCTATTGATGGTCCATATTTTGTGAACCCTGTAACTACAAAAGTCTCCCATTGATATGATTCAAGCTTTGCACAGAGTTTATATACATATTAAAGATGTGCACCTTCTACTACTGGTGAAAATTGACGTATTTTTACTGTGATTTTAAGCATGTTCAACTTAGCCAGTTTTTGGCAATATATGCTTAGCTATTAAATAGTTTCTTTGGCATATTCAACTTTTATGAAATGTGGAATCCAGAGTGGATATACTTTGTGTGCTTCTCTGAGATGTCTACATCTGAAGAGACATCTTCGTGTGCTTTTATCTGAGATGTCTACATCTGAATAGACATCTTTATGTGTTTTTATCTGAGATGTCTACATCTGAAGAGATATTGTAGTGTGCTTTTATCTGAGATGTCTACATCTAAAGAGACATTTTTATGTGCTTTTATCTAAGATGTCTACATCTAAAGAGACATCTTTATGTGCTTTTATCTGAGATGTCTATATCTAAAGAGACATCTTTATGTGCTTTTATCTGAGATGTCTACATAGGTAGTGTTAATAAATATATGACTATGATGCAGGTCTAGACATGTAATAGGTCTTGTTTCTGGGGCATTTACAGTATGGTGTGAAAAGTCCAAGAGTATTCATTACCTTACATTTCAGATTGCCAATGCTCTGGGACTGTCGGGTGTATCGTATGATATTTTATCTACCTCTGATTTAGATGACAGGATGAAGGAGGTAAGGGCAGACACCATGTACACAGCTCATTCTATAATCCATTATGAAAGAAATTTGGGGAAAATTTCTGAAAATGGATCTATTGTATTAATAAATTTTGGTCTACAATATGAATGCTAATTGAAGAATATTTGTCGGGAAGCTGAAACTTACACGATGTTATCAGGAGATGCAGTGATCATTGTCACTATTTTGCTGATTTTATTTAAAACTTGAATGATGAATGACAGAAATAACATACAGTGAAATAAGTTCACATTTATTCCTTGCAATTTAAGATAAGACAAGGATATGATTTTGAAGGAGAAGTCCTTTATTTCATGGATGGACAGGGAGAAGTTATTGGACTCCTGAAGAAGAAGACTGTTTGGTAAATTTTATGGTGTGCATGAGCATAGGATTGATAATTTCACTTTGATTATTGATGGGTTTGGCGTCTTGATTTGAATAGCATGTAATATCCTGTCTTAGTGAATTATATATGCTTGTTATGATATTTCAGGTATATAATGTGTCGAGCTATTCGTGAAAAATTACGATCTGCTTGTGTGTCGAAGGAAAAACAGACTGAAGTATTTTCCTTATCCAGGGTCCAAAATAAGGTTCAGATTTCATTTTTTATATTGAAGTTGTTTTGATAAAATAACATATTACTGATTTGTCTTCATATCATGTATTTTTATAAATGCAGTAACCCTTGTTGATAGCAAACTTGTGAAGAATGTTTACCTGTATTCTGTAACTGTTCTATTCTATACGGAAAACTCTATGGATTTCTTTACTTTGACCGTTGTTTAAAGTCATGTATGGGGTTTGTGCAGTAAAGTTTAATTACATTGATGGGTCCAGTCGATTTTTTTTTTTTTACTGTAAACACTTTCTCTGTGCAGATGGAATGTAGAATACATGAGATTCAGAAATGGCTGTCACTTGATGATGAAACAATTCATGACTGGAAGGTTTGGGTTTTAAAATACTTGTCAGTATATTTGAAGCACAGTATTTACAGATACTCAAGTTGCACATTATGAATGTGGTTTTTATTGTTTTTACAGAATCTTGCAAACAAGTTTTTAAGCTGGACAATGCACAAGTTTGAAACAGACTTTACATGGGATAACATCATTGACAAGTACCCTGTAACATGGTAAGACTTCATTCAGAAAAACATACCCTGTAATGTGGTAAAGCTTCATTCTGAAAACTTCAGAGTAAACTTGTGAGAAATGTCAGAAACTACATTGCATGTATGTAAAGGAATGAAAGTGTTTTTGCTATACCGTCCCAACCAGACACAACCGAACAGACTCTGTATAAGGTTTTCTGTATCTGCTCTAGCAGATGCAGAGCAGACACTCAAATCAGACATAGCAGACTTACTCCTTTATATAGTGCTAGAGAGTCAATTCGAATTGAAACTGTCAATCGAGGATAACAAGATAGCTTTCTAGATACATGAAATTATAAAACACTCATGATATTTAAAGCTATAATAAACATTGTTTTTTGTTAAATTGTTTTTCTTGGCTTGGATATAGAATTGTTCATAGCATTGAAGTTTCACATTGAAACACATTTAATTCACTCATTTTTCCTGTTTATTAATAGAGTATTCCACTGCTAAACTAATTTTTGCTTCCTGGACACTAAATAAAAGAGCTGTTCTGTGACCCCAATTAGACAGTGTACTTTGCATTATGTTACGTCATTTCTGTTGATCGATGATGACAGATGCAACTAAAGCATGCAAGAAATTAACACCATGACGTTATTCATTAGACAGTGTAACTTGTCAGATAAAGGGTTCTAAAGATAATGAGCAGGGTTTTTTTTATATCCAGAGTTAACTGAACTTGAGGTTTAAAATAAAAAGGAGTCGGACCTTGTGACTTAAAAACCTATGGGGACTATCTACACTTTAAGGGGTAATGGTGTACCAAGCTCTTGACCTTGTGACATCAAAATCAATAGGGGTCATCTACTCCTTAAGATGTACCAGAATACCAAGTTTGATGTCTGTCAAAGATGGTCAAGGATTCTCAAGATATTGAGTGGATAATATCTTCCTATGTTCAGAGTAGTTTTACCCTTGACCTTGTGACCTCAATCAGTATAGGTCATCTACTCCTTAGGTAGAACCTGTATTTCAAGTTTGATGTCAGGGTTATCAAGATATTGTGCAGACAATATCTTATGATGTCCAAATTGGCTCTTGACCTTGTGACCGCAAAAGTAATAAGGGTCATCTATGCTTTGAGGGAAACCAGGCCCCAAGACCATAAACTGAGAACAGACTTAAGTCTAAATTTCAAAATTCAGCTAACTTTTGAAATAATTTTTATAAACAAATAAAATTTTCAGTATACATGTATATTATTTTGTATTTGATTCTTTTTTTTTTAAAACCAGTCCTTTTACAAACAAGATAAATCTTTAAGGTACAAGTAATCAAAATTTTGACTTACTAGTAAATCTGTTCTCAGTGTATGTACTTGAGGCCAGGATCACATCGCATGTCTGCCAAGCAAAGGGCTTTTAAGATATTGAGCTGAAAACACTTGGTCTACTTACTGACTTACAGGTGTAAACCAATATGCTCCCTTTGTTTTTAGTGGAAGGGGGGGGGGGCATAATAAGTTCTGTATTATATTATACAAGTACGTTGACATAAAATGTAATTAACCTTAGTTAATAATTCACAAATTCTAATTATTTACTTAGTCGAAGTATTTATTGAATATATGGAAACTCAAAATAAAATCACCATGAAAATCATTGCTCATGTGGTCATGCTGCATTAATGAATAGTGTTTTTTGGGTTTTTTTTTTTAATCAGATGCTTAAGTTATCAAACATTGATGGTCAACCATTAAAGTATACACATGTCAAACAGAACTTTCTCCTTGATCTTCTCAAATTGCAAGAAACATTTTCAGAGTTAACATATTTTTCTTTTTTCCATGAAGCCTCCAAAATATATGTACATTTTAAATTTGTGTACTGTCACAAGAGTTGCCAGTGGTAAACTTTGGTTGCCAAAGGTAGTTACCTTGGATATATATATATATATGTATTGTATGCCCTGATTTGCATGAATGATGATAGCTGTAATGATAATACTTTCCAGTTTTTATTAATGTTAGAAATTGGGCTATAGTATTGCAGGTAGAATGATGATTAAGCACTTATAAAGCAACACCGGAGGCAGTAGACTACATTTCATATTGATTAACATTATTTTGAATGCTAATTCTCATTTTCTGCATGGCTTAGCAAAATCATGAAATCAAGTGACCAACAATACAGTTTTGTGCAAGAGGAAATTAGGGGTAGCTAGCCATGAATGCATGCAACAACAAAACTGTATTTGTTGGCAACATTATATTTATTGCCCTTAAAAAAATTTTTTGCAACCACTGTAATTTTTTACATTCTAGGAAGCAGTTCTTAAAGGAGAACAATGAAACGGACAGAATAGGTGTGAAGTGCTATGAAGCATCCCTCAAGAAATGAAAGCATCAAGGAAAATTACAGCAGCATAAATGCTTGAATTAATTGCCACACTGAAGGCTGGTCCTCAGTTTCAGCTACAACAGAGCTCTATACATTTGGGAGATAGAAGTAGCTTTCTGATAAGAAACCAGATCTAAGTATCCTTAATGTTGTAGGACGAGCACATTGTAATCTCTCCAAATTCACTGATAAAGGACAAAGCCATATTTGAATATTGAAGACTGTCATGATTTTTTCCCTTTTATTTTTTGTTTTCCTGCTTTGCTGACCAACAGGATTTTCAATACAAACAAAAAACAAAAAAAACTTGCCTTAATTTGTATTTTTCCGTTTTATGATATACAGTAAGATACTGAAATGTTATTTTACTTTTCTTATGAACTATACCTTGTTTTATCTTTTTTATCATAAAGGTATTCATTTTTATGTGCTTTTGATTAAAGGTTTTACAACATTAATTGATGTTATCTTCTTGTGTGCCAAAAAATAATAATTTTGATTAATAGTATATTGGAAACAATTTATATTCAGCTCTTAAAATGCTACCATTTCCTTTATAATAGAAATGGGGAGTTATTTCTAATGTAAATATCGTATAAAAGGTATTTTCTGCAGTTGTCCACTTTCTGCAGATAGGAAAAATTTGCAAAAATTACAATTGCAAAATATATATACATGCACATAGGTACTTATATGCATTATCCAGCTGCAGAAATTGAAAATGCAGAATATAATTTTCTACCATTTACAGATCAAATCACAAAAATTTCCAACTGCAGAACATGCAATTTATAATATGTAACCATTATACAGTAATCTCATTTAAGGTATCGCACCAGTCAAATTGAACTTACTCAGTTGTAGCTGAGGCTACTTCCTGTGAGGCTGTTTACACACATGTGAAAAATGTGGATTTGAGGGTAGTCTTACTTGCAGGCAATATTTTTTTTTTCTTTTTAGAAAATGCATGTCGGGTGTTGTTTTTCTGGTGTCGGTTTTCTGGTGTCGGCAGATGGGATATGTACAGAACACTTCTGACTGTTATTTGGCATCAATTTTGCAAACTGATATCCCCCCCCCCCCCCCACCTATAGCAATATATTGTGAAAGTAATTCCTGTGTGATACCTGCTGAAGTAATCAATTGCTGAAATGGTCTCTAGATACAGGGGAAATAACTCTACTTTAACACAGAAAAGTTACCTAAAGTATTTTAGTTTCTTTTTGGTATACATATATGAATGAGGCTAAACTAAAATATACCAGGTATTGGGTTAAACTTTAATACAACAACTATAGCACCAATCAAAGATGCTTGAATATTAACATTTGGGGCAGTAGATCTTGGAGTACACAAGTGCAAAATTCCCTAGATTTTTACCACCCTCATAATCTATCATGTTAACTATCTTTTATACAGAAAATAATTTGTGTAAACTTCAAAGTGTGATCATTTTACAGTTTATTTTGACCCTTCATGGGCCCATTTTGTTATTCTGAAAGTAAATTTCATTTTTCACAAAAACTGCTGCAGCTGACTGAGACGACATCAACAGAATGTTCGATGTCTTGTATATTGGTTGACATTCAAGAAAGGGTGAGACTTTAAAACTGCAAGTCTTTCAAGGAAATTGTTCATTTTGCCACATGATCATTTGTACAATGATGAAAAAAAGTCTCTAAAATATTGGGGTAACGTTTACTCTTTAATCAATGAAAACTAAAAGCATCATGAGAGTAGAACTGTTACAAGTTTAGAGACACGACAGCAGTCATTATCCATGCAGCTACAGAAACTGTTAACAGGTAAGTACTGGTTATTTTCTTTGCACAATGATAAACCAAGAAAATGTATATACCAGTAATTTTATTACATGTACATACTTCTACATGATTCTGCAGACACTGATGTGGTATTGGTACCCTCCATCAATGTATTTTGGATCCATAATTTGAAGACTGCAGTGTAATTTTTATTTTTTTAATTTTTTTTAATAATATTACCAAGTTCACGAAATGTTGGAGAGTATTCAAAAAAGTTAAAATTTTAATCACTTGTCTTGATCTTTCAAAAATCACACCACTGTCAACTGAAAACAGTCATGTGTCTACCATAGAATATTTAATAACACTAAGACTTGTCTCCCTCCATTTTGACTACTTCTTTGTAGCTTTTGCAGTATCTTTTTTGTCTGATTCTTTCTCTCCATCTTTCTTTTCTGATTCTTTGACTTCTTTTTTCTTTTCTTTGATTAAGTCTTTTCCTTCATTTTTCTCTGCATCTCTGTTTTGAATCTTGTTACTGATGAGATTATGCAGAGCAATAATGGAGCGAATGAGAGAGGCCAGATACACTACTAACATTTGATCATTCGTTTTGACATACACTGATTTCACAAAGTCTTGTAGATTAACATCAGGAAGAAGGTTGAACACGTCTTGTAGCTGGTAGATGATCTGGTGGTTGACAGGGAGTTGCTTAGATGATACTTTCTGAAGGTAGCTGTTGATGTCATTGACATGGGCATGGAGTCCTTTCAAACCCATCAGCTGATTTGTAACTCTTTGTGAGAGAGATCCAACAGTTGTATCTTTGATGTCTCTGAAAAAAATTAATTATAACACTTTTTTAAATTTTAGTTTGTATTAACAAACATTTTTTGTGACATCTTTCTTTGAAAATGTTTCCAGAGTCCTATATTTTTAAGACTGGACTGGTTCTAGTCCATTATCATTGTGATGAGTCCAGTACTGCTGCATAGAGTCCAATATTAATATTGAACTTGTTGCAATAATACTGGACTTGTTGCAATATACTAGACTTGATGCAATAAAACTGGATTTGTCGCAATAATACTGGACTTGTCAGTAACAAAGGTTTAGGTCACATCAATCTTTACAAACTGAATAACAGATGACACACATAGAAGAAATGTGCACTTTTATATATCAAAAAAATTCATTGTAATCCAATATAAGTGTAGGAATTGCTACAATAATCTTGGACCCAGTCTCTTGATAATTTTCCATCTGGTCACTTGTCAAGATGGTCAGGGAACATGGATTTCTCACTTGAAGATCTACCTTTAGTTTGAAATACATATACATGTATATACATACAGGCTTCTTGTTTTTAATTTCATCTAATCTAACTTTGGGATGGCAGTATTTTTAGTTATGTGATATTTTTTGTCACAGACAAATTTTTAGAGTTTTAAGGTCATATGTGACATTTCTCAATAATATATCATTTTTCATGACATTTCAGCTACAGTTCACTTGCATCTTATCTTGTTTCCAAAAATGTAAATTAAAAGCTTATGTCACAGAAGGTTGTATATATGGACATTACTAACTTACTGTAGCAAAGAAGGGGAGAAAAATCTTTGGATTAATCTGAGATCAAACCTGAGACCCTTGCATTACTAGTGATCTAACCTCGCAGTTAATCAAGCTTATATGCAGAGTATAGTAATATTACTATAATAGAAAATTTAAACTCGTATTGGAAATCATACAAGGACACTTTGTATCAAGGAGATGAAGAAAATAGTTTTAGAAACAAATGGCAGAAATTGTATATGACCTTAAATGCAGTTGAGCTATGAACATGGGTAAATACCTGAAGTATCCTGAGTACAGAGGTCTTTACCAAAAAAAAAAATAAAAAAAAAAATAAAAAATTAATTTGCAATATTTTGTATTATCCTTTGGGAATTTTTAGGTGTCATTTTAGGAATAACATCTGTTTTTTTCAGCACTGGGAAAGGGTCAAATTTCAGCCCTCTACAGGCAACCCCCCCCCAAAAAAAAACCCTGCCTGAAAAATTAAATGTGATACATTTAAGTACTAAGTACTATCCTGAGCAGTGTTCATGCAGGAAAATTGAGTTTTCTATTGATGGGTCAGTTGCAGAAAGGTACACTTGTACTCCACGAGTCATTTATATGTGTAGTTTCTTTTTGCAGAATCACAGGTGTCAGTTCATGAGGTAACTAGCCAGTAGAAAATTATTTCTTGCTAGTGACATGTATGGCATGTAGGAGACTGACATTGAATGTTTGACAGGAAACCTCCACTTTAATCTCAGGAACTGTTATAACACATTCTGATCCTGATCTCTTTTATCAACAACAACAACAACAACAAAAATCCAAAAGGGCTTTCATTTCAGTATTTCACAACATTTCCAGGTGTTGTACACAATGAAGTCTAAAATTCCTGAGGGAGTAAATTCATTGGCTGACACAAATGTTGCTATGACATGACCCCCAACTTTCCTTTGTAGCAAACTATACATGAGCAAATCAACGGATCTAATTTTAATTCGACTGTAATTGAATGATGCCAATAGATAGTACAATACCTTAACAGATGCTCCACTCCTACTTCTTCTGCCTCTTCAGCACCAATCTCACTGGGGACATGGTCAAATGTTTTAGTGGTGGGAGTCCCATCCTGCAAGATATATTAAAAAATGTAAAAAAAAAAAAAACAAACCCAAAAAACAAACAACAAAAAAAACCCAAAAAACAAACAAAATGGGACACTATACTTGTATATAACCACTGTCACATTTTGGACAAATCTAATCTGCTGTACGACTATTCCCAATGCAAAATACTGTAGATTTTTTCCCAATTTGAAGCTAAAAAAATGCCCAGTAACAAACCACTGTGACCTTGTAATTCATTTCATATGAAACATCATATGAATTAACTAATTATTTCACTTCCTCTTAAACAGAAAGAAGTTAATAAAATTGCACACATTTTGTAGCTGAAATCATGTCTTGTAACTGTGACTGAGAATAGGATCAGATTAGGGCAGGACACACTTTGTGCTCTGATGAGGTTAATCTGCAGACAATCAAGCATCAAGTCAAACATCAGCAGCACTTTCGAAAACATGAGAATGAGAAATAAATTTACAAACAATGAATACTTGTTTATTAGTTTATTCTTTAAAATGTGACTTATTCAGTGTTAATTGTAAAATAAACAATTTGTTGATATGATAGAAAATTCCCAATTTGTTCTATTTTGACACCATTCCCCCGACTCGAGATGAATGGGCACAGTTCCCATATGGTAGGGAGAAAAAAAAAACGAAAAAAAAAAACTGACTCAGAACTTGCAGAAATTTATAAACATGATACAAAATAAAAGTGACTTGCATCATGGACTTCCTCCACTGCTACATAAGCCTCAGTAGGCAGTCCTAAGTCTTTTGGTTTGGCATCAATGACCACTAATACCTATAAAAAAGGAGTTAGAAAATAGATTTATCAAAATTTAAAACATGTTTTGTGTCATTCGACAATACTTTCACAAATTTTGCTATGTTGCAACTATTTGAAATGACAAGGAATATCTCTGAATTAATATCAACATATGTCAAAGTTTTTTAAAAGGCCTGTCAAATGTTTATTGTATTTGTTGTAATGACAATATACATATAAACAAGATCTCCACAAGGCATGGCATATCTCCTTGCCATTAGTGTCTACAAGCTTTTACTATGAAGCTCCTAAGTGTCATTGACCATTTGACTCCAAATCAATAGGGTTCTTCCTCTTTGATAACAAAGCTCCATGTGAAATTTGAAATCAATGGAGAGAATAACGTGGCCTGAAGAGTGTCTATGAAATTCTGTATTAACCTTGACCTTTGGACCCCAAATCAATAGAGTTCATCCTCTCTTGATAACAAAACTACATGTGATGTATGAAATCAATAGAGCAAAAAATTGTGGCCTATACAATATCTTCAAGCTTTTTCTATAAGGTTCTACATTACAGTGACCTTCAGCTCTTGACCCCAAACTTAAAAGGATTCTTCCTCTCTTGATAACAAAGTAACTTATGAAATATGAAATCATTGGAGCCATAAATGTGATCTGGAGAGTGTCTACATGCTTTTTCTATAAAGTACTGCGGTGACCTTCACCTTTAGATCCCAATATCAATAGGATTCTTCCTCTCTTGATAACAAAGCTACTTGTGAAGTATGAAACCAATGGAGCCAAAATTGTGGTCTGTATAGTGTCTACATGCTTTTTATATAAAGTCCTGTGGTGACTTTGACCTTTGGATCCCAATATCAGTAGGATTCTTCCTTTCTTGACAACAAAGCTACATGTGAAATATGAAATCAATGGAGCAAAAAATGTATACTGCAGAGTGTCTATAGACTCGGCGTTGCATACATTCTCACCTACACATGAACAGACTCGTTACTATACCCCCTTTCCCAGTGAATTGCAAGGATATGATAACCTTATATGTATCACATATTTGTGTCATCATTTCTTCACAAAAAAATATCTATTTGGCAAGAACTTACTGAATTGGGGCAGTATCTTCTCAAAAGTTCATTGACAGCAACATCATTTTGGTGAAGCTTTGGGCCTGTGTGATACCATCCTACGATTCTCTCCCGAGCTTGAAAAGAAGCATGGCACATTAGAATCATAACTTTCTATGTTTTTAAAACTTTATCTCCATCATTCACAAATACTGCAATATGAAACTGCACAAAAATCATTTTTAAGTGCAGACCACAGAACCAAGTGCATTTTGCCAGTTAATTTTGATACCAGGCTGGGTCTTACCAACAGTTTTAAACTAGGTTGGCAGAATGTCAACTCAAATATGCAGTATATGAATGTTGTCCCAAAATTAGTAGACTGAGTACAAAACTTGAAAATGATTGAGCACAGTATCATTAAAATAGTATATTTTCTATGTTGTAGAAGATTTTTTCACGTTGTGAAATGACCTAAACTTCTTGGGTAAAATCTTTTACTGGATTACAACTGAAAGTTATACAAGGAACACCTTGTTCTTTCTCAAAATATTCACCATTATCCTCAATACATTTTCTATGCCAATCAATTCACACTTTTAAATCATGTTCTCGGATCGAATGAGGATCCTCAGTGTCTCCTACTTCAGCTTTTCTTAATCTGAGAATCTCTGGCCTCTAAAACTTGGGCCTTTAGGTAAAGGAACAAGGCAAAATCCATCAGCAGATAGTTTGGACTGTATGGTGCATGACTGATTCTGTCAAATCTGGATTTAAAATCATGTTGCATATTTTCAGAATAATAGGCTGCATCAACTGTCTGTAAGAATCTTGCCATATTTATCCATAATTGTGATGAACATTGCTTACTGGAAGATTTTGAAACTTGCCCTTTTCAATGGTGGTGTTTCAAGTATTTTTCAAACACTGGATTCTCGCTTTCCCTAAGGATCACAGTAGTGAAGCCATGTTTCATTGATTGGTATGATTCTATTCAAGAATTGTTCTTTGCTGGATTGGAGTCACCAAAACAATTCCCAGGAATCCAAAATTCTCCTTTGTTTTTCTTCAGCTTTCACATTCGAGGTTCTCAACTTGCACACACCCTCTACATTACCAAGTTTACTGATGGTATTTGGTGAATGGAAGATTTGATAATTCCTAACATGCTCTCTATCTCACTCACTGACCAACTTTTGTCTTCATGAAATTGTGTCATTCAGAATTTCTACAATTTTCTCATCCATTTCTTTTGGTTGGCCCTCTTTCTTGGTTTGGTGTTATCATATCTATCTATGTATCTCTCATACCATTTTAATAAAAGAAAGTGAAACATTTCTATGTGATTCTGTAAATCCAGCTTCTATTGAGTCTCTGTAGGTGTCAATCTGAGTCCTTGGCAAAACTTCCCTGTGAGCTGTCTTTGACATTGACATCTACAAACTCACATTTCAAGCGGTCACAAAACACATCATAAAATATTGAATATTTACGTTATAAAACAGAGAATTAGAGTGAAAATTAAGGAACATTTAAAAAATATGATATGCACTTTTGTTTAAATTTTGAATGTACTACTCCTCTTCATTGTCACTCTAGAATGATTTTAACTGGTTGCTTCTGACATTGTGCTGTCTCTAAGTTTAATTATATAATACTTTGCCTATTTAATTGTGTACAAACTTCAATATTTTTACTTATCATTCTTTATATTAATTGTTCTTTTAGTGGTGCAAGTTTCTTTTCTCTGTAACCTCAGTTCACTGAAGAATACCACTTGTCTACAATATTTTGGGACAACCCTCGTATTTGGAGTTTGTAAACAAACTATAATAGCATAAAACTAAAACCTCTTACTCATTGCTAAAAGGCTCAAAGCCAAAATGGATTTGTCAATGAACCAAACTTACCATTTACTTTTTTGAACATGCCATACATATTTTCCAGGTAGTCATGATCCAAAAACCAAACAGTCTTATCTTTGTCATCTTCATCAAAGGGAACTAAAATAATACAAAAATATATACAACAGAGTTGTTGGTATGACACAATGTTTTAGTAAATATGCATTACTACTATATGTGGCAATTGTTTGTGCACATACATACATTTGATATTGGGTAAATTAAACAAAGTTTGTTTTACAAGTCACTATGGAATATAGTGAATACAAATATATTATGTAAATTAGATACACACAAAGCTGTATGGGTATTAACAAATAAAGTGTGTCTGTGAAACAGTATGCCCCCAATGGCAGTAAGAAATTTTAAAATTTGGGTCAAAGGTAAAACACCATGGTATCAAATTAAAGGAATCTAGATGCAAAATACAAAAGTCTTGCCTTCAGTCGTTCAATTATTAACTCAGATAACCTTCCATAAATATTTGCAATTCCAAGGTCACAAATATTTGGTACTTGGTCTTATTACAACACAACATGTGAAATATGAAAGCCCTATCAAACACCTTCAAAAGTTATGATTCAGACTGACAGGCAACAAAAACAATATGTACCCAACCTTAGATATTATATGGGGGCATAAAAAATATGTTTTAATAATTTTTATATAAAATTTTTATTGCAAAATCTTACAGTCTAGCAACCATCATCTAAAATTTGTTAATGATAGATTATATATCATCTGATGATCTAATGATCAAGAAATAGCAAAATGTAAACCACTATTCTGTATTGAATATTCTCACATATTGCCATCTTCATCATTCATATTGTGAAATGATTTAACCAGGTAGTCTAATACAAAACTAATTGCTCTGGTGCCTTTAAGGTGGCTCATTACACTATAATTTCATTTAACGGCTTGTTAAAGCACTTTATATGAAGTATGATTTCACCATAAAAGAGTGATACAAGCTTTGAATTATTTTATATGATTTTTTTTTTTCCTGGAACGATAGAAAAGGTGTTTTTTGTTGGCATATTAAAGATTTTAAAATGTGAACTTCACTTTGATTTGATGCATGATCTAATAAAACCTGCCAAGACTCATGTACATACTGACAATATTTTTAAAATCTTCAAGGAACAATAAACCACCTTCACTTCTGTTCTTCATCAAAGTCTACAAAGATATGTGTAATAATCTAAATGTGTTGCATCCAGCTAGTTAATCCATAGCGATAGTCTGAAATACCTTATGTTTCACTAAACTAAATATTAAAATCATAAACAAAGCTGGAGAAATGTTGCAGCTTTGGAAATGAAATCTGTTAGCCCCAACAACTAATGTAAGGTACAGTAACTCATATCTGCACATTGATCCAGCAAAATTTTTATGTAATATTCTAAAATTCCCACTTCTCTGGGCATGCATTGTAATTTTAATTTGTACAGTACTTAATTACCTGATTGAGATCAAAGTTCTGGATTTGGCCGGAGATAATTAACTTACTACAGCAAGCACATTAGGGCTGCTTGTGGAGCAAGCTCTAATGGTAAAACACACATGTAAAAGAGAAATAGTTAAAAATTCAAAATTTGGGCTACATTGTTTACCCTCATTTTCTTTCGTTCGAGTCGCAAGTTATAAATTTTGAATATAATGAACATTGATCAAAAATCCTTTAGATAATTTAGACCTGTAGAACAAACTGCAAAACATGACCCCACGAAAACATTGGTACATCTCCATTTTGTCACTGAAATGACTGTTGTCATCAAAGTACAATGCATATATGTTCAAACAGATTGAAGATCTTGACTTGGCAATAAAGTCAATTCCTATGTAAAGTCTGTCAATGTAACATTAACAGTTGTACATCGAATAATGTGTTTACTTTTGCTTTAGATTTACTTGCATGATGGGCTAATGCAGCATTGATTTGTTCTCGCCTGACCTCTACAATTGGTAGCCCCAGATGTCAGGTGATAGTTATTGCACACTCCTACATTATATTTCCTGCATTAAATGAATGGGTGAATCAGATGTCTAAAGTCATGTTGCAAAAATATTTTAACGGCCCATAAATGCCCAGATAACTTCAGAATTTTCAGATTCTACGTCACTGATATGGATAATTTATATACAATAAAGTATACACCAGCTGCAATCATTTCAATGGTAGCACTGTAAACATATCATCAAGTTATCCAAAGGATTACATTAATTCAGCTCCTATTCATTACGTTTATAGGTACATCACTAGAATCGACTAATCTAAAATGCAACACAGGATATGGTTATTTTGTCTGTAATGATACTGTAATATATTTGGGGTCTATACCATACCACCCCCTAATAAAAACACCCTTGTGTTTTTTATTAGGAGATGGTATGGTATATACCCTACTGTTGTTATTACAGACAAAATTATCAGCTCCTGTGAAGAATGCAATTTCAAATATACACTGAATTTAAGTTCGAAATTCCTCAGCTCAGATGTGTAATTCATGTATTATAGTGAAAGAAATTTAAAGAATTCAAAGAAACCATTCATCACAGACCCACATTTTTTATAATATCTTCAATAAACCTTAAATGTATAATATAGCCATAACAATAATAACCTGCAAAGCTATTTGAAACATCGAGAACTCCTTGTCGATTTGCTCCTAATAATACACCGACCACTCTCTTTGCGTTTCCAACCTTTCCCATGCGGTTGAAATGATCAACAACACTGAGGAGAACTAAGGGATGGACAACAACCTTAGAAATTTTGTTTGGATCACTGACAGGCATGTTGAAAATGAGAGACTTCAGTAAGCGCCGGTGACTCGTCAAGTTTTGAAAGAAAATGAAAGCAGGGTAACTTCCGGTTGTAATATTATTGCGCACGTGTTTGTAAAAAATCATAATAAAATTTTGTTAAGTTATTCTATAAATTTTACGCTACTTATTATCCATTCAATTGCAACACATGTAACGTAGGGATTTTCTTGTTGTGAAAATTCGGACTATTTTTTGTGATCAATGGTTAAACGGAAGTTGCTGTTCGCTCTCAATGTTGATAGCTGCTAGGCAATGAATTTATAACGTGGTATCGTCTTTTATAACATATTTCACAAAAAATGCAGAATTGTTATAGCTCCAATCGTGTTCCAAGAGAACAAATGTATGATCAAGATGAACGATTGACAAAAAAGCACATTGAAACCCTTGGATTTGTCAAGGAAATAGCAGAAGAAAACAAAGTATTGAAGCAGAAAATTGAAGATTTCGAGGTATTTTCAGAGCTTGAAGCTCACGGGTTGTTTATTTGATATATAGAGCAGTGTATGAATTAGAGAAAACGACCATATTTCGGAAATGCATAAAAATTATCTTTGTTTGGACATTTTAGTCTTCTGTTTTATTACCATGTAAATCAATATGCTATTCTGAAACGGTTTATTTTACAATTGTTATACATGGTAATAATAAAGTATATACCCAGATCCCAATAGCCTTGATGTTAATTATATAACTTGTTAATAGAACATATACTTTTGTTTGATATATTAAGGCCTGAAATACAAATTTTATATTTATTTTCCTTTCCAACTAAACTGAATTATAAGTATGTAGTAAGCTGTAACAATACTTTATTTTTGGCCAAAAATATAAATAGTGGCATTCATATTTTTCATGGAATTGATTTATAAACTGTTAGCAAAGCTACCTAGTTGAATGGGCCAGAATAACCCAAATTGTGATAAAAAATCAATTGTAATAAATTTTAAAAAATTAACAATTTATTTACAATAAAATATATTGATGAAATAATACTAACTCAAAGTCCAAATAACAATATATATTATTTGTTCATGCTGATCTGAATTCAAACACAAGATAAGCCTATTTATAGCACTGTCAAAGTATGAAATACACAGATCAGTTAAGTCCAATTCCCAGAAATATAATATCAAATGTAATTCCGCAGTGTATTTTACCTACAAAATATAGGTTTATTTGTTACAGGTACTTGTTTCTGTAAATAAGTTATGATGTCTGTATACTAGTAACATAGATGTCATTAACTGATTTACAGAAACAAGTGTCTGTGCTATTTGCACTAAAACTCCTGTTGTAGAAAATGTAAACAAAATAAATTACTACTAAATGCCCCAAAACATTCTGGAAATCACCTTTCTGAAAATAACCATTGATACAATTGATGAATATTCTAGAAGTTCATACAAGGTCATAGGTATATATAGGAATAATAATATATCTGGTACACATACACTCTACAACAAACAGTTCTGGCAAAAAGTTTCATACTCAGAATAAAAAAATTTTGATTTCTCGAAGTGGGTATTGGTCCTGTAAAACATATTACAAATATACACACCATCAATCAAGCATTAAATTATTTCCATATGGACCTCACCTGGAAAATGGTGAATGTCTAAGGCTACCATTGCAGTTTTAATGAGGTATTTTGTAATCAGATTTGTATGTATGATAGATCATTGATGTAATATTTATATATAATTAATGTACTTTTAGCAAGGACAAATAAAATACTGAATGAATGATTTTCACACCTGTGCTTTGTTTGTGGGTTAGATAATTAATTGATTATTCAATTGTACAATTTTAATGATGGATTGGATAGCTGTACAATGCCATGCAGTTTTGAAAAGTTGCTTTGACTTAACAGTGAGACAATACATGTAATTCTGAGGAAATAATTTAGAGATATGATTGTGAATATTCTCATCTCAAGATGTTGTAAATGCTATAAAATCTAAACTGTAATGGTTGGACCTTTAATTACCTGATTAATTCTACCTTCAATCCCTTGAACTTTTGATCTGTCAAAGTTTTATCATGGTCTCTTGAACTTCGAGTTATCAAAAGTCACCTGTACTATGTAAACTGAAATTGGAACAAGAACTCTCCAAACCATGGTCATTTTGCTATGCATAGTTATTTCACTTAAAGTGAGGCATGCTTTATTGTGTTATTTAAAGCATATTGACTTGGTCATACTGTGAAGCATAATCCTACTCATCTGCAGATATTACAACATCCAAAGTTAATTGTTATGATGTTTCATAAGAGAATGAGAGATAGAAATATTTTATCAAACAATTCATGCACCCTCTCTGACATGAAAAAAAAAAGATTGATGCATGATATGAAGTAAATGAGAAATAGGCACGGAATATTATTTATTTCCTATGTAACCAAATCTTGGCATTTGATTGGCTACAGAGCCAGGTGTAAATAATGCCTTTTGCACAAAAATTTATTTACAACCAGCTATACCCAGGTGTAAATGACATCCTTCGTCACACAGGTATGTCACAATTGCAAAGTAATCATAAAATAGTGCTAATGCATTGTTGTGTCATCGCATTTACACTGTGTTGAGAGTAACTTGCATTTAACGACCCCCCCCCCCCCCCCCCCCCCCCCTGCAGAAAGGTGGTTAGGGTTATATATGACAATTACACTATCTTTAAAGGTTACATAGGAATTAAATTCATTATATGGGTCTAATTAGGGGTGTATGGGATTTTACACTGTGGCCTCAGGGTGTATTGATTTACAGACTGGTGTAAAATCCCATATAACCCTGATTAGACCCATATAACTAATAATATCTGTGAGTATCATATTATTATGTATTATACAGTGTCTTAATAGGGAGTTTATATTTTGGGTTATTATATATAGTAATCGCACATATTTCTGTATCAACACAGTCAGGCATGATTATATTGGTTTTTCCACACTAATAGTTAACAAAGTGCTATTTTTGTGTTTTAGCTGAAGACATTAAAATGTGCAGAGTTGCATGCACTCGCAGAGGAGAGCCAGGAGAGGATTAAAAAAATTCAGGAGCAGTACTTAAAGAGAGCAGACGAGATCAATGCCATGATGGCTGAAAAACATAAAAATGAGGTTCTGATCCTTAATCAACATCATTTGATAAATTTCATTGATGTTTTACATAAGTGTATGTATATTAATACTTGGATGGCATAGTTGGAATGTGTTTTGTAAATTGAAACTGTCATGATGATACAATATCAGAATATGCTGTCAATGAACTGAACCACATTAAGTTTTATATTTTCATGAAATATATTTTACGTTATGTTGTTTATTTATAATTTTTCTTTATTTCAGATGATGTATGCAATTGAAGAAAAATTAGAAATGGAAAAGAAAAATAATGATGAAATTGCCAAAGTAAGCACTTTAAGCTCCTGTCACATGTATTTGATTTGATAAAATGAACTTTAAAGTAAAGGAAACTTTGCAAATTCTTTTAATTCATTCTTTACACAAAGATTGTTTATGATCTGAGGGTGTGTCATATTCATAACCTCCTTCCAAGGTCATTTTGAGGTCAAAGTTAATGTGAGAATAAGTTTAAAATCCATGTCTGGGCCATGACTTTGTAATGAAGAAGCAGTAGATGCCCATACTTTACACTAAGCTTGCTTATGACATAAAAATGTGTCATAAATGTGACTTCATGTCAAGGTCATTAAGAGAAAAATGATTAAATGGGAAAATGTCAAACTGCAAATGCTTTGTTTAGGCCATATCTTTGTAACAGGGAAACTTTATACACTCATACTTGACCCCAAGGTTGCTTATGGTTATTTATGTAACAGGTCAAGGTCACATATTACAGTATTAAAATCATAAATTTGTCCATACCTATTTAATGTGGGGATTGTAGAAGTTTGTTTGAATGTGGTTATTTGTACGTCTGTTTGGAAGGTGTTCTGCTAGTCCCCACAGAACACACATAGTTATACATGTATGTGCTACCTTTGCAATTTTATATAATTTTTTTGATAAATCTTTACATATATTGTGACACAGAACTTTGACATTGAATTTTTTATGCATAATATGAAATGTTTCTTTTTACTTAAATGCCCCATCTTAAACTTATAACTTCTGTTGCAATTTAATACTTTCCCTCATAAGTTTCTGTTTGTTTCAAATTACTATGTACCACTGTATTTTTGAATTTTATAATGCTTTATGTAAACAGACACATGGACACCTAAATTCTCACTGAGCATGTATTTACTTCACCTTTCCCAAAAGGCTATGTGGACATTTTTGTTTAAGTGTATCCATCCTCGGCCTATCTATAGACTATTATTATTGGACCATTTTCAGTAAAATTTGACATTAAGCATCCTTGGGTAAAGGGTAATCAAAAATGAAAGGCCAAGAAGAAATAAGTAAAAAAAGGGTGGTCACTAGAAAGTCTTCAATAGAGACATTCTGGTGAAGATTCAATTTGTATATACCATGGTCACTAGGCTAGGATGGTACCATGATGATACACTGGACAAGTTCCTATATAGGGTCAGAATGGTATCACTGGACAGGCTCCTATATAGGGTCAGGTAGTACTACTGGACAGACCCCTATGTAGGATTAGGATCACACCAATGAACAAGTCCTGTATAGGGTCAGGATAGTACCATTGAGTAATTCCCAATATAGGATCAGGATAGTACCACTGAGTAATTCCCAATATAGGATCAGGATAGTACCACTGAGAAATTCCCAATATAGGATCAGGGTAGTACCACTAATAAATTCCCAATATAGGATCAGGATAGTACCACTGAAAAATTCCCAATATAGGATCAGGATAGTACCACTGAGAAATTCCCAATATAGGATCAGGATAGTAGTGCTGGACATGTCCTTATATAGGACCAGAAATGAAGACGGTACTACTGGACAGGGCCCAATATAGGGCTAGAACTGAGGACAGGGCCCAATATAGGGCCAGAACTGAGGATGGTATTACTGGACAGGGCCCAATATAGGGCCAGAACTGAGGATGGTACCATAAGACTTTTGAAGAAAAAAAATGAGGATTTCTCTCATGAACAACAGGACTTCAGTTCATGAAATTAATATACAAGCATACTTGATATGTAGTGCAGATTCAAGTCATTTCAAATCATAGCCTGTTGTGCAAGAATAAGGGTCAGAGTTTTGCACAGCAGTATATATGAAATCACACACATACACACACACATACACACACACACAGAGAGAGAGAGAGAGAGAGAGAGAGATTGTATAGTAAATTTGTCCAGTGACAGACATTGAACTTGGTGAGGCCTTATCAAAGAATCCAAAGTTTATGAGTTTACTTTTTGTGAGATGAAGGTGAGGGTCGTGAATTTTCAGCCTCTTGTTTTAATTTTACAGGACATCAATTATTAATAATGACATTCAACTGAAACATTTTTAACTATTTGCAATTTTTTTTTTCTCAGCTAAAGGCTCGAATTCAAGAACTGGAAAAAACAAACAGAGATCTTTTAAGTAGATTGAATATGCTGTCAGATTCTGATGAAAAAGTCAATGTAAGTAATTACACTTTAATTATAGTAAAATTGGTAGAAATAACAGGTCTGCAGGGAATTATATAGTCTTACTGCTGGTTACATAATGGCTATATTATCTAGCAGTTGTACATGTACGTTATCTGCTATGGAATCATTAATGTTCGTGGGGACCAATGTTCTTGGGTAGCCAAATATTTACTAGTTCGTAGGGATGGAATTTCGAGGGTAAACATCATTTTGAAAATATGCAACATTATACTATAAAAGTTATCGCAAAAAATAACTGGTTTGTGGGATGTAAATTTGTTGGTAAAAGGTATCCACGAACATAGAGCCCCCCACGAACATTAATGATACCACAGTATTTAGTACTTCCTGGTATACTCATATACAGTATCTGGTAAAAAGGCTCTATACAGATGATACATATAACTTCCCCTGACTATGTTTATAGTGTCACCTAACATGAAATTTCTTGATTCTTTTAAATGTTTTAGCATATACACATCTATGTACCTTTTTTTCACATAGTTTGTTTAAACATCACATGTGCTAAGTTTACAAATTTTTACAAGGAAACATTAGAAAGGCATTTTTTTTATTCTCTGGAAATTTCTAGATGCTGAAGATGAAACTAGATCAAGAATTGAGAGTTTCAAGAGACCTGCAGACTGAAAATGAAACACTAAAGGAAGCAATAGATGCTTTAGAACAGAAGAACCTCTACCTCAGAAACCAAGGTGAATCTGAACAACTTGCCAAGAGAAATACAGAACTGAAACAAGAAGTTCAAGAATTAGTTCAAAAGAATACAGAACTGAATTACCGCATCAGCCATTTGGAACGTGAGGTCAGTGACAGTAGGATGGAAGAGGAAAAAGTTAAACTTATTGAGAATCTAAAAGTGAAAATCACACAGATGCAGACTGAAAGAGGGATTGCCAGTGAGAAAGAACGACATTTTGAAAAAATTATCAAACAACTCCAAAATGAAGTAGAGACATCAAAAGAACAGTTGGTGCAGACAGCATTGTCAAAGCATAAACTCTTTGAAGAATATCAAAAAGTTTTAAAAGAGTTAGAAAAATTGAAAAAACAGTATGCAATTGATAGTCATCAGAAGACATTTAAAGACTTCGTTCAACTGAAGAGGGAGCTGAACACAGTGAAAAATGAGAATCAAGACCTTAAACAAAAAGCAAAAGGGTCAGGCAGTCTGCCCACACTCAAAGATGAACCTATCAGTGGTAAACACAATGGGCATAGGCCTTCCTCATTGAAGGCTATAACCAATGGACGAAGGTGAGAACATGGTCTCTAAACTGTATGCATTGTCGCTGTCACTGTCCAAGCATCTACCATTTGATGGATATTGGATCTTCCTTCCAGTTGATACTGCAGATTCATGATTTCTCCAAATGTCAGTTTTAGTGCAACCAGAATGTGTGTACATGCACGATGTCACCAGCAGTGATCAAAAGTCAGTAAAGGGGCCGCTTGACTCCATATCTGTCCATTCGATACACACATAGTTTGTGTAATCTGAAAATTACATTTTTATGTCCCATCTTTCCATCATAATTCAATTTCATTTCATTATCTGTGCTACAGATGTTCATATTTAACTGAAATTTGGTATATAGATATAGCATGAGAATTTTAAAATAATTTTTGACAGAGTTGTGCCTCTTTGACTTAGAAATCATAGTTTCTGCTTATTATCTCAGTCATATACATGGACATTTTGATTGAAATTCAGTATATAGGTATTTCACAAAAATACACAGGGTCAGGTTCATATTTGGTTCAGGTCAAAAAGGTTTGGCAGAGTTAGACTTAGAAAATTTCAATTTCTATCCATTCATTATCTCAGTCATACATGGGCATTCTGAATTAGAGTATATGGAATATAGATATATCATGAGAATATGCAGGTCAAGTTACTATTAATGGTTCTGGTCAGATAAAGTTTGACAGAGTTGTGCCCTTTGAATTCAGAAAATTTTACACAATTCCTGTCACTATCTCTGCCATACATGGACATTTTTTATTGAAATTTGTTACTTCAATGTTCGTATACATGATGAGAAAATACAATCTGAAAATCACTACATTTTTTAAATAAAATCAATGAATTATGATAAGCTAATTATATAGGTTCGTGATCAAGATTGTATAATGATCTCAACAAAGTTTCGTTACAAGAGTTAATTAATGTGACTTTAGCTTACCTTTGTAATTAAGAGTTGCTGATCATACCTGGGGATGCTATATCTTAGACCATTCACCATCACTTCACTGGAGTAAAAAAGCAATATAAATTCCTAGATGTAAACTTTGTTGCCCCAGCCATTCGTGTTGCTCTGAAACATCTAGCTGAACACTACATCCTTTTTAAGGTTATCTTTTCAGCAATAAACAAACTCCAGTAAATATGTGATTTGTTGCAGGTAGATTTGACAGGAAGTGACTTTCCACCTTGACATAAACACCTGTGTATATATATATATATATATATATATATATAAACCAAATTATTATGTATTACTTAACAATGAATGCATAGGAGGTAATACACCAGTTACGTAAATGTCATGCCTTCATTGTTTTTAATATGTGAATGCAGCAGTTTTCATTCAACATTAGATATTTAATTATTATACTTCAGTATGATAATCCTATACAACACGTTCTCTGATTGGTCTAGACAGTCACATGGAAGGAAGAATTAAACTCTATACTTACTCAAACATAAAACTTTTTTGTCATTTTTCATCCATTTGGGAGCCTCATGCATTTTCCATAGATTTTACATCAAGGTAAACATAGTTTATTGTGATGTCACAAAAAGTCAGTCATATAAAGTTGGTGGACTGTCATAATTCAGAAGACACAAAAGGAAATTGTTTATACCTGGGTTTCTGATACACTGATTTTGGTTGATACAAAGACCGTGTAAGTAATCAGCATTCAAGGAAAAAAGAAACAAGAAATGGTTATCATATCACTGTTTTTCGTTCCTTGTATCTTCTAATAATTGACCGGGCGGATTTACCTTTAGGGAGATCTCCACTACACACAATGTATAAATGAGTGAACCCCACTGTAGGCATGTTTTGTTTCAGTATAATAAGCAGTTTATTTCATGAATGTGCAGGAGATATGAGGATCTATTCACCCAAGAAAAATCATATTGCCCTCAATGGAATATGATTTTTCTTGGGTGAATAATAGGTCTTCATATCTCCCTCCCTATCATGCAATAAATGTATAATGTGTTTGTTTTTTTGTTTGTTTGTTTGTTTATAGCCGCCTGAGCAATTTTTCAGCTATCCGGCGGCTGTCACCATTACCGGTGACAGGGCTGCAGATTTAGGCCTATGCTCGGCACTCAGGGCCTTTGAGCAGGGAGGGATCTTTATCGTGCCACACCTACTGCGACACGGGACCTCGGTTTATACGGTCTCATCCGAAAGACCGGCACCCACGTCCCACAGTGGGATTCGAACCCCCGACTCAAGGATCATCAGATCTTTGAGCCCGACGCTCTAACCACTGCGCCACGCGGGCGGTTTAATGTATAATGTGTCTCTCATTTCAAATAGTATTGGGTGAACATAAAATGTGGTCAGTGTTGTGCAGCAACACTGGTTCAGACCAGGATGAATCTTTTTAACTCTTTGATGGAGCTATGTCAGAACTCATTTTTAGCTCATCTGAGCAGAAGGCTCAAGTAAGTTTTTGTGATCAAAACTTTCTGTTGTCAGTCATTGTTGTCATACTTACAGTTTCATCTTCTTCTCCAGAACCACCTGGCCAGTTTTAACCAAACTTGGGGAAAAAGCACCCTTGGGTGAAGGGGATTCAAGTTTCTTCAAATGAAGGGTGACCCTCTTCTCCAAGGGGAGATAATAGCATAAAACAAAAAAAACACTGACAAATTTGAAAAATCTTCTCCAGAACCAGCAGGTCAATTTCAATCAAACTTGAGACATATCATCCTTGGGTAAAGGGGATTCAAGTTTGTTCAAATAAATGGTCATGCCCCCTTCAAAGGGGAGATAATCACAAAAATAGTGTTGGGTCATTTAAAAGTCTTCTACTCGAGAACCACTGGGTTAGAAAAGTTTAAATTTACATGGGAGTTTCCTGACATAGTGCAGATGCAATTTTGTTAAGATCATGGCCCCCGGGGGTAAGGTGGGGTCACAAAAGGGGATCAAAATTGTACATGAAAAGATATAGGAATTGATGCTTCTTTTGTCTTATATACCCCCTCCCCCCCATACAAAAAAAAAATAATAAAAAAATGAAAACACCCCCAACTCCAAGACATTCATTTCCTTTATTTATATTTTATAATTTTAACTTGATTTTTTCTAGATGTAAATACAGGATTTTATGTCAAGTGGAAAGGGCATTTTACTGGTAATTTGATGTAAATATATAATTACATGTACACTGTACATGTGATAGAGATGAAACTTGCTGATTTGAATAGGATGATCTAATCATCATTGGATACACTTATGTCTTCAATACATGTAAATACATAGCAGGATTCATTGAAATACTTTAAGTCTTACTATATTCCTTAAGGTATTTAAGAGATAATTACTGCGAATCATGGCATGACCATTGTAAGAAGCTTTAAGCACTTCTCATCACTTGTCAACACACAATTTCTATTTGTAAAGAGGCATCATCTGTTTTAACAGTTGTAATTGACCTAGATGCTAAATTCTAATAATACTCATGGTATAGAAACTCTTGCTCAGTTTTTTTTTTCCAGAACTATTTTCAGGTCTTCTTGAAAAGTATATTGTGTTTATGTTGGGCAATCATTTGCACATATAGGGATATTGTTATGTTGTTGCACAGGAAGGCACTGTTAAGTGTATTTATTTATTTTTTTTTTGCACTTAAGAATTACCATTTGTTACAGCATTGTAAAATCATTATATAATTTTTAAAGGGGTAAAGATTATAAGTGTACAAGTTTTAATTTTGATTTCCTATTCTTTTTACACTGCAATTACCAGACATATTTTGCTTTCCTGTAATTTGTGTGGATGGGAATTATTGACATGACTTCAAGTTGTATTGTTCTTGCCTTTTTCATCACTGAAGAGTTCCAAATACAATTTTAAAGAGTTTGCGGAATTTCTTTATTTTATCCACTTCCTATGTGGATCAGAGACGGTTTGGTCATTAGACTTTGAAAAGTCTTTGGGTTGAAAGAGATAATCTGTTTTTTATCACCCGTGAGATAATATACGATATATTCTATGTACAAATTTTAACAAATTCTTATAAATTTGTTAATTACTTTTTAAGCAGACAATTGAATTTTATAACCATCTATTTTGGTGCTATTTAGTGTTAGTAAAATTTTGTGGGTATATGTAATTTTGTAGAGTTTTGTGATCATTGAATATACAAGAATTTGTCTTTTGTGTTTATTATTTTTTTGCTGCCATGTGCAGAGAGACAGTAAACAGCCAAATACAGGTAGATCATGCAAACAACTGCCAACAGCTAGTGCATGCAAGTTAAAAGTATATATTTACATTAGCTGTGTGTATTCTGCTTAATTTCTATTGAAATCCATTGTTTGTCATTTGCAACTATAAAGGGACAGTTTGTTTTAATCTAGTTAGATCCAAGTTTTTAGTACCATCTGTCTGCATAAGAATACACACATTCCATGAACTTTGTGATCTATTTCATGGCATTGTTAAAATTGTTGGGAAATATGTTTTCTGGATTTTATTTAACCTTTTATTTGAATATAGAATAATAAATAATGCATACCTATAAAATACCATGGTTTATTTTATGAGTTTAGAGTTTGTCCTTTGTGGAATATTTCCCTTTACCATCGTTCAAATATGGAAATCATCATCAAATATGGAGACAAATCAAGGTCAGGTGATTTTTAGCTGTTATGTTTTAATAACTTACAGGTCAATAATATCAATATTTTATATATTTGGTAGTATATATATAAAAGAAATGCAGAAAAATATTAATAACAAAATGTCTTTCTTTGGTTTGTTGAACAGGAGGTGGAAGGTTGAAAACGTTGCAGAATAATATTTGCATAACACAGGTTATGCATTTTTTTCCCCATTGTCTGCTACTTTTGTATCCCCTCCTTTTTTTTTAAACAAACCAAAGAAAGCATTTTATTATTTAAATATTTATATTCACTGCAAGTATATTCTGCTTAATTTTTGTTGAAATCCATTGCTTGTCATTTGCAACTTTGAAGACACATTTTGTTTCAGTCTAGTTAGATTCAGTTTTTCAGTGCTGTCTGTCAACATATAAATATGTATATACATTCCACGAACTCCACTACTTTGTATCATTGTTGAAATTGTTCGAAAATGAGTTTTCTGGTTTATTTTTTACTTGAATAAGTATGATAAATAATGCTTACCTGATGATTTATTTATGCGTTTAGAGTTTGTCCTTCTTGGACCATTTCCCGGACTTTACCATTGTTCAAACATGGAAGTCATTACCAAAAATCAAGAGAAGTCAAGATTAGGTGATTTTCAGTCGTATATTACATATAAATAACTTGTAGGTCAATAATATCTATATATTGCATTCTTGAAAGTATACTATTCAAAAAACGTAGGGGATATTTGATTTACAAGGGCAATGAAGTGCAGGTCATGAGGTTAGGAAGGAAACAAATGACAGAAAAACATTAAGGAAACATTTGTCAATTTATTCAAAACCCTGTGTACAGTCAGAAAAGGACAGGTTCTCCAGAATAAGGGTCGACACCAACACAGGGTCACACAGCAAATTTACCACCATGATGAAACAGAGTCGGTAGTGGGTAAAACCCCCTCTGTTGGCCAGACAAGCTCGGATTTGGCATGGCATACTCCTAACGAGAAATCCCAGGTCATTTTGGGGAAAGTTATTCCATTCCTGTTGCAATGCTGCAGCAAATTCTTGGACATTGGCAGGAGGTTGTTGATGTTGGCGTAGCCGCTGTTCAAGCATGTCCCAGACGTGCTCAATGAGGGAAAGGTCCGGACTGAGTGTGGGCCATGGTAATGGTGATAATCTGCTGTTGGAGATAATCTGTAACGATCCTGGCTCTATGACATCTTGCATTGTCATCTTGAAAAATGAAACAGCGGCCATAACAATGTGCAAACGGCACAACATGGGGTGCCAAGATGTTGTCCCGGTAGTACTCCCCTGTGACACGTCTAGCAACAACATGCAAGTCTGTTCTGTCGGCAACAGTGATGCCTCCCCACACCATTACAGATCCATCCCCATACCGATCATCTCCAATGGTGTCTTCACCATCAACGCTGGGATAATTGCCGATGGAACTATGTAATGTTCTCAGATGACTCAAGTTTCACTGTGGACTTCCTGGACAGATGCAGGAGGGTTTGGCGCTGACATAGTGAACGTTTCCATGATGTTAACGTCATTAGACATGATCGGTATGGGGGTAGATCTGTAATGGTGTGGGGAGGCATCACTGGTGAGACAGCAGGCCACTCCATATGCTCGATAGTTTCCCTCTGCAGATACCCCTGAACCACATGTGCATAGTGGAGATGGGTGTTATCATCCATCAGAATGAAATTTGGCCTGATTGCACCTGCAAACAACTTGACAACTGGATGAAGAATTCATCCCTGTATAGGAGAGTAGTCAGTGCACTGTTCCTGATGGCTACCATGTCAGTGCGACCCGCCAGAGAGATCCCACCCCAAATCATCACAGAGCCACCCCCAAAAGTGATTGTGTTCAGCCACCAATTCCTGGATATATCTCTGTCTGGCCTCTCTCCACACATGCCTTCGACCATCATGGAAGTCCAGACAGAATCGGGACTCATCTGTGAACAGTACCTGCTCCCAACACCATCTATCTCAGTTTACATGTTGACGTGCAAATTCCAAGTGTGCTTGTTGATGATGTAGGAGAAGTCTGGGATGCACTACTGACCTGTAAGCCCTGGGATTAGTAGCATGAAGTCTGTTTCTCAAAATCTGGGACGTAATGTGCGGGCCAATGGCAACATTAAACTGACGAGTCAGACATGGAGCAGGTTAAAAACTGTCTCCGGGCCAACGTTATGATGTACTGTCTTGGTGTTGCGTTGTGGCACAGGGTCTGCCACTCCTAGGCCTCTCATGGTCATTGATTGTACCAGTCCCCTGAAATCGGGTCCAGAGTCTAGAGATGACACTCTGGGACACACTGAACCAAATAGCAACATATCACTGGGGTTGTCCAGCTTAAAACATTCGGATTGCTTGATTGCGCTCATTGTGGTGATGTCTTTGTGATGCCATACCTTTACTCAAGTCACATTCAATTGCTGTTCACTTTATCAATAATGTAGTGATATCTGATGACTGATTGTCTGCCTTGCACAACTACCCAAAATGCACATTTTATCGTAAGGCTCATGGGCACATATAATTGTGAAGAAGCATACAGTGAACAGGATTCAAGTAAAAAAATGTTTTCTCAATCCATGAATATGTGTTATTTCACTAAAAATTTCTCCCAAAAACTTTATCAAACCAAAATGCCCACAATCCCTAACATTTTTTGGCCAGTATATAAATCAAAATTTGCAAATTATAAAATTGTTGAAGCATCACAAAAAGGCCCCACTCTGTGCATTATTTGCTAAGTTCAAAGTCAATGACTATTTCAAATGGTCACCAAAGCCAAAATTAAAACTTTACCTGTAGCCCATTGATATAAGTTCATGTATAGATTAGCTGCAGGGATACCCAAGAAAGTATGGAAAAATGTCAAATACAAGAAATAAGAGGCCTATGTGCCTTAACAGTAACCTGAGTATCATAGACCATACAGGGAGTCTCATATTTCCATATAAGCTTCAACATGGAGTCTTCTGTGCACATGTTTATGACCTTTCAAAATACATACCATTCCTATTCAATTACAGAAGAAGGAAGAATGGAAGTTTGAAGCATATAAATCATTTTAACATTCCCTAATTATTTTTAAACATTTTCATTATGTGGCCATATTGGCCCTGCACAAGGGCCTGAACTCCTGATCCAGGATCCACAAACTTTACAATTTAGAAATATAGAAATCGAAGAAAGCTTCATGGACATCATAATCATGTATTTAGTTTTACTCAAATTTTCCCAAGATTTCATGTATTTTCACTGTGTGGCCATAGTGGTCCCACCCTAGGGCCTGAATCCCTGACCCAAGAGTCATGAATTTCAAAATTTAGGTTGAGAGCTTCATGGACATTATAATCATGCATAGTTTTATCAAATATATATGGAAGTAGAGAAGGTTTTCAAAGATCTTTTACATTTTCACTTTATGGCCATATTGGCCCCACCCTAGGGCCTGAACCCCTGACCCAGGGGCCATGAATTTCACAAGTTTGATAGAAAGCTTCATGGACATAACCATGCATTTAGTTCATTCCCACATGTGTGGGAGTAGAGAAGCTTCTGAAAATACAGCCTTTTTTTTTTTTAGCATATTTGGCCCTGCCCCTGAGGCCCCAGGGGTGGCAAGGTAATAAATTCTGCTTGTCCTTGAGATGCTTCTCACAAAAAATGGTAACAATTGGCCATGTAGTTTTCAAGAACTTAAAAATGTGAAATTTTTAATGGACAATGGATGATGTACGACGATGGATGAAGACCAACAGCAATAAGTCACCCGAGTGACTCCGATGACCTACTAAAATAGGGGAATAACACGAGTCAACATGTCCACGCTCACTTTACAGCAAGAAGCATATCAGGAATTTAAAAGCCACACTGTACCTTTTTTGTTTTGTTGCATGTGACATATTTGGCTGTTTTCATCTAGTGTATATCCATGTTCTCTCAAAATGTGTTCTCAAAGCATACATGATGTTCTGTTTTACCTTGTTCTTAAGCTGTTTTTGGCATACACAACAACCCTATTTTATAGGATGACCCATGACTGTTTACACAACCTCATACAGAATAGAATAAAAACTTATAAAAAAAATCATCCAAAATTATCAAATACTATGAGTTTACGACTACATTTTATTTTCCAGTAATTAAAAAGAAATATTTCAATTTTATTTACTACTTAATATATAGGTTTAAAAAAAATACTATGAGTTTATGACTTCATTTTATTTTCCAGTAATTAAAAGAAATATTTTTAATTATTTCAATTTTATTTACTACTTAATATAAAGGTAAAAAAAAATATTTTCAAACTAAAAAAATTCATGCCATCATGTAGATGAAGAGAGGATTTGAAAGCATTCATTCAAGACACAGTACACTCAACAGCTCCTCACTGACTACTAGACCATAAAGTCACACAGTGTTATCCCTTAAATATACAATATATTGCAAATGTATTCAAATACGTATTTTTAAAATGACCATGTCAAAAATTTTAAGAACTTACATTTTCAGATAGAGTGGGCCTTTTGTAAACTTAAAATGGTAGATATTTATCCAGTCTTTCAACATTTCTTCACAACGAAATAATGATGACCCATTCTCCAAAGAAAATATATTTGAACATTTTATTTAAGCCAATTTCATGTTAATTCTGCTTGTGTAAACATTTTAGTAGGTCAAACACCTTCAAATTTGCATTTAATGTGTTCCACTTTTGTCAAATTAATTAGCATACAAAACTTATATTCATATATTTGATCAATTTAATAAACGGTGGAATTTCTGACAATTTTTTTATGATTTGTCATTCACAGATATTTGGCTAGTGTCTTATCCCCCCTCCTCCCTTTCCATTTTTTTGCCAAGGTCCATCAACAAACCCCAAACTAAACTTGATTTGTATCTCATCAATATAACTTCATGTGTAAATTTTCTAAAGAATAGCTGCAGAGAGTCAATAAAGAACACTGTAAAATCCCAGATATTTGCCCAGATCAAGGTCCACTACTCTTAAAAATAGGTCAAGAAAGTCCAAACCTGTAACCCATAGATGCAAGTCCTTCCATATAACTACAGACAGCCATAAAATGTCTGTAAATCTGTTAACAGAATAGATACAGGCTGATCACTATATAGGGCTTAGCTGCCTAAGGTGCCCTAATTAATCTTTAAAACTTGAACCAAATGTCCTTGTGGTAAAAAAAAATAGGATGACTGTAATCAGGATGAACCTTAGAGAGCCAAGTAGAAGCTGTTAATACCTCTCAATTACTAAGCGGGTCTTTTTAATATGCCCACATAAAATGCAGGCACATTATGCTATACCATGGTCGCCCATCTGTCCCTTTGACTTTGTCTTCTCATCTCCTCCTAACCCCTTGGGGGGATTTTGATGAAACTTAGTCAAAACTTTTGAAGACCTATGGTCTTTGGATGTTTTGGGTCAATAATATATGCAGGGTGTATCATGTACTGGTTTATTGGTTTAAACTACAATTGTTTGCAAGTATCAATATCTGGTATATCATCAAACAGTATGCAAGCAAAGGATTTGGAAAACAAGTGAAATACATCTTTTTCATTAGATTGGTTCACAATACATTCAACCTCAGTGACAAACTACGAGGTAGATGTTCATTAGTTGTGAAATGATTTGGAGCAGAGGGTATACCCATGGATTTCAGTTCTGACACAGGCCTCTATACTAACCATTACTACTCACAGTTCTGATGCTTGATTATTCAGAAACACAGATTTTGGCAGATCTGAATTACTGCAATATAGCTCCACCCTTCAGCTCAAACCCTTTCTATGATTCATAAACTTTACAATTTTGGTAGAAACTTCACAGATGTCCAGGAGTAAAGATGCTAAAATGATTAAAGCACCTTAACTACATGATCCATATAGTCCCCACCCTTGGAACTAAACCCCTAACCTAGGGGGTATGAATTTCAATATACTAGTAAATACTTTTATCCTCAATATAACCATTTTTTATACCAGATGCCCAAAAGTATAAAATAAAATTTAAAAGATTGTATGTCTTATTTCTAAAGCAACCACAAAACTGACATTTTTGTTCTACTACACAAAAACAATGGTAAGAGGAAGTAAAAAATGTTGGGAATTTGATGATGGATGGGTACATATAACTGGTCACCATAGTGATATTCCTGCTAATGACTGTATACTCACTAAAAACAGAGAATAGACAGATACATTTTTAGATATATTTATTTCTTCTTTTATATTTGCAAAGCAGACTACATATAACTTCTCTTTAAAATGTCTAAAAGATGTAACAGTGAAATGAAAAAAGGAGTAAAACATTGACTGTTTTGCTAAAGAATAGCAAATAGTTATGATGAACACCTCTTGAAGTGACTTCAAAAAACAGATTCAAAACAACAAAATATGAATACATGTTCTCTCATGGGACCAACTGACTTTCTTTCAATCTTAATTCAGATAAGAACAGCACCTTTGTTTGAATGTTTGGATGTTGAGGGAGAAAACTAGGAACATATGATACTTGCTTGAGATTGCATTTATTTATCAGGATATCAACTTATGAACTTTTATACTTTGCAATAATTTGAAAAGTGCCTGACTAATAAGCAAAGCCTAAAAAAAAAAAAAAGTTCAGAAATGGTGAATTGAATAGAAATGAAAATTACATGTATATGCTTGTAAA